>CM074727.1:182891132-182903632 GCA_037306005.1 Rhinophrynus dorsalis | reverse complement strand
TGACATTCTTCTCAGGACAGACCTATGTTTGTCCCAGGCATTTTTATATTTCCTAAAATTAATTCTCCCTACCACATCTACTGGGAGGCTGTTCCAGGATTCTGTCACTCCTCCTGTAAAGTAGTACTTACACTACTTTGGAATCTTGCACCCTGTTCTTTTTAGACTCTGACCTCTTGCTCCAGTATTTACCTTTTTCTGAAAAAGTGACTCCACCATTCTACCCGGTTCCTTCTAAGCTGTGCACATTTGTTTATTTCAGTCTGGTTCCCTGTGTCATGACGACTTTGCACCACTTTGGCGGCTCTTTTTTGACTTGCCTCCAACTTATTAATGACTTTTTGGAGATGGGATCTCTGGTACTGCCCACAGTACTCCGGTTGAGGTCTAACTAGTGATCTACCTCTCTCTCCCTGCTGCTAGCATGTTCACTTTTCCCACTGTTTTACTGATTTGCTCGCCCACCTTCAATTCCTCTGAAATAATAACTTCCAAGTCCCTTTCTTCTGATGCTTTTGTCAGCACAGTACCAATAAGCCTGTATTCTACCCCAGGGATTCTGTGTCCTAAATGCTTTATCTTGCACTTATGGGCATTAAGCTTTGGATCTCATATTCTTGTCCTTTCCTCCAGTTTTAGTAAATCCTTATGTGTTTGGTTTGTCTCTCCTGGATAGTCAAACCTGTTGCAGATTTTTGTATCAAATGAAGAAAAGCACAACCTACCTTGAATAGCACCAGTATTAATCACCAATCCTGTAATCACCCTATTACTACTGACCCCTGCAGCACTCCACCAGTGACTCATCCTTCCTATGAATAAGTACCATTGATTATGACACATTACCTTCAGTAAATTATATATCCAGTCAACTATCTATCACGGTGCCCGTGTATTTTGGCGACATTTTGACACTAGATGCCTGATGCTTTCTTATTGGCTAAGTGTTATGGCTCCACCAAATGGTAGCCTTTAAGTACTGTGCTCTGTCACTAATGCAGGGCCCTTTCGTGGTGTTTCCGTTGCTTTGAGCTTGCTGCCGTTATCGTGTGATTTCCAGTGTATGACACGGACTGCCTGACTACTCTCTCTCTGATCCTGTTCCTGTTCTGTGTACCGACCCGGCCTGGCTGACGTTCCTGCTACGTGTTTCGACTTGGATTGGCTGACGTTCCTGCTCCATGTACAGACCCGGCCTGGCTGACGTTCCTGCTCCGTGAATCGACTTGGATTGGCTGACGTTCCTGCTCCGTGTACCGACCCGGCCTGGCTGACGTTCCTGCTCCGTGAATCGACTTGGATTGGCTGACGTTCCTGCTCCGTGTATCAACCCGGCCTGGCTGACGTTCCTGCTCCGTGTTTCGACTTGGATTGGCTGACGTTCCTGCTCCATGTACCGACCCGGCCTGGCTGACGTTCCTGCTCCGTGAATCGACTTGGATTGGCTGATGTTCCTGCTTCGTGTACCGACTCGGCCTGGCTGACGTTCCTGCTCCGTTAATCGACTTGGATTGGCTGACGTTCCTGCTTCGTGTACCGACTCGGCCTGGCTGACGTTCCTGCTCCGTTAATCGACTTGTACTACCGTGTCCGATAGTGAGTAACTACTGTGCTCTGCCTTGAGCGCACTGGCCCAGTTGGTTGCCTCGTGTACTGCATTACTGTTCCGTGACTGTGACCCATTAGTGCCTTGCTGCCTCCTTACTCCATACCCAGGGTTACGCTCAGCTCGTTGCACCCTATACGCTTGGCTTGTTATCAGTTGTCACTGGGGTTGTTCTCCCAGGCGCCTCAGTTAATCTCCGCTCCTGTTTACCGTTTAACAGCTAAGCGCCCGTTACCAGGGCCTTCCGGTACTCACCCGGGTAGGAGCTTTACTATTGACACTACATACGCTGGCTTGTCAATCCACCATATCGAGGTTGGTCTCTTGGGCGCCTCAGTCGTCTCTGTCACCCGGCAGTTGCCATCAAGCCTGGAGTATTAACATCATTGTCCGGTACCGTTACAGTGGGTCGCAGTGTGTGTATATACAGGGCGTTCCGTTGTTCTTCCGGTTGCAGTATCACTATATCTGTGTTCCCTCCAGGGCCTCGTTCAACCTTCCTGGGCTAGTCGCTGTTTTGGCACTTATCAGCATTTGAGTGCTTCCCGGGCCTCGCTATTAGGGCCTCCCAGTCTCCTGGCCTAATAGCATTAACCATTTGTGTCTCTGAATCACACGAACTGTTCCCGACCTGTGTCAGTATATTTACTACTTGTGATATATGTATACTGGACCCGTGTGGGCTATTGTGTTTTAGTAATCTGTCCTGTGTCAGTTCCGTTTGTACCATTACTGGACCTGCAAGGGTTACTTTACTCTGCGATTTAATAAAACTGTGTTTTACCAAATTGCCTGTCTCTGTATTGAAAACCGTTACACTATCTCTGAGTCCAGTCCTAAATATGAATCTTATGAATCAGCTTTCTGTGTAGTATAGTGTCAAAAGCTTTTCTAAAAAACACAAATGGACTACAACTATATCACTTGAGTAACGTAATCGAAAAATTCAACCAGGTTTGTTTAGCAAGATCTTTCTGCTGTAAAGCCATGCTGATACGAATCTTGCAAGTCATTCACCTTGTGATATGTAACAATGCTTTCTTTCACTAGCATTTCCAGTAAATTTCCACATACTAATGTCAGACACATGCTCCTGTCATTGTAAGAGTCCTCCATGCTTCCCTTTCTGTGTGGTGGCTCTACACTGGTAATTTTGCAGTCATCTGGAACCACTGCTGTCAACAGAGAGATTTATAGGTGCTGCACACACTGACCTAAACTCTCTTTATACTCTTAAATCTGTTCCTCAGGCATTCAAAGGATCAAAAATCAGTATATTTATTAGTTCTTCAAATATTAGCCAAAAATCTGGTGACAAGTCGAAATGAAAGCTGATTATGGAGATTAAAATGCTAAAACCACCCACAGTTCATCTGTATAATAAATGAAAAGGGGTTTGTTATGGAAAAAAAGGACATAAATCAGTTTTATAATGTACAAAAATTTATTAAATCAGGTAAAGACTAACAATGTGTCCAGCAGGATGAGGCCACCATCTGCTAGAGAGCAATTTATTATCACATCAGGCTTAATTATAAATCCCCAACATATTCCACAGCATTGTACAGGGGAGAGTGGATTAATACAAACCAAAAGACAAACAGACATGAATACCCAAGAACAAGGGAGACATTGATACAGAAGCATTATAAAGATACAGGCTCACGTAATTCTGGGCTCAGCTTCTAGAGACCCCCTTGGTTGCTGAATGCATCTACAATGAAATAAAGGGAGTACAACAAAGATTGCAAAAAGGCAATTAGTTGAGCAAAATAGAAAAAACTTATGAAGGAGTGCATTGGACCTTTCAAAACTGAGATGGGCGAGTTGATTAGGGAGGATAAGGAAAAGGCTGATGTTCTGAACCCATTCTGTTCATCTGTAGATAACATGGAATGTGCAATACTGGAAGAGCTTCAACAAATAACAATTACAACCCATGCCACTATCAGATTCAGTGTTACCACAAGAAGAGGCCATGGGAAGACTGACCAAAATTAAGTAACAAAACTCACAGAACTAACTCACCTCAACATTTACATATCATTTCCAGATATAAATTGAGAACCCAAGTGAGTAATGTAAAGGGTACCGTGGATCGACTTAGGTGATTGTGCCGGGTTTTCTCTCTCCTAAGGGGGCTACAAGCAGGTAGCCTTGCCGGTCATTCTCCCAACGTTCCTTCCCAGGATGGGGGTCAAAAGGAGACCCTTGATGCCACCCAGTGACAGAGACACAGGATGCAGTTCAGGTTCCAAAGTAACACACTTTATTTCACAAACATCAGCTCTTTTATACATATTGAGCCACATCCCGATACAATACCAGACAAAGGACAGTGACATATGATGCAAACATAATACAAAGGGCCAGACATGATTACATTATTTATACAAAGGGCGTGAGTAAGGGTAAACACTGGGAAAAAAGGCTGAGGGACTCGAATACACATTTCACACAATGGGCCAGGGGTTGGAAGCATCTTTGAATATTCCGCTTCAACCCCTGGCCAATCAGGAGCCTGGAATCCGATGGCCAATCCTGCCAAGATCATCATGGCCATCTCAGCCAATCAGAACCGGTAGGCAGGCAGCTAAATGGCCAATCCCTGGGCCGCCTACTTTCCCCCATGTTAACCCAGGGCTTTGGACAATCAGGAAGCCGCCTACTTCCCAAGCAACATAATGCATGTTGAGTCTTTACTACAACGAGGCAAAGACACCCGCTGGTTGTGGGATGTATTACAGTTCAGTCACTAGAAACCTTGTGGCCAATCCGAGAGGTGCCTACTTTTCCCATGCAAAGTCATTGAAGGCCCTTTAACTCAGACTGGCCAATCAGGAGCCGACTGATATTCTAATCCACTGCGGCTTTCTCGATGGTCCTGCTGGCCGTCACTGGCCACGTGAATCCAGTCGTTTGGAGGAGCTGTTCTTTATGTAACCCCAGACACTGATCCAAGGCCCGCCACAATTCCCTTTAGGTGGCGGGCTGCCATAGTCTTGTCAATCGCTCCCAAGTAACGGCCCAGGGTCCGTTACAAGTAAATATAGATAGCAGCAAGTGATGGAATTCTCCAAGCTCCCTAAAGTTAGGCCAAAGCCTAAACAAAGCAAAACAAATCTGCACTCCTCCCTAAATAATATCCAAATATAAATCCAGTGTAAAGCATATATTATACCAATTTATTAAATTGGAACTCAGAGCAGTGTTATCAGGACCACTCTTTATGTAATATATGTAGATTTTGCAAAGGCATTTGAAACAATCACACAGTAGGCTGGGGTATAGAATAAGGAACTTGGGGCTAGGAGATAACCTTTGTAACTGGATAGAAAACTGGTTGAAGGATAGGGAACAGTGTGTGGTTGTAAATGGAAAGTTCTCTAATATTGTTAAAGTTGATATCTGAGTACTTCAGGGTTCAGTACTTGGTCCACTGCTTTTTAACATGTTTATAAAAAGAGGTATAAAAATACAATTTCAATATTTGCTGACCACACTAAATTATATTGAATAATAAATTCAGAGCAGGATATTTGTTCTCTACAGATAGATTTACACAAAGCGGCAGATTGGTCAAACAAATGGGAAATTAAATTTATAGTAGGAAAGTGTAAATTTATGCATTTGGGATGAACAAATTGTAATGATACTTATCAACGTATTGGGATAATTCTAGAAGACTCATTGCTAGAGAAAGATCTGGTAGCCCTTGTGAACTGTAAACTTGGAAGTAGTGATGTGCAAACAAAATTCTCTTACATAAAAAGGGTATCGAACCAAGAGTGGAGAACAATTTTGCCATTGTGCAAATTGTTGGTAAGACCTCATCTCAAATATGTTGTGCAGTTTTGTGCCCCCAGTTTTAAAAAAGTATATTCTAGAACTGGAGAGCATACAGAGAAGAACAACAACAAGATTAATTAAGGGAATGGGGTTGTTACGGGTGCGAGCGGGTGTCTGGGACACATATATTCTATCTGTAAAGAGCTACATTCACTGGTTTAATGCCCACCACTGGGGCTATGCCGAACCATCGAAGGACAAAAGTAGGCCTCACACTGATTGGCTAACCGGGGTTAAAGGGCCTGCATTGGGTTAACATGGGATAACGTAGGCCCTTCACCCATTGGTCGATGGCTCAAAGGACAATGTGAACGGAAATGTCGGCCATCTCCTGATTGGCTGCTGACCCGGTAAGGATTTAAAGGGACTCCTTAGTGATAACATGGGGAAATGTTGGCGGTCCCAGGATTGGTGGACTCTGTACAGCTGCCAGGCCGCTCATTGGTGGAGAGCTCGAAGCGGACAAGGACTCAGAGGCTCCACCAAGTCTGCCGCCCTATTGTTCCAATGTTTGCCCTCGGCCCTTGTCCCTCACACATTCCCCGCCCCGGCATTGTAACTGTGTGTATCCCCAAACAGTCCCACTGTTTCCTAATGTAATCATGGCTGACCCTTTTGTCCATCAGCCCAAAACCCCAGCCCTTCTGTGCTTTTGTGTGACACTGTATAAAAATTAGACATGTGCGAATTCATTCGGAGACATTCGGATTTCATCGAAAATGGGGTCATTCGGAGACATTCGGCCAATCCGAAACTCAAGGGTCATTCGGAAAAAATGATCCGACTCTGAACAGCCCAGGTCCGAAATTCGTCAAAACTTTCGGAAGTTTTGGCAATCGACACATTTCCAAAAGTTTTGACTACTTTTGACCAGGACTTTTTTGTACTTCCTGTGCGCGCTCAATTACTTTCCCTCCATAATTTTCCCTCCATGTCTCTAGTCCAATTCCATTCTCCGTTTCATGCACTACTTCCCTCTTTTGTCTGTATTCGAATAGCCTTCTTCGTTTCATGATGGGGGTTGGACTAATGACACAGTCACACAGACAGACAGCCTGCATCTCCTCATTGGGTTGTTGGAGCTCAGAGAGAGAAGAGATTAGAGAGTGTACAGTTGTTGTGTAGGCAGGTAGGTAGCATTAGGCTAGGCATAGGTAGGCAGCCAGCATTAGTTCCAGTTATTGCCACTGCAAGAGCAAGTAATATTTGTTCCTGTGCAAAATATAAAAAAATATTAGGTATTTGTTCAAATACAGGGCCGGCCCTTACATGGGTCCCAGTGGGTCCATGGACCCAGGCGGCACTTTGACAGGGGCGGCAATTTGCCGTCCCATAGCATGTTTATTTTGTGCTCTTCCGCCATTTCTGTGTTGCAGGGTGTCCCATCCCATCAGTGTGACTGTCAGCAGCCAGGCAGCCCTATGCTCACTCAGTGGCGATGCCTGCTGGCTGCTTCAGTGACGTGAATTATGTGATAGTGAAACATTATGCCTATTTTGTATTGTTTATCGCCCACCTAAAGTCAAGACTTGAGTAAATAGGTCTACCGTCCCAGATTTGCTAGAGAGGTTTTACAAATACAGGAGGGTGCCCCCTGTACGAAATGAGTCTAAACATTTGGGATCCCTAGTATGAGTGCACAACAGTGCATGATGTGTCCTGAACAGGATTGCTGTGAGGTGTCTCCACCCAGAAGGTGCTGGCCGGGCTGAGCTTCAACATTGCGACAAGTGACCAACTAAGAGCACCGTGCCGTGCAGCCATAGCATCACCCCCTCCTACTCTCCGGGTCCTGCTGACTGGCAATAACAGGTGAGTCACTAAGAGATCTGAAGCCTTTCTGGAAGTCCTTTCACTTGGAAAGGGGCTAGGTATTACTTGGGGGAGTTGCCTCGTGTGTAAATAAATTCTAGGTGGGAGATGAATGTGCATCACTTATGTGTTTCCTAACAGTAGTTAAAATACAACTCCCATCATCCCCTGATTATGACATTGGGAAATGCCCAGCAATTATCATAGAGCCCTGTATTGCACACTCACGGAAAACGGTGATATTGCTATACTAAGACAATGCTGTGGACCCCTCTTCAGTATAGATGTCAAGCATTTTTTTTATTTCTCTCCTGTTTTGCAGTTTGTTCACAACAGAATGTCTCAATTTTTCTTTTTAACCCTTTGAATGCCAGAGTGGTATGCAACGCATTGCTTTGCAATGCATTGCGTACCACTCTGGCACTCAAATGGTTAACACATTACATCTATCACATTACAATCATTGATGTTTATTCTTGATGTAGTATGAAACTCTACAATGTATATACACATAGAGTTATCTGATATGAGGGGAAATCAGGATAGGAAAACGAGAGAGAGGAATTTGGGTACTAAAGAGGGACAGTAGGGTAGGAGGCTGGTACCAGAAAATGAAACCTTAATCTTTACCCATGTACTAACATAGAATGTGACATGTAGTTTGTCCATGTTCGAGTCGACCACTTATGTTGAGTAGGATGTGACAGGCATGGGTTTTCGATGTCGAGCATATGCTAAATTGAATGACAGGCATGGGGTTTCGATGTTCGAATATATGCTAGATTGAATGACAGGCATGAGGTTTCGATGTTCGAATATATGCTAGATTGAATGACAGGCATGGGTTTTTGATGTTCGACGTTTGCATTGTGACTGGCATCCCATGCTGGAGTAGAGGTGACATGCACAGACTGGCAATGTACGACAATGTCCATTTTTGAGATGGATCTTTTTCTAAATGCACACCCTGTCTGCAAATAATGATAGCAGTGTGCACGGAGGCGCACTGCTATAATTTAACCCATGTTAAATTCGGCCGAATAATTCGGAATGGATCAGAATTTCGTCCGAATCGAATAAGCCCGGTCCAAAATTAAGATCATCTGAATTAGAAAAAAAAAATTTGTCCGAATTCGAATTTTACCGAAAATTTTGCCTGTGCACAAGTCTAATAAAAATAGGTTTGTGTGCCCAATAAAGTGTTCTTGTTTTACCCTCAATACTGGTCCTGCCTAGTTATTGAGGGAACCCGCGATACCAGAGAGGAGGTTTGGGGAGAATGAGGAGTTCCAGCAACTAACGTGACAGTGGTTCTGACCTACTGTACCGGAACTACTGTCACAGGGGTACTTGACGTATGAAGACTCTCTAGCCAGACTTGATTTGTTTACTTTAGAGGAATCTTGCTACACTGTATTTGTATATGAGAAGTCAGTACAAGGATCTCTCTAGTAAACTCTTCATTCCAAGGATGGATCAAATACCCAGGGGCCACCCCTTAAAGGGATAGTAATACTTCGTTTTAACTTTATTTTATTTTGTAGGCATTAAAAAAACATGAAGAATGATATAAGTCTTATGTTTCAAACCTTTATGGTTTAAGAGATATTCACAAGCAAAGTTTCCCCCTCCTGTCCCTTTTACCTAGTGTAAGCTATCTCTTCTCAGATGTGGAATCCAGTCCATAGACCAGACAGATAACAGCAGGGGACAATCTTCTTCCTATGAGAACAATGAAAGCCCTGCCCCCCTTGACAAGTTTTTCAGCTTTTTCCCTTATCTTAATTGAAGATTGTCCCTCTCTGCAGTCTACCTGGACACCTCCCTTCTGATCTGGCTGACCGGGGGGGGGGATACTTTGCTTGTGAATATCTCTTAAACCATAAAGGTTTGAGAGATAAGACTTATATCGTTCTTCATGTTTTTTTAATGCCTACAAATTAAAATAAAGATAAAACGAAGTATTACTATCCCTTTAAGATTAGAGGAAAGGAGGTTTCAGCTGTAACAGAGAAAGGGATACTTTACAGTAAGGTCTGTTAAATTGTAGAATTATTTGCCCAAGGATGTGGTAACGGACACATTTAAGAGAAGATTAGATACATTTCTAGTACAAGGGACAGACGTGGTTATACTGTGTATTAGTAGGTAAAACAGGACGTTCTGGCAAATAGAATACAAATGTTGGAATTGGGAAGTCTTATATAATTCTCATTTTAATTCTCATAACTATGTAACACATTGCACAGGCCTAAGTATGTATAATAGCAGCTCATATTCGGTGCAATATTTCAGATATTCCATGCGCATAGTGAGAGAGCCTTCCTATCAGTAATCAAACCCTCGGGTGAGTGAGAAAGCTTTCTAGTGATAGTGCCTTCCAGTGAATGAGAGTGCCATCCAGTGAGAGACAGATCCCTAGTAAGTGAGCCTCCTGATAATTGACAAAACCATCCAGTGAGTGAGAGACCCTTCTAGTGAGTGATACAGCCTTCTAGTGAGTGATTACTCCGTCCAGTGAGGGATAAGGCCTTCCAGTGAGGGATAAGGCCTTCCAGTCAGACATATAGCCTTCTAGTGAGGGATATAGCCTTCCAGTGAGTGATGTAGCAGTCCAGTGAGTGATAACACCGTCCAGTGAGTGAGAGACCCTTCTAGTGAGTGATGCAGCCTTCCAGTGAGTGATACAGCCTTCCAGTGAGGGATACAGCCTTCCAGTGAGTGATACAGCCTTCCAGTGAGGGATACATCCTTCTAGTGAGTGATAACACCGTCCAGTGAGTGAGAGACCCTTCCAGTGAGCAATACAGCCTTCTAGTGAGTGATAACACCATCCAGTAAATGAGAGACCCTTCCAGTGAGGGATAAGGCCTTCAGTGAGGGATAAGGCCTTCCAGTGACGGATACAGCCTTCTAGTGAGTGGTAATGCCGTCCAGTGAGTGAGAGACCATTCCAGTGAGGGATAAGGCCTTCCAGTGAGGGATACAGCCTTCTAGTGAGTGATAACACCGTTCAGTGAGTGAGAGACCCTTCCAGTGAGCGGTACAGCCTTCTAGTGAGTAATACAGTCTTCCAGTGAGCAGTACAGCCTTCCATTGAGTAAGAGACCCTTCCAGTGGGTGATAGAGCCTTCTAGTGAGTGATACAGCCTTCCAGTGAGTGAGAGAGTGTTACAGCGAGCAATGCAGAGTTTCAGGGAGTAAGAGAGCCATTCTGTGATTGAGAGAGCATTCCCGTGAATAATACAGCCTTCCAGAGAGCGAAAGAAGTGAGTAAAAGAACCTTCCAGTGAGTGAGAGAGCCTTTAAGCAAGAGAACCTTGCACTGAGTGAGAGAACCTTCTAGTGAGTGAGAGAACCTTCTAGTGAGAGAACGTTCTGATTTGTGGGAAAACCCAACCATGGGGCATTGTACGAATCCATCACAGCAGCTCATTTTCTGTAATCGGACAGTAGCCTAGAAATCGTACTGTTGTACTCTAGAGTGTGTACTTTAGTATAAGGTCAGTTAGTACATCCCAGTGCACTCACTCTGCAGTCTTTAAAGGGATAGTAATGTTTCATAATAAAAGCAGCTCTAATTAATCATCATAGTATTTGGACTTTGGAGAGTGTTATTTCAATTCTGTCAGAGTTGTAGTACAAGAGTAATTGAATGATAAAGTATCCCCCTCCCACCCCTTTTACTGGTGTAACACTGCTCAGCCAGATCAGAAGGGAGGTGCCCAGGTAGACTGCAGAGAGGGACAATCTTCAATTAAGATAAGGGAAAAACCTGAAAAGCTTGTCAAGGGGGGCAGGGATTTCATTGTTCTCATAGGAAGAAGATTGTCCCCTGCTGTTATCTGTCTGGTCTATGGACTGGATTCCACATCTGAGAAGAGATGGCTTACACTAGGTAAAAGGGGCAGGAGGGGAAACTTTGCTTGTGAATATCTCTTAAACCATAAAGGGTTGATAGATAAGACTTATATCGTTCTTCATGTTTTTTTAATGCCTATAAAATAAAGTTAAAACAAAGTATTACTATCCCTTTAAAGACTTTAATAGGACCAAGTCCCTAACATCTCCCCTATTTCACACACAGGATAAGGGAAAACAGATCCTCCAATTTTCTCTGTGCCTTGTTATTACATATCATTAAACACGCTTTAGAGGAACAGAATACCTCCCAAACACCCCCACAATTCCCCTTCACACTGCTTTTGGCACAAATGGAGTAAACTATGGACAGCTCAGCGAATGAGGCACAAGCAGGAAACATAATGTCATTTCAGCACCTGCTGTATCAGAGAATTTTATTATTACAGGAATTGTATTATTACAGGTAACATACAATAATACCTGGGAACTTTCAAAATGAGCTGACTCTGACCCTTGTAAATATTAAACCTAAAAGTTCCCATAATATACATTATCTGTGATACGTCCTGATCTCTGTAATCAAGAGGGGACCCAATCAGTCCAATACATCCCAAATGACCCTCTTTAGGGGATATTATAGTTGGCGTGACCTGGTCAGCTGACGTTCACCTATTAATCGTGGATCCTCCAGGTAGCTGCCTAATTTGCCTAATAGGTCTAATAGGTGTTAAAACAATGTTAATTGCAAATAAAGAATTTCTGAACCAAGACAAAAAAATGCATGTAACGGACCGCAGTCCATTAGTGGAGGACATTTCTGGGAGCATACAGACTTTCAGGCCCATTATTAGGAATTATTGAGAACTTTGGGACATTATACCAGCAGACATCTCTGCCAAAGAGACTAAATTCCATGCCATCCATGTGGAAAGGTAGGCAGAGTCCTGATCCGCTGCCTACCGTTTTTATGTTACTGTGTTAACCTGCATTGTTATCCATACTGGACCCCTGTTTGCATTGTTTGGCCTACAAACTTACCCTGAAGGAGTTAAACTGGACATTTTCAAAACCAGCCAAATTGTAGATGGGTCCACACTCTCTGGTCCAGCGTTTGATTTAAAGTTGCAGTTTATTAATCCCTTCACCTCTGATGTCTTCTGTGTGATGGGATTAGTCTGGGGTTCTGACTGCATGTGACACCTGTCTCTATTGTACTGTTTCTGATTGTATCAATCCCACTGCAGTGTCCCCATTGTCTTGTGTTTACACTCTGTTTGTTCTATTGTCTGGTCTGATGTTTTACAGTAAACAAAAACAATTATTCACCATTGTCCCTTTGTATAGTTAAGTTAATAATGTCTGCCGCATT
>CM074727.1:182697672-182890932 GCA_037306005.1 Rhinophrynus dorsalis | reverse complement strand
TGGGACCCCCTAGGGCTACTGTACACATTTGAACACAGTGACAATACAAAGGCTGTGACAGACAGTATAACTGACACAATCAACAGCACAGCACAATGGAACCAGGTGTTACCTGCAGTCAGAACCCAGACTAATCCCGTCACACAGACAGTAGTGGATACACAACAGGGAGGAGATTAGTAGGTGGTCCAGACAGTGATACTATACACCCTTGCAGTAGCATGGCACAAACACAGATAATTAACCCCTAACTGCCCAGGCTATAATTTTAGTCTCTTTTGCGGAGCTGCCTGCTGATAAAATGTTCAAAGTTCCCCATAGTCTGAAACAATGGGCTGAAAGTCTGCACACCCAGCAATGGTTTCCAGTAACGGAGTAGGATCTGTTACAGGTGTAAAGGAGCTTCTCTTGCTCCTCATTCTAGTAAGAATCTCTGCAGTAGTACCGGCACGGCTACAGCTCTGTAGCCCACCTCAGGTGGGAGAGACCCTGGAACAACGGTCTAAGTCAGCCCAAGGACTTAGGCTTCTGTTACAATGCAATTTACGCATTTCGCTTTGTCTCAATAATGTGCTTTGAGATCACAATGTCAAACATCATTAAGCACGGTTCTTATTACCATGTTAACAAGAAATGCCAATGCAAGCTAATGAGGAACATGTACTGTCATACTGCATTTGGTTTTCTGCTGTTCCTGCTCTGAATGACGCTGACAAATCGCACCTATTGATGGCAGCGTCTGTTCAACAATTCACAGCATGTTCTGCTGTCTGAGGGCTGAAGCAATAAAACCTCATTATGTTCCTCAACAAATCTCAAATCAGAGTCGCTTATTCAATTTGAAGATTCCTGGATCTATCTCCAGAGGCAGATGTGTCAGGACGGGAGCGAGGGATGGATAGCGAGTAGAAAGCAGTGAAATGTAATGAAAGGGTCAATAAGCCCATGGAGGTTGTTAAGGCAAGTCTCTCTCTCTCTTATGCCTCTATAATACAGTTTTGTCTGGGTTTTTAATTGTGAAAATATTGGGACCTACAAAGTAGCATGTATGGTATATTTAAAGGTCCCACCACGTGTTTCTATAGGGGACTCCCTCCTTTCTCAAGATACAAAAGATTTTTTAATGGTAGATAGGTGTTTTTAATTGTATACACACTGGACCCATCAGTTCAACATACATTTCATCTTAAAGGGGCCTTGCTCCAATCAACATGTTTCCAAACTTTCTCAAGTTATTGTTTTTATTTTAGACAGACTTGTATGGGCATGTTAGAGCAGGTACTTGCCAAATTATGAGTTACCTTGACATTGGTGGCAAGCTTATACCACTTTGGCCAAAATGGGAACAAAATCCTCATGTTTATTTTCAGATTTAGCAATGATTATTATATATGCCTAAGCTATGGCACACATTCACTTATTGATATAGAGCGCAGGATCGATCTTTTTCTTTGCATTTGCACTTTGGGTTTCGGCCTGATAATTGGGGGTTATGGAGAACCCTCTCTTTCTTTCCTTGCTGCCACTTATGTCAATTAATCCATCTCTTCTAATTTATATACTACATGTATACTACAAACCACCAAATATTGATAACAATTTTGAGGCCCAAATGCTATTGCAAATAAGGAAAACTGCCCAGCTTGGGCATACTATAATTATGGGAGATTTTAATTATCTAGATATCAACTGGAAAAATGAGACCTGTCAGAGTGCTAAGGGTAGCAGGTTTGTGAACACACTTCGGGAACGCTACATGTCACAAATGGTGGAAGTGCCGACAAGAAATAACAATATATTGGACCTAGTGATAACAAATAACACAGAAATGGTATCCAATATTAAGGTAAGAGAACATTTGGGAAACAGTGATCACAACATGGTTACATTTGAGATCAGTCTGGCAAAGCAAAACTGTATAGGTTCAACCAAAACTCTTAATTTTAAAAAAGCTTACTTCAAATTGTTAAGGGCTTCAATGCAACACATAGAGTGGGATACATTATTTAAAGACAAAAATACTGAGGATAAATGGTCAGAATTCAAATTTAGGTTGCAGAAATGTACCCAACAGTATGTAACAATGGGGAACAAATGCAAAAGAAGTAAGTCACAGCCAATGTGGTTAACTGCACATGTAAAGAAGGAAATGGCAAGGAAAAAAAAATGCATTCAAATTATTTAAGTCTGAAGGAACTGAACAATCTTTCTTAAAATACAGAGAGTGCAACAAAGATTGCAAAAAGGCAATTAGGGTAGAAAAAATAGAAAATGAAACTCGAATTGCAACGGAAAGTAAGACTAATCCAAAAAAGTTTTTCAAATATATAAATAGCAAAAAACTTAAGACAGAGTGCATTGGACAATTCAAAAATGAGATGGGTGAGTTTATTAGTGAGGATAAAGAAAAGGCCGCGTGTTCTAGATACCTTCGTTTGCATCAGTATATACAAGGGAGCAAGGAATGGTAGAAGAGCCTCAACAAGTAACTAATAAAACAATACAATTATCAGATATTGGGTTAACTCAAGGAGATGTCATGGGAAGACTGAACAAAATGAAGACTGACAAAGCACCGGGTCCTGATGGTATACATTCAAGGGTTCTTCAGGAACTCAGTGCAGTGTTAGCAAAACCCCTATATTTACTCTTTAAAGATTCTACTACCACAGGCTCAGTGCCACAGGATTGGCGAAGAGCTAACATAGTGCCTTTATTTAAGAAGGGAACTGTAACGAAAGCTGGGAAGGGACCGCGTCGCCTTCCGCCGTCGTTCCCCGGTTTCTTCTTCTTGACACCAGATAAGCACCGTCAGATGCACCGGTTGAAGTATGGACGGTCCCTGGAAACAGTCGCAGGATTGCTGGAAGCAGGGAAGAATGGAAGAGTCCACGTCGCCGCACGAAGTTGGGTCGTAGGAAACTGGCAGCAGGTAGTCGACGATTCAGGATACTTAGAGCAGATGGGTATCAGAGTGGACACTTTAGACCATAAGCAGACAAAGGCCAGAAACAGATGGTCTTAGCAGATACAATAACCTAGACAGGATTACATTTCAGATACAAAAGGTTTTGATTGAACAAGACTTGAGGGTTTGAACTAATTACCACATGGCAGGGGGTCTGACTGCAGTTCACAATGGCTTAGTTAACACCCAGCAGGAGGTCTTGCTACAGTACACATAGTCTATGCCTTGAGGCAATACACATTGGAATAATTAACCCCTCACTGCCTATTCCCTTGGAAGCAAGCCATGTGTGTAATAATGTCCATGTCCTCATTCACATACAGCATACACAAAATATTTTTAGCGCATAACCAGGGAAAAATGTCCACAGTTTTTGGTTAAACAAACTTATGGCCAGACAAGAGCTCAAGTAATGGGTAGGATCCTTTACAGGAACTAAAACAGAAACTGGAAACTATAGACCTGTGAGTTTGACCTCTGTAGTGGGAAAACTGCTAGAAGGGATAATAAGGGACTATATTCAGGATTACAACACAAAAAATAAGATAATTAGCAGGAATCAACATGGATTTAAACTAATCTTTTCAGCTTCTTGCTACAGTACACATAGTCAATGCCTTGAGGGACTGCAATACACATTGGAATAATTAACCAGGCACACTTTGTAGACCTTTCCAATGAATGAATTCTTTTTAAGTGCCGCGATATCGGCTCCGCTGCAGAGCCCCCTCGAGTCGTACAACTCGAATCTCCTGCTGTCAGCTTTACAGCTTTAATAAGACAGGGACTGGTAACTGAAGACTGTGGGCTTTATTCATCAAACTAACGAGGTGTTATTCTGGAGCAGACCAACTGGAACATGGGGGGGGGGGATTAGTATACACATTTATTTCAGTATCACTTTTATTACACTAAGTGCTAGGGAGACTCATCTAGCATTCTAGGGGTTAAACACCCCATTTAAATAAATGGGAATTTGCAGAATTCTTATTTCCCCTCTACGGTACATTTGGTTTGCTCTGGAATTGCACCATTGCAGTTTGATGAATGAGGCTCTGTGATGTCTGAACAGACAGATTTGATCTGTAGAAGAGGAGCTATCTGTCTGGGCAGTGCTGAGTGTGCACTGTGAGCTCAGACTGAAAGCGTGTCAGGCAGTGTGTGCTGTGTGCTCAGTGTCAGGCAGACAATGCGTCAGGCAGTGTGTGCTGTGTGCTCAGTGTCAGGCAGACAATGCGTCAGGCAGCGTGTGCTGTGTGCTCAGTGTCAGGCAGACAATGCGTCAGGCAGCGTGTGCTGTGTGCTCAGTGTCAGGCAGACAATGCGTCAGGCAGCGTGTGCTGTGTGCTCAGTGTCAGGCAGACAATGCGTCAGGCAGCGTGTGCTGTGTGCTCAGTGTCAGGCAGACAATGCGTCAGGCAGTGTGCTGTGTGCTCAGTGTCAGGCAGACAATGCGTCAGGCAGTGTGTGCTGTGTGCTCAGTGTCAGGCAGACAATGCGTCAGGCAGTGTGTGCTGTGTGCTCAGTGTCAGGCAGACAATGCGTCAGGCAGTGTGTGCTGTGTGCTCAGTGTCAGGCAGACAATGCGTCAGGCAGTGTGTGCTGTGTGCTCAGTGTCAGGCAGACAATGCGTCAGGCAGTGTGCTGTGTGCTCAGTGTCAGGCAGACAGAGTGTCAGTCAGTGTGTGAAGGAATGTGTCGTGTTGGCTGTCAGTACACTGTGACTGGATCCAGCGTCCCCTGCTTGGAACAAATGGTGTGTGTGCTTTGCATAGCTGCTGGTGGTTAGTGATCCGGGATAAATATAAGCTTGTCATCTGTTCTGTGCTTAATTTGGATGTTTCCAATTAAATCAGAAGCACGTTTCACACGGACTGGCTGTTATTTTCCAGATAGAAGTGAATGGAGCACAGATGTGAGGTGCAGCGGCTGGAGATGGTGTGTACTGTAAGTGACAAGACACAGAAACCTAGAGTGTGACAGCAGATAAGAATAAACTGACCCGTCCCTTCTGCCCATTCCCCTCTTCACTTAAAAAACATACACATCTTCAGTCCCTCGACTGACGCTGCATCTCTCACAAGAGTTCTTAGATATGTTTACCATATTATTCTGACTAGGATCTGCTGGAAGACTATTCCTTGTATCTACTACTCTTTACATCAAGCAGTATGTCTACATGTTTGCTCTCAAGTCCCCCCCCCTCTTTAATTTTAGAAAATAGCCTTATACTATAACGTACAAACACAAAAGCCTCTTAAAGGGACCGCTATTATCCGACAGTTCCCTATGGGCAGGACATGTCCACTGGGAGATGACCTGCGGATGAACTGGGGACTGCATTCTCATGAAGGACCAATAGGGGAGCACAGATTATACTGAAAAGCAACCCCAGGTTTTTCCCCAGTGAATCAATGCTGCATCTCACACAGCATTTCCCTGGCCTCTTAGATGCAGAGCCCTCTGTGCCTTCATTAACCTATTATTATTATCATTATTCTTTATACATGTTCTGCAGCGCTGTACAATAGGGAATAGACATACGGAGATATTATTTAGTGCAGAAGCAACCTGGAAAACAAAAGAATCAGTGGGCCCCCTGCTGGTGAGATCTTACAGTCTAGAGACTATCTATCTGTCTATCTCATATCTATCTATCTATCTATCTATCTATCTATCTATCTATCTATCTCATATCTATCTATCTATCTATCTATCTATCTATCTATCTATCTATCTAATATCTGTCTCTCCTATCTATCTATCTATCTATCTATCTATCTATCTATCTATCTATCTATCTATCTATCTATATCATATCATATCATATCTATCTATCTAATATCTATCTATCTATCTATCTATCTATCTATCTATCTATCTATCTATCTATCTTTCTATTTATCTATCTAATATCTATCTATCTCTCATATCTATCTATCTATCTATCTATCTATCTATCTATCTATCTATCTATCTATTCATCTATCTATCTAATATCTATCTATCTAATATCTATCTATCTATCTATCTATCTATCTATCTCATATCTATCTATCTATCTATCTATCTCATATCTATCTATCTATCTATCTATCTATCTATCTATCTATCCATCTATCTCATATCTATCTATCTATCTATCTATCTATATATCCATCTATCTCATATCTATCTATCTCATATCTATCTATCTATCTATCTATCTATCTATCTATCTATCTATCTATCTATCTATCTATCTATTCCATCTATCTCATATCTATCTATCTATCTATCTATCTATCTATCTATCTATCTATCTATCCATCTATCTCATATCTATCTATCTATCTATCTATCTATCTATCTATCTATCTATCCATCTATCTCATATCTATCTATCTATCTATCTATCTATCTATCTATCTATCTATCTATCTATCCATCTATCTCATATCTATCTATATCATATCATATCTATCTATCTATGTATCTCATATCTATCTATCTATCTATCTATCTATCTATCTCATATCTATCTATCTATCTATCTATCTATCTATCTATCTATCTATCTATCTATCTCATATCTATCTATCTATCTACCTCATATCTATCTATCTATCTATCTACCTCATATCTATCTATCTATCTATCTCATATCTATCTATCTATCTATCTATCTATCTATCTATCTATCTATCTATCTAACTATCCCATATCTATCTATCTCATATCTATCTCATATCTATCTATCTATCTATCTATCTATCTATCTATCTATCTATCTATCTATCTATCTATCTTTCTCATATCTATCTCTTCATATCTATCTATCTATGTATCTCATATCTATCTATCTATCTATCTATCTATCTATCTATCTATCTATCTCATATCTATCTATCTCATATCTGTCTCTCCTATCTATCTATCTATCTATCTATCTATCTATCTATCTATCTCATATCATATCTATTTATCCATCTATCTATCTATCTATCTATCTATCTATCTATCTATCTATCTATTTATCTATCTATCTCATATCTATGTGTCTATCTATCTATCTATCTATCTATCTATCTATCTATCTATCTCTCTATCTATCTATCTATCTCACATCTATCTAATTAATCTATCTATCCATAACATATAAATATATATATATATTTATATATATATATATATATATATATATATATATATATATATATGAAAGTCACATGACCTGTTCCTAGATCCATGACAGTCGCACCCTATGGGATAAATGGGAATAGTAATGAATGTAGGAGGGTCTACACTATAGATCAGATTTATAAACATGGAGTTGTGAAAAAAGAAGCGTTAAAATGGCTGTATCAGTGTCTTTGATAGTTATAAAATGAATGCAGTATAGGAGGGCTATACACCATGTAGTGCATTGTTTTTTTTAATGGTGTAACGACATTTGTAAAGAGTTGGGCAGCGACTTTATAAAGAAATGTTGCTATTTGCTACAATTTTGTAACAGAATTTTCTCCAGAATCTTAACGCCAGGTATATGTATTAACATAAGAGTAATAACGCCATATTTATAAAAACACCTTAAATAACTTATAAATCAGCCCTGACGTTACTTCCAGTTGCCATGACGGTTCCTTAAATAGTATTATGAGCATTTTTATAAACCTCGCTCAGTGTTTCTCAGTCTGGTCCTCGGGAGTCACCAATAGTGCCGGCTCCCAAGAGGGGAGCAATCAGGGGCTCAGTTACTGTATTTCTGTATTAAACACTTATATCTTTACACCCGGACCTGCTGGTCCAGAGGATGGAGCTGGGCATCACTGCTGTAGAACAAAGAAAACAATGATAAAAGGTCAGTACCAGTGAGGCCGGACAATAAAGATGACGCCAGCCCCCCTGTTCCCTAGTGTACATTTCATTATCCATTCTATGGAAGAATACAACAAAGTAACAAGATCCTGATACACAACGTTCCTTTATTAGCATGGAGTGGCTTATCCAGCAGCGTGCGAGCAGCCGCCTCTGTGAGTAATTACTGTGGGCCTCCGGTCAGACTCTCACAGAGCGGCAAATGGATTTACCTGGACAAGACTGACAAGGGATTTATTTCCCCTTCACAACCCAACGCAACAATCCATTAACTTCCACTTCACGCTCAGTCTTCATGAGAACCGAATGAAACCACTGGCCGCTGTAACCATGTCACTGCCAAGCCAGGCAGGAGAGCAGGCTCACCTTCCAATGACAGGTTTAATCCTCTGTGTGCCAGGAATGGGTGTCTGGAGGGGAACACTTGCCCTCTCCATATAAACACAGGGGGCTGAGTAGGGGTCATATTATAAATTTACCCCCCCCCCCCCCCGTCCTGGAACATTTTCTGCAGATGCCCTGCAGTACTCAAAGGGTTAAGAGAACTCTGAAGTTACTCATATGATGAAACATGTTGAGATAATCACACAAATGTACACATACAGACACATATTGTACACATATACACACACACACACACTACATACATATACTTACACTACATACATATGTACATTATAACACACACACACACACACACACTACATTCATACATATACTCACACTACATACATACATATACATACACTACAACACACACACACACTACATACATAAATATACTTACACTACATAAATACATACATATACATACACTACAACACACTACATACATACATATACTTACACAACATACATACATATACACACACTACAACACACACACACACTACATACATACATATACATACACTACAACACACACACACACTACATACATAAATATACTTACACTACATAAATACATACATATACATACACTACAACACACTTCATACATACATATACTTACACAACATACATACATACATACACTACAACACACACACTACATACTTACATATACACATACCTGGGAAC
The DNA here is from genome assembly GCA_037306005.1 of Rhinophrynus dorsalis. Lineage (NCBI taxonomy): Eukaryota > Metazoa > Chordata > Amphibia > Anura > Rhinophrynidae > Rhinophrynus > Rhinophrynus dorsalis. The sequence goes on along the minus strand of CM074727.1, from coordinate 182,882,027 downwards.
TGTTCAATGTGAACTACCCAGAGGGAAGTCCTCTGGTGCCGCTGGGGGAGATGTATGACGCGATGTATGTAAGAAAAGGGACAGGGCTTAATTGCGAGTGGGGGCGGGGCTTCAAAAACTACAAAAAAAACTGAAAAATAGCCTGGGAAGGAGGGGAACGTGGTTGGAGTGCAAGGAGCATACTTCAAAGACACAGAAGTGGGTAGAGTTTCATTTAAAGGGATAGTAATACTTCGTTTTAACTTTATATTATTTTGTAGGCATTAAAAAAACATGAAGAACGATATAAGTCTTATCTCTCAAACCTTTATGGTTTAAGAGATATTCACAAAGTATTCATGGATCTCATCAGTCTCCATTCTGTCTGCCTGATGAGCAGCAGATATAGAGCCAAAGGAGAAACATTCATCTTCATTGACTCTATGCCACCTCCACTGGGAGGTGGATTTTTTCAGTTAGATCACTTGTCCTTTGAACTTTTTGGAACTCTATATACTAATCACCATATGCTCTAATGTAAGTATCCATGGGTTTCACACACTGACTAGTTTTATGTGGCGTGCACTACTGACAATGTCACCACTGGAATTAGTACAGAGCGGATCGATACATATCCACTAAAGGTTATGTGACATGGTTTACCCCCCGGTGTGAAGTCCGTAAGATTTTTTAAGCTGATTCTCCAGTTGATGTTTTTTTGAGTTCAGCATTTGACTTTGTGTATTTCATCAGTTTTGTTTTTATATTTCTGCAATAGTGGCCGCCACACAGTTTGCGGTTGCTAGGTAGACACAGGTGTTGGTTGCCATAAGCATCACATAATTACTGATACTAATATGAACCTTATCTTTGCTGCATTCAGGCAGCAAAGGAGTTAATCCTAACATTCAACATGCGCTAAGTTTAGAGGTCATTTGTGACGGTACCAGGATTTACCAAACCCTTTTGGGGTCATCGGTTCCTGAACCGCCGCTGCTGCTGCCTCTCTTCCCCAGCCGGCTGGAGCCCTGCTGCTTCCTGGAGGTCCTGGATACTCAGGCAGGAACAACTGGATGCTGCCCCCTGGCAGACTGGCAGATGTAGTGAATTTAGCTGCAGAATCCTAGGTGGGGTTTCCAGAGGCCCTACGCCAGTAGACCGGCGAGGCAAGTGAATTCGCTCCTGCAGTGGCTAAGGTGAGAATCCCCACCCCAAGTCCCCTCCAGAAATACAGCCGAGACTTGTATTAAGGAGGGTAGAACAGAACAGCTTTATTGCCAGTCGTCTTCTTCTTGCTGATAGATTTTATCCATCAGCGGTGATTTTGGATACCGAGGCTTGAGCCTCACTACTCCATATTCTCGGGTTGGGTTTTAAGTCACAGGTTTGGATTACTCTTGATCTGTGTTGACTTGTCACAGTTGGGTTGGTTTCACAGGGTCTTCGCTGTGATGGGCCGCGGGTAGCGGTCGAAGGGGTTTGCAGTGATGGCAGTGAGTTTTCTGATCAGAGGGTTCGGGTTCTGATCCAGTCCTTGGCAGAAGTTCTTACTCAGCTTCTCTAGGTGTTCGTCCAACATCACGATGTCCAGTTCCCTGTGAAGGTCAGCTGTCCTTAATAATCTTGGAGCTCCAGACGATATCCTCAGGGCCTTGTTCTGGACTCTCTGAAGACTCTTCCGGTGTCGCTCATGGCAAGTGATCCATGCTGGGCAGGCATACGTCAGAGTAGGTCTGATGATTGCCTTGTAGACGTTAATCTTTGTCCGTAGTGGCATTGACTTGGTCTTCAGGAGTGGGTACAGTGCTGCCATCTTTCCTGTTGCCTTCTGCTGAGTAGTCTCAATATGGCTTCCCCAGTTGAGCTTGCTGTCAGATGGCTTCACTAGGCACTGAGAGCAAGCGGTCCATGTCTGGATTACCCTTTACACTTAGGGAGAGACCCTTAGTGTTTCACAGAAACAAGCCAAAAAATGATGTGAGAGGCTCTGAGCACGAACAAAAGCACAATGGTCTGTTCTCTGGCTAGTCACCACTCAAGAGCATCACATTTTAGCTTTATTGATAAAACACACTGCTTATATACACTTCCAGACACTCTTATCAAGATAAGAATACAAATTAGTGCTTGAAAAAGGGACATTTTAACTGGTCCATAATAACCTCCCCTGACTGGTCAATGAAACACAGCAGGAGTCAAATCACATTCCAAACATTCCTTAGCACATGGAGTATTCTTTAAACAAGCCAGAGAGCTGGACTTAACAGCCCACTCTGCACTCTGGTCCCCACTGCCATCCCCATTGCAGGACTTACAGTATAACCCCACACACACACAATTACCAAATGTCACACAAAGTACAAAACAGTGATCAATATTTCAAATGTTATAGTTCTAAATTACTCCTTCTGGTCACATCACTCTTCTGTGTCAGTGCTGACCCCTTTAGGTGATTTTGGCACTCTACACTTGTCACTCACACTGTATATAAGGTCACTGTATGCTCTGGCTGGTTGTCTTGAGAAAGGCCCCGAAGAGGGCCGAAACGTTGATGATCCAATGATTTAAGTCAATAAATATTTATTTGTATTTGCAACAAGACGCCTGAGTGCTTCTTTTACTTTAGTCTTCAGACTATGGACTATTTCTATATAAATATACTAGCTGAACAGCCCGTTACACGGGCCACAGTGCCTCTGGCAGCCGGTCGCAGGACAGTCACGCGCAGCAGAGACTGCCCGCGCTACTGCTGATACAGAGCTGGACGCTCCTTCGGAGCACCCAGCTCTGTATCAGCCGTGGCGCGGGCAGTCTGTACTGCGCATGACTGCCGCACGCGCAGCAGTGTCTACTGCGCATGTCCGGCGTTACACACAACTTAGCGAATTATTATATAGGATATATATATAAAAATAATACCCATGAAACCTAATTATCAGTCCAGACATCATACAATAAAGCCTTTATCTCATGTGCCAGTGCACGGTGGTAGTTCAGAAGCTCTACTTGACCTATGAAATGAATAGAGGCATTAGGACTTTGTGACGTCAGTTCCCATCAATTCTCCGCTAGTAAATAAATCTGTTCTACATGAACAAGCTACAGACTGAGCCATCTGAGTCTTTATTATAAGCAGTTGATAGAGATATGAATCCTTCTGTTCTAAAATCACAAAAGCAGCTAAGTGGCTTGTCTTAATATACAACGAATCCTAAACCCTTGCACAGGATTATCTCAATCTTCAAATAGAGAAATGGAAATTGGGACCCTGGTATGAAAACGCATTGTTTTACAGAGACCTGCATGAGACAGGGAATGTGTCATCTTAATGAGAGTTCTGCTTTGTACAAACGCACAGAGCATTAAATTAAGCACTGATCCTTCTCTTCACCTCAACTTGAATAGAAGGCATGAGCTGATAAAGGCGTCTGCAATGCAATCCAGGACAATTCCTTAGTCTAGATCAGGGCTTAAAAGTTGAAGTCCTTTGCTACTAGCCAGACCTGAAAAGTCACTCGCCACTGCAAGACATAACATACCCACCAGGGCTGAATTTCTACTCGCCAGGGCTAAATTTTCACTCGCCATTGGCTAGTGGCGAGTAGAAATTTTGAGCCCTGGTCTAGATTCACACCGGTGACATTACACAGCATTTCCAGCATTGCTCCAAGTACCCAAAAGTAAATAAGTCTGCTGCTTATGGGGCTTTTACATGGGTGACAATCCCCTCCTATGTTACAAACCCCAACTGTGCAGAACACAGAGAAGATGCAGAGGAACGGATCTGCACAGAGACCTATGGGGCCAATGTGGGGATCATTCACCTGGACGACTGCATCCAGATGAATGATGCAGACATATCCCACCTATTAGGCACACCTCTGGCACTTTCCTCCCACAAACACTGTAGGAATGCAGGTACAACAAGTGAGTTAGGACTGGTTACTTGATCAATGCAACAACAGAGCACTGTCCAATCACATGTGTCTTCTGGCGGAACACAGTTGAACACAACATGCTGCAACTTTGATATGTTATGTGATAACTAATTCCAAGTTGCAGCATGCCTGATCTGTGTTGCAGCCTATGGGTCACCAAGCAGATCATTCACACTAGTGATTTCTGAGGTTGAAATGTTCATCACAACCTACAATAACTGTCTGACCCACGTGGGTGCCAGACAGGGCGTCACACTCCTGCCACTCGCCCATGGAATAGGACTGCCAGCACGACATCGAAGGAAGAACTGGAGACTTAGCATATGCAATGTGTCTGCTCTGTGTTACTGGTTACACATTGACCTAGGCCTTAGGCTATGCATGTGAACTATTCCATAGAAAGCAATGAGACCTGTTCCATTAAATATGTTGTAACAAAGTCACTGAATTACATGAATTAGCTCGGAGGAACCGCGGGAGCGTTCCAGCAGAAAAACACAAATATGTGCAAAACTCTTATAGAACATTCATTTCACAAAACATGTCTTTTTATTTAAAGGGATAGTATCACTTGGCATGGAAAAATAGATACTGCAGGGACCACTATTGTCAGTGACAACCAGAGGCGTAACTAGAAGACTCTGATCCCTGGTGCAAAAGTTGCCATGGCCCCCCCCCCGACCACATTGTCCCCTCCATTGACCATCTTTACTGGACACCTCCACAATGCTCCCAATCTCCACATTGCCTCCCATCATCTCCACATTGCCCCCCATCATCTCCATTTTGTCCCCCATCATCTTCACATCGCCCTCTATCATCTCCACATTGACCCCAATCATCTCTATATTGCCCCCATCATCTCCACGTTGCCCCCAATCATCTCCATATTTCCCAGATCATTTCCATATTGTCCCCATCATCTCCACATTGTCCCCAATCACCTCCATATTGTCCCACATCATCTCCACATTGCTCCCATCATCTCCATATTGTCCCACATCATCTCCATATTGCCCACCCATCATCTCCATTTTGTCCCCCATCATCTTCACATCGCCCTCTATCATCTCCACATTGACCCCAATCATCTCTATATTGCCCCCATCATCTCCATGTTGCCCCCAATCATCTCCATATTGCCCAGATCATTTCCATATTGTCCCCATCATCTCCACATTGTCCCCAATCACCTCCATATTGTCCCACATCATCTTCACATTGCTCCCATCATCTCCATATTGTCCCACATCATCTCCATATTGCCCACCCATCATCTCCACCTTGCCCTCAATAATCTCCATATTGTCCCCCATCATCTCCATATTGTCCCCCATTATCTCCATATTGCCCCCATTATCTCCACATTGTCCCCAATTAACTCCACATTGCCCCCCATCATCTCCACATCACCCTCCACATTGCCCTCACATTGCCCCCCCCCCCCAAGTGTCCGTTTCCTACCTCCCTGGTGGTCCAGCGGTGTGGGATAACCCATAAAAGACTGGAAGGCACTGGGTGAAGTCCAACTCCAGGTGGCGGACAGTCACAAACTAGGTCTGGGCATTCAGAGTTAAACAAATTATTGTCCTTACTTGTTGTAGGAAAAAGTTTATTTTCTGTGCTGGGAAACAGTGGATGGGACAGGGGGTGGAGTCATGTGAGGATTAGGGGTGTGGCCATGTGTGGAGCTAAGAGAGCCTATAGTGCCTTTCCTAGGGCACCTGTGATGTAAATCCAGCCCCGATCAGAGTACATGTCGCAAATGGTTAACTTTCGAAACCAAGAAATGTTCATTAACAGCAGGGTCTGATAGAGCCCAATGTATCTCTTATAAATGGAGGCTTCACAGGCCCGGTTAGGAGTTCCACCCACTATAATGAACATCGCTAGGTTTGCTTTCTTTCCAATCTTAATGGCTTTGATGATGTCACAAAAACTTTGTGGTTAAACAGTTTCTTAAACAGTTCAGTAGAAATCTCCAGAAGGGGGGTACCAGGAATCCAGTTACCCCTGAGTTATCGGTTACTATGTTTAATAATTCATATGATGTCTTTTTCCTACATGTGAATCCCAGTTGGTTGAAATTGTATTTTCCGGTTAATTTATTTGCTGATCTCTGTATGATGGAAATGGTAGAGAGCCGCCGATTAAACCCAGATATCATCGTTAGTATATTGGGTCCCGGGGATTCTGGTGACCAAATCGAAAACAGACCAAAGTAGCAATGGTTAATACTCTTTCCTTTCGCTGGATGTCCTATTTGCCCGGTAGCTGAATATGTGACTCACCATCCCTTTTTTCCAGACGGCCCATTCTTTATTCATGAAGATAAATTCTTTGTGTCAAAATTTCAATTTGCTAAGGATTTTGATCTGTATCTTAAATGCCTGGCGGTTCCTTCTGGCACTTTTCCTAGACACTCATTCAGAAAAGGAGAGGTTCCCCTATGTCCGGATGGTTCTGTGATTAACCCACTGAGTGCCAGAGAGGTACGCAATGCGTTGCTCTGCAATTACCCATCTGGCACTCAAAGGGTTAAGAGAATTGGTCATTGGGAATCCAACAGGTTCAGAATATACATTTGCCTAAATTTAATGTAGTACGTGTTCTCCTCTCTCGCAAGAACCCCAACTAAGAGTAGTTAGGTATTTGTATGTCCACTGGGCAAGAACTAGAGCTCAGCCGCATCATTACTGTGCAGACTTAGGTTTCTACGGAAAGAACATTCATGTTACACGGCTAGGAAAGTGTGGTATACAGCTGGAAGATGTATTATTTAACTTAATGTTAGCTTTAAAGTCGGTGGGTGACCTCACATTGTCTTCATTCACTTTGGGCAATGATTTCGGCAGTCAGGACTATTGATCATTTTATTTCCATTATAAAAAAAGATCTGTCACAATCCAGAGCTATTTTCCCCAATACTTTGTTCATCCACACCACCCAACATTTCAAATGGTCAAAGAGGGACGCTTTTGTTTTCGGTGGCATTGCTGGGGGCGTGGCTGGTGAGTAGGGCATTACTGACTTAGAATGTTTAGGTTATTTCACGACCTGTGCACACCTCTTTGTATATATGAATAAATAATTAAGAGCAAAACCAAATCATTTTATTTACACAGACTAATGGATAAAGACATATACTGAAGTTTAAACAAACATTAATGTGAGTTTTATGGCTGTAGAGCAATGTGATACATTTATATACACACCACACAGTCTGATCTCCTAAACACAGGGACACCAGGGTGATACACTTATATACACACCACACAGTCTGATCTCCTAAACACAGGGACACCAGGGTGATACACTTATATACACACCACACAATGTGATCTCCTAAACACAGTGACACCAGGGTGATACACTTATATACACACCACACAGTGTGATCTCCTAAACACAGGGACACCAGGGTGATACACATCTATACCCACCACACAGTCTGATCTCCTAAACACAGGGACACCAGGGTGATACAATTATACACACACCACACAGTCTGATCTCCTAAACACAGGGACAACAGGGTGATACACTTATAAACACACCACACAGTCTGATCTCCTAAACACAGGGACACCAGGGTGATACACTTATATACACACCACACTGTCTGATCTCCTACACACAGGGACACCACGGTGATACACTTATATACACACCACACAGTCTGAACTCCTAAACACAGAGACACCAGGGTGATACACTTATATACACATCACACAGTCTGATCTCCTAAACACAGGGACACCAGGGTGATACACTTATATACACACCACACAGTCTGAACTCCTAAACACAGAGACACCAGGGTGATACACTTATATACACACCACACAGTCTGATCTACTAAACACAGGGACACCAGGGTGATACACTTATATAAACACCACACAGTCTGATCTCCTAAACACAGGGACACCAGAGTGATACACTTATATACACACAGCACAGTCTGGTCTCCTAAACACAGGGACGCCAGGGTGATACACTTATATACACACCACACAGTCTGATCTCCTAAACACAGGGACACCGGGGTGATACACTTATATACACAGCACACAGTCCGATCTCCTAAACATAGGGACACCAGGGTGATACACTTATATACACACCCCACAGTCTGATCTCCTAAACACAGGGACACCAGAGTGATACACTTATATACACACAGCACAGTCTGGTCTCCTAAACACAGGGACGCCAGGGTGATACACTTATATACACACCACACAGTCTGATCTCCTAAACACAGGGACACCGGGGTGATACACTTATATACACAGCACACAGTCCGATCTCCTAAACATAGGGACACCAGGGTGATATACTTATATACACACCACACAGTCTGATCTCCTACACACAGGGACACCAGGGTGATACACTTATATACACACCACACAGTGTGATCTCCTAAACATAGGGACACCAGGGTGATATACTTATATACACACCACACAGTCTGATCTCCTAAACACAGGGACACCAGGGTGATACACTTCTATACACACCACACAGTCCGATCTCCTAAACATAGGGACACCAGGGTGATACACTTCTATACACACCACACAGTCTGATCTCCTAAACACAGTGACACCAGGGTGATACACTTATATACACATCACATAGTCCGATCTCCTAAACATAGGGACACCAGGGTGATACACTTCTATACACACAACACAGTCTGATCTCCTAAACACAGGGACACCAGGGTGATACACTTCTATACACACCACACAGTCTGATCTCCTAAACACAGGGACACCAGGGTGATACACTTATATACACACCACATAGTCTGATCTCCTAAACACAGGGACACCAGGGTGATACACTTCTATACACAAAACACAGTCTGATCTCCTAAACACAGGGACACCAGGGTGATACACTTATATACACACCACACAGTCTGATCTCCTAAACACAGTGACACCAGGGTGATACACTTATATACACACCACACAGTCTGATCTCCTAAACACAGGAACACCAGGGTGATACACTTATATACACACCACACAGTCTGATCTCCTAAACACAGGGACACCAGGGTGATACACTTATACACACACCCCACTGTCTGATCTCCTAAACACAGGGACACCAGGGTGATACACTTCTATACACACCACACAGTGTGATCTCCTAAACCCAGGGACACCAGGGTGATACACTTCTATACACACCGCACAGTCTGATCTCCTAAACACAGGAATACCAGGGTGATACACTTATATACACAGCACACAGTCTGATCTCCTAAACACAGGGACACCAGGGTGATACACATATATACACACCACAGAGTCTGATCTTCTACACACAGTGACATCAGGGTGATACACTTATATACACACACCACACAGTCTGATCTCCTAAACACAGGGACATCAGGGTGATACACTTATATACACACCACACAGTCTGATCTCCTAAACACAGGGACACCAGGGTGATACACTTATATACACACCATACAGTCTGATCTCCTAAACACAGGGACACCAGGGTGATACACTTATATACACACCACACAGTCTTATCTCCTAAACACAGGGACACCAGGGTGATACACTTATATACACACACCACACAGTCTGATCTCCTAAACACAGGGACACCAGGGTGATACACTTATATACACACCACACAGTCTGATCTCCTAAACACAGGGACACCAGGGTGATACACTTATATACACACCACACAGTCTTATCTCCTAAACACAGGGACACCAGGGTGATACACTTATATACACACCACATAGTCTGATCTCCTAAACACAGGGACACCAGGGTGATACACTTATATACACATCACACAGTGTGATCTCCTAAACACAGGGACACCAGGGTGATACACTTCTATATACACACCACACAGTCTGATCTCCTAAACACAGGGACACCAGGGTGATACACTTATATACACACCACACAGTGTGATCTCCTAAACACAGGGACACCAGGGTGATACACTTATATACACACCACACAGTCTGATCTCCTAAACACAGGACACCAGGGTGATACACTTATATACACACCACACAGTCTGATCTCCTACACACAGGGACACCAGGGTGATACACTTCTATACACATCACACAGTCTGATCTCCTAAACACAGGGACACCAGGGTGATACACTTCTATACACAAAACACAGTCTGATCTCCTAAACACAGGGACGCCAGGGTGATACACTTATATACACACCACACAGTCTGATCTCCTAAACACAGGGACACCGGGGTGATACACTTATATACACAGCACACAGTCCGATCTCCTAAACATAGGGACACCAGGGTGATATACTTATATACACACCACACAGTCTGATCTCCTACACACAGGGACACCAGGGTGATACACTTATATACACACCACACAGTGTGATCTCCTAAACATAGGGACACCAGGGTGATATACTTATATACACACCACACAGTCTGATCTCCTAAACACAGGGACACCAGGGTGATACACTTCTATACACACCACACAGTCCGATCTCCTAAACATAGGGACACCAGGGTGATACACTTCTATACACACCACACAGTCTGATCTCCTAAACACAGTGACACCAGGGTGATACACTTATATACACATCACATAGTCCGATCTCCTAAACATAGGGACACCAGGGTGATACACTTCTATACACACAACACAGTCTGATCTCCTAAACACAGGGACACCAGGGTGATACACTTCTATACACACCACACAGTCTGATCTCCTAAACACAGGGACACCAGGGTGATACACTTATATACACACCACATAGTCTGATCTCCTAAACACAGGGACACCAGGGTGATACACTTCTATACACAAAACACAGTCTGATCTCCTAAACACAGGGACACCAGGGTGATACACTTATATACACACCACACAGTCTGATCTCCTAAACACAGTGACACCAGGGTGATACACTTATATACACACCACACAGTCTGATCTCCTAAACACAGGAACACCAGGGTGATACACTTATATACACACCACACAGTCTGATCTCCTAAACACAGGGACACCAGGGTGATACACTTATACACACACCCCACTGTCTGATCTCCTAAACACAGGGACACCAGGGTGATACACTTCTATACACACCACACAGTGTGATCTCCTAAACCCAGGGACACCAGGGTGATACACTTCTATACACACCGCACAGTCTGATCTCCTAAACACAGGAATACCAGGGTGATACACTTATATACACAGCACACAGTCTGATCTCCTAAACACAGGGACACCAGGGTGATACACATATATACACACCACAGAGTCTGATCTTCTACACACAGTGACATCAGGGTGATACACTTATATACACACACCACACAGTCTGATCTCCTAAACACAGGGACATCAGGGTGATACACTTATATACACACCACACAGTCTGATCTCCTAAACACAGGGACACCAGGGTGATACACTTATATACACACCATACAGTCTGATCTCCTAAACACAGGGACACCAGGGTGATACACTTATATACACACCACACAGTCTTATCTCCTAAACACAGGGACACCAGGGTGATACACTTATATACACACACCACACAGTCTGATCTCCTAAACACAGGGACACCAGGGTGATACACTTATATACACACCACACAGTCTGATCTCCTAAACACAGGGACACCAGGGTGATACACTTATATACACACCACACAGTCTTATCTCCTAAACACAGGGACACCAGGGTGATACACTTATATACACACCACATAGTCTGATCTCCTAAACACAGGGACACCAGGGTGATACACTTATATACACATCACACAGTGTGATCTCCTAAACACAGGGACACCAGGGTGATACACTTCTATATACACACCACACAGTCTGATCTCCTAAACACAGGGACACCAGGGTGATACACTTATATACACACCACACAGTGTGATCTCCTAAACACAGGGACACCAGGGTGATACACTTATATACACACCACACAGTCTGATCTCCTAAACACAGGACACCAGGGTGATACACTTATATACACACCACACAGTCTGATCTCCTACACACAGGGACACCAGGGTGATACACTTCTATACACATCACACAGTCTGATCTCCTAAACACAGGGACACCAGGGTGATACACTTCTATACACACCACACAATCTGATCTCCTAATCACAGGGACACCAGGGTGATACACTTATACACACCACACAATCTGATCTCCTAAACACAGGGACACCAGGGTGATACACTTATATACACACCACACAGTCTGATCTCCTAAACACAGGGACACCAGGGTGATACACTTATACACACACCACACAGTCTGATCTCCTACACACAGGGACACCAGGATGATACACTTCTATACACACCACACAGTCTGATCTCCTAAACACAGGGACACCAGGGTGATACACTTATATACACACCACACAGTCTGATCTCCTAAACACAGGGACACCAGGGTGATACACTTCTATACACACCACATAGTCTGATCTCCTAATCACAGGGACACCAGGGTGATACACTTATACACACACCACACAGTCTGATCTCCTACACACAGGGACACCAGGGTGATACACTTATATACACACCACACAGTCTGATCTCCTAAACACAGGACACCAGGGTGGGACAGAGGGATTTAATGTGATACACATATATACACACCACAAAGTCTGATCTCCTTATAAGAGGGACACCAGGGTAGTAAAGAGGGACTGTGGGACTTGGGTCTGAAAGAGGTAGTGTTCCTCTCAAAGAGGAACACTTGGAAAGAGAGAGGGAGAAGGGGAAGAAACTGAGAGATAGGGTGGTCAGGAGAGAGAGAGAGAGGGAGAGAATGGGAGATAGAGACAGGGGGATTGAAGGGGAAGAAAGAGAGGGAGAGAAGGGGAGATAGAAAGAGAGGGAGAGAGAAAGGGGGAAAGGGAAAGAGAGAGGGGAGAGAGCGAGAGGGATTAGGAAGAGTAGGAGGGGGGATGAGAGTGAAAGAGGAGGCAGAGAAGGGGGGAGACAGAGGGGAGAGTATTAGAGTGGAGGCCACTATGAATCAGTACAGCCCTGCACTGTGTGTTTATTATACGTCTCCTGTATTAGAGGACAGGACTGCACTGTGTGTTTATTATACGTCTCCTGTATTAGAGGACAGGACTGCACTGTGTGTTTATTATACGTCTCCTGTATTAGAGGACAGTCCTGCACTGTGTGTTTATTACACGTCTCCTGTATTAGAGGACAGGACTGCACTGTGTGTTTATTATATGTCTCCTGTATTAGAGGACAGGACTGCGCTGTGTGTTTATTATACGTCTCCTGTATTAGAGGACAGGACTGCGCTGTGTGTTTATTATACGTCTCCTGTATTAGAGGACAGGACTGCACTGTGTGTTTATTATACGTCTCCTGTATTAGAGGACAGGACTGCACTGTGTGTTTATTATATGTCTCCTGTATTAGAGGACAGGACTGCGCTGTGTGTTTATTATATGTCTCCTGTATTAGAGGACAGGACTGCGCTGTGTGTTTATTATACATCTCCTGTATTAGAGGACAGGACTGCGCTGTGTGTTTATTACACGTCTCCTGTATTAGAGCACAGGACTGCGCTGTGTGTTTATTATACGTCTCCTGTATTAGAGGACAGGACTGCACTGTGTGTTTATTACACGTCTCCTGTATTAGAGGACAGGACTGCACTGTGTGTTTATTATACGTCTCCTGTATTAGAGGACAGGACTGCACTGTGTGTTTATTATACCTCTCCTGTATTAGAGGACAGGACTGCACTGTGTGTTTATTATACGTCTCCTGTATTAGAGGACAGGACTGCACTGTGTGTTTATTACACGTCTCCTGTATTAGAGGACAGGACTGCGCTGTGTGTTTATTATACGTCTCCTGTATTAGAGGACAGGCCTGCACTGTGTGTTTATTACACGTCTCCTGTATTAGAGGACAGGACTGCACTGTGTGTTTATTATACGTCTCCTGTATTAGAGGACAGGACTGCGCTGTGTGTTTATTATACGTCTCCTGTATTAGAGGACAGTCCTGCACTGTGTGTTTATTATACGTCTCCTGTATTAGAGGACAGGACTGCACTGTGTGTTTATTACACGTCTCCTGTATTAGAGGACAGGACTGCACTGTGTGTTTATTATACGTCTCCTGTATTAGAGGACAGTCCTGCACTGTGTGTTTATTACACGTCTCCTGTATTAGAGGACAGGACTGCACTGTGTGTTTATTATACGTCTCCTGTATTAGAGGACAGGCCTGCACTGTGTGTTTATTATACGTCTCCTGTATTAGAGGACAGGACTGCGCTGTGTGTTTATTATACGTCTCCTGTATTAGAGGACAGGACTCCGCTGTGTGTTTATTATACATCTCCTGTATTACAGGACAGGACTGCACTGTGTGTTTATTATACGTCTCCTGTATTAGAGGACAGTCCTGCACTGTGTGTTTATTATACGTCTCCTGTATTAGAGGACAGGACTGCGCTCTGTGTTTATTATACGTCTCCTGTATTAGAGGACAGGACTGCACTGTGTGTTTATTACACGTCTCCTGTATTAGAGGACAGGACTGCACTGTGTGTTTATTATACGTCTCCTGTATTAGAGGACAGTCCTGCACTGTGTGTTTATTATACGTCTCCTGTATTAGAGGACAGGACCGCGCTGTGTGTTTATTACACGTCTCCTGTATTAGAGGACAGGACTGCACTGTGTGTTTATTATATGTCTCCTGTATTAGAGGACAGGACTGCACTGTGTTTTTATTATACGTCTCGTGTATTAGAGGACAGGACTGCACTGTGTGTTTATTATACGTCTCCTGTATTAGAGGACAGGACTGCACTGTGTGTTTATTACACGTCTCCTGTATTAGAGGACAGGACTGCGCTGTGTGTTTATTATACGTCTCCTGTATTAGAGGACAGGACCGCGCTGTGTGTTTATTACACGTCTCCTGTATTAGAGGACAGGACTGCACTGTGTGTTTATTATATGTCTCCTGTATTAGAGGACAGGACTGCACTGTGTGTTTATTATACGTCTCCTGTATTAGAGGACAGGACTGCACTGTGTGTTTATTATACGTCTCCTGTATTAGAGGACAGGACTGCGCTGTGTGTTTATTATACGTCTCCTGTATTAGAGGACAGGACCGCACTGTGTGTTTATTATACGTCTCCTGTATTAGAGGACAGGACTGCACTGTGTGTTTATTATACGTCTTCTGTATTAGAGGACAGGACTGCACTGTGTGTTTATTATACGTCTCCTGTATTAGAGGACAGGACTGCACTGTGTATTTACTACACGTCTCCTGTATTAGAGGACAGGACTGCACTGTGTGTTTATTATACGTCTCCTGTATTAGAGGACAGGACTGCGCTGTGTGTTTATTATACGTCTCCTGTATTAGAGGACAGGACTGCGCTGTGTGTTTATTATACGTCTCCTGTATTAGAGGACAGGACTGCGCTGTGTGTTTATTATACGTCTCCTGTATTAGAGGACAGGACTGCGCTGTGTGTTTATTATACGTCTCCTGTATTAGAGGACAGGACTGCGCTGTGTGTTTATTATACGTCTCCTGTATTAGAGGACAGGACTGCACTGTGTGTTTATTATACGTCTCCTGTATTAGAGGACAGGACTGTGCTGTGTGTTTATTATACGTCTCCTGTATTAGAGGACAGGACTGCACTGTGTGTTTATTATACGTCTCCTGTATTAGAGGACAGGACTGCACTGTGTGTTTATTACACGTCTCCTGTATTAGAGGACAGGACTGCGCTGTGTGTTTATTATACATCTCCTGTATTAGAGGACAGGACTGCGCTGTGTGTTTATTATACGTCTCCTGTATTAGAGGACAGGACTGCCCTGTGTGTTTATTATACGTCTCCTGTATTAGAGGACAGGACTGCGCTGTGTGTTTATTATACGTCTCCTGTATTAGAGGACAGGACTGCACTGTGTGTTTATTATACGTCTCCTGTATTAGAGGACAGGACTGCACTGTGTGTTTATTATACGTCTCCTGTATTAGAGTACAGGACCGCGCTGTGTGTTTATTATACGTCTCCTGTATTAGAGGACAGGACCGCGCTGTGTGTTTATTATACGTTTCCTGTATTAGAGGACAGGACCGCGCTGTGTGTTTATTATACGTCTCCTGTAATAGAGGACTGCGCTGTGTGTTTATTATACGTCTCCTGTATTAGAGGACAGGACTGCGCTGTGTGTTTATTATACGTCTCCTGTATTAGAGGACAGGACTGCGCTGTGTGTTTATTATACGTCTCCTGTATTAGAGGACAGGACTGCACTATGTGTTTATTATACGTCTCCTGTATTAGAGGACAGTACTGCGCTGTGTGTTTATTACACGTCTCCTGTATTAGAGGACAGGCCTGCACTGTGTGTTTATTATACGTCTCCTGTATTAGAGGACAGGACTGCACTGTGTGTTTATTATACGTCTCCTGTATTAGAGGACAGGCCTGCACTGTGTGTTTATTATACGTCTCCTGTATTAGAGGACAGGACTGCGCTGTGTGTTTATTATACGTCTCCTGTATTAGAGGACAGGACTCCGCTGTGTGTTTATTATACATCTCCTGTATTACAGGACAGGACTGCACTGTGTGTTTATTATACGTCTCCTGTATTAGAGGACAGTCCTGCACTGTGTGTTTATTATACGTCTCCTGTATTAGAGGACAGGACTGCGCTCTGTGTTTATTATACGTCTCCTGTATTAGAGGACAGGACTGCACTGTGTGTTTATTACACGTCTCCTGTATTAGAGGACAGGACTGCACTGTGTGTTTATTATACGTCTCCTGTATTAGAGGACAGTCCTGCACTGTGTGTTTATTATACGTCTCCTGTATTAGAGGACAGGACCGCGCTGTGTGTTTATTACACGTCTCCTGTATTAGAGGACAGGACTGCACTGTGTGTTTATTATATGTCTCCTGTATTAGAGGACAGGACTGCACTGTGTTTTTATTATACGTCTCGTGTATTAGAGGACAGGACTGCACTGTGTGTTTATTATACGTCTCCTGTATTAGAGGACAGGACTGCACTGTGTGTTTATTACACGTCTCCTGTATTAGAGGACAGGACTGCGCTGTGTGTTTATTATACGTCTCCTGTATTAGAGGACAGGACCGCGCTGTGTGTTTATTACACGTCTCCTGTATTAGAGGACAGGACTGCACTGTGTGTTTATTATATGTCTCCTGTATTAGAGGACAGGACTGCACTGTGTGTTTATTATACGTCTCCTGTATTAGAGGACAGGACTGCACTGTGTGTTTATTATACGTCTCCTGTATTAGAGGACAGGACTGCGCTGTGTGTTTATTATACGTCTCCTGTATTAGAGGACAGGACCGCACTGTGTGTTTATTATACGTCTCCTGTATTAGAGGACAGGGCTGCACTGTGTGTTTATTATACGTCTTCTGTATTAGAGGACAGGACTGCACTGTGTGTTTATTATACGTCTCCTGTATTAGAGGACAGGACTGCACTGTGTATTTACTACACGTCTCCTGTATTAGAGGACAGGACTGCACTGTGTGTTTATTATACGTCTCCTGTATTAGAGGACAGGACTGCGCTGTGTGTTTATTATACGTCTCCTGTATTAGAGGACAGGACTGCGCTGTGTGTTTATTATACGTCTCCTGTATTAGAGGACAGGACTGCGCTGTGTGTTTATTATACGTCTCCTGTATTAGAGGACAGGACTGCGCTGTGTGTTTATTATACGTCTCCTGTATTAGAGGACAGGACTGCGCTGTGTGTTTATTATACGTCTCCTGTATTAGAGGACAGGACTGCACTGTGTGTTTATTATACGTCTCCTGTATTAGAGGACAGGACTGTGCTGTGTGTTTATTATACGTCTCCTGTATTAGAGGACAGGACTGCACTGTGTGTTTATTATACGTCTCCTGTATTAGAGGACAGGACTGCACTGTGTGTTTATTACACGTCTCCTGTATTAGAGGACAGGACTGCGCTGTGTGTTTATTATACATCTCCTGTATTAGAGGACAGGACTGCGCTGTGTGTTTATTATACGTCTCCTGTATTAGAGGACAGGACTGCCCTGTGTGTTTATTATACGTCTCCTGTATTAGAGGACAGGACTGCGCTGTGTGTTTATTATACGTCTCCTGTATTAGAGGACAGGACTGCACTGTGTGTTTATTATACGTCTCCTGTATTAGAGGACAGGACTGCACTGTGTGTTTATTATACGTCTCCTGTATTAGAGTACAGGACCGCGCTGTGTGTTTATTATACGTCTCCTGTATTAGAGGACAGGACCGCGCTGTGTGTTTATTATACGTTTCCTGTATTAGAGGACAGGACCGCGCTGTGTGTTTATTATACGTCTCCTGTAATAGAGGACTGCGCTGTGTGTTTATTATACGTCTCCTGTATTAGAGGACAGGACTGCGCTGTGTGTTTATTATACGTCTCCTGTATTAGAGGACAGGACTGCGCTGTGTGTTTATTATACGTCTCCTGTATTAGAGGACAGGACTGCACTATGTGTTTATTATACGTCTCCTGTATTAGAGGACAGTACTGCGCTGTGTGTTTATTACACGTCTCCTGTATTAGAGGACAGGCCTGCACTGTGTGTTTATTATACGTCTCCTGTATTAGAGGACAGGACTGCACTGTGTGTTTATTATACGTCTCCTGTATTAGAGGACAGGACTGCGCTGTGTGTTTATTATACGTCTCCTGTATTAGAGGACAGGACTGCGCTGTGTGTTTATTATATGTCTCCTGTATTAGAGGACAGGACTGCACTGTGTGTTTATTATACGTCTCCTGTATTAGAGGACAGGACTGCGCTGTGTGTTTATTATACGTCTCCTGTATTAGAGGACAGGACTGCACTGTGTGTTTATTACACGTCTCCTGTATTAGAGGACAGGACTGCGCTGTGTGTTTATTACACGTCTCCTGTATTAGAGGACAGGACTGCACTGTGTGTTTATTATACGTCTCCTGTATTAGAGGACAGGACTGCACTGTGTGTTTATTATACGTCTCCTGTATTAGAGGACAGGACTGCACTGTGTGTTTATTATACGTCTCCTGTATTAGAGGACAGGACTGCACTGTGTGTTTATTATACGTCTCCTGTATTAGAGGACAGGACTGCACTGTGTGTTTATTACACGTCTCCTGTATTAGAGGACAGGACTGCGCTGTGTGTTTATTATACGTCTCCTGTATTAGAGGACAGGACTGCACTGTGTGTTTATTACACGTCTCCTGTATTAGAGGACAGGACTGCACTGTGTGTTTATTATACGTCTCCTGTATTAGAGGACAGGACTGCACTGTGTGTTTATTATATGTCTCCTGTATTAGAGGACAGCCCTGCACTGTGTGTTTATTATACGTCTCCTGTATTAGAGGACAGGACTGCGCTGTGTGTTTATTATACGTCTCCTGTATTAGAGGACAGGACTGCACTGTGTGTTTATTATACGTCTCCTGTATTAGAGGACAGCACTGCACTGTGTGTTTATTATACGTCTCCTGTATTAGAGGACAGGACTGCGCTGTGTGTTTATTATATGTCTCCTGTATTAGAGGACAGGACTGCACTATGTGTTTATTGTACATCTCCTGTATTAGAGGACAGGACTGCACTGTGTGTTTATTATACGTCTCCTGTATTAGAGGACAGGACTGCACTGTGTGTTTATTATACGTCTCCTGTATTAGAGGACAGGACTGCACTGTGTGTTTATTATACGTCTCCTGTATTAGAGGACAGGACTGCACTGTGTGTTTATTATACGTCTCCTGTATTAGAGGACAGGACTGCACTGTGTGTTTATTATACGTCTCCTGTATTAGAGGACAGGACTGCGCTGTGTGTTTATTATACGTCTCCTGTATTAGAGGACAGGACTGCGCTGTGTGTTTATTATACGTCTCCTGTATTAGAGGACAGGACTGCGCTGTGTGTTTATTATACGTCTCCTGTAATAGAGGACAGGACTGCACTGTGTGTTTATTATATGTTTCCTGTATTAGAGGACAGGCCTGCACTGTGTGTTTATTATACGTCTCCTGTATTAGAGGACAGGCCTGCACGTCTCCTGTATTAGAGGACAGGACTGCACTGTGTGTTTATTATACGTCTCCTGTATTAGAGGACAGGACTGCGCTGTGTGTTTATTATACGTCTCCTGTATTAGAGGACAGGACTGCACTGTGTGTTTATTATACGTCTCCTGTATTAGAGGACAGGACCGCGCTGTGTGTTTATTATACGTCTCCTGTATTAGAGGACAGGACTGCACTGTGTGTTTATTATATGTCTCCTGTATTAGAGGACAGGACTGCACTGTGTGTTTATTATACGTCTCCTGTATTAGAGGACAGGACTGCACTGTGTGTTTATTACACGTCTCCTGTATTAGAGGACAGGACTGCGCTGTGTGTTTATTATACGTCTCCTGTATTAGAGGACAGGACTGCGCTGTGTGTTTATTATACGTCTCCTGTATTAGAGGACAGGACTGCGCTGTGTGTTTATTACTCGTCTCCTGTATTAGAGGACAGGACTGCACTGTGTGTTTATTATACGTCTCCTGTATTAGAGGACAGGACTGCACTGTGTGTTTATTATACGTCTCCTGTATTAGAGGACAGGACTGCGCTGTGTGTTTATTATACGTCTCCTGTATTAGAGGACAGGACTGCGCTGTGTGTTTATTATACGCCTCCTGTATTAGAGGACAGGACTGCGCTGTGTGTTTATTATTCGTCTCCTGTATTAGAGGACAGGACTGCACTGTGTGTTTATTATACGTCTCCTGTATTAGAGGACAGGACTGCGCTGTGTGTTTATTATACGTCTCCTGTATTAGAGGACAGGACTGCGCTGTGTGTTTATTATACGTCTCCTGTATTAGAGGACAGGACTGCGCTGTGTGTTTATTATACGTCTCCTGTATTAGAGGACAGGACCGCGCTGTGTGTTTATTATACGTCTCCTGTATTAGAGGACAGGACTGCGCTGTGTGTTTATTATACGTCTCCTGTATTAGAGGACAGGACTGCACTGTGTGTTTATTATACGTCTCCTGTATTAGAGGACAGGACTGCACTGTGTGTTTATTATACGTCTCCTGTATTAGAGGACAGGACTGCGCTGTGTGTTTATTACACGTCTCCTGTATTAGAGGACAGGCCTGAGCTGTGTGTTTATTATACGTCTCCTGTATTAGAGGACAGGATTGCGCTGTGTGTTTATTATACGTCTCCTGTATTAGAGGACAGGACTGCACTGTGTGTTTTTTATACGTCTCCTGTATTAGAGGACAGGACTGCGCTGTGTGTTTATTATACGTCTCCTGTATTAGAGGACAGGACTGCGCTGTGTGTTTATTATACGTCTCCTGTATTAGAGGACAGGATTGCGCTGTGTGTTTATTATACGTCTCCTGTATTAGAGGACAGGACTGCGCTGTGTGTTTATTATACGTCTCCTGTATTAGAGGACAGGACTGCGCTGTGTGTTTATTATACGTCTCCTGTATTAGAGGATAGTACTGCACTGTGTGTTTATTATACGTCTCCTGTATTAGAGGACAGGCCTGCGCTGAGTGTTTATTACACGTCTCCTGTATTAGAGGACAGGACTGCACTGTGTGTTTATTATACGTCTCCTGTATTAGAGGACAGGACTGCGCTGTGTGTTTATTATACGTCTCCTGTATTAGAGGACAGGCCTGCGCTGTGTGTTTATTATACGTCTCCCGTATTAGAGGACAGGACTGCGCTGTGTGTTTATTATACGTCTCCCGTATTAGAGGACAGGACTGCACTGTGTGTTTATTATACGTCTCCCGTATTAGAGGACAGGACTGCACTGTGTGTTTATTATACGTCTCCTGTATTAGAGGACAGGACTGTGCTGTGTGTTTATTATACGTCTCCTGTATTAGAGGACAGGACTGTACTGTGTGTTTATTATACGTCTCCTGTATTAGAGGACAGGACTGCACTGTGTGTTTATTATACGTCTCCTGTATTAGAGGACAGGACTGCGCTGTGTGTTTATTATACGTCTCCTGTATTAGAGGACAGGACTGAGCTGTGTGTTTATTATACGTCTCCTGTATTAGAGGATAGGACTGCGCTGTGTGTTTATTATACGTCTCCCGTATTAGAGGACAGGACTGCGCTGTGTGTTTATTATACGTCTCCTGTATTAGAGGACAGGATTGCACTGTGTGTTTATTATACGTCTCCTGTATTAGAGGACAGTCCTGCGCTATGTGTTTATTACACGTCTCCTGTATTAGAGGACAGGATTGCACTGTGTGTTTATTATACGTCTCCTGTATTAGAGGACAGGACTGCACTGTGTGTTTATTATATGTCTCCTGTATTAGAGGACAGGACTGCACTGTGTGTTTATTATACGTCTCCTGTATTAGAGGACAGGACTGCACTGTGTGTTTATTATACGTCTCCTGTATTAGAGGACAGGACTGCACTGTGTGTTTATTACACGTCTCCTGTATTAGAGGACAGTACTGCACTGTGTGTTTAT
Organism: Rhinophrynus dorsalis; assembly: GCA_037306005.1. NCBI lineage: Eukaryota > Metazoa > Chordata > Amphibia > Anura > Rhinophrynidae > Rhinophrynus > Rhinophrynus dorsalis. The sequence continues at coordinate 182,859,427 of CM074727.1, read as the reverse complement.
TACACGTCTCCTGTATTAGAGGACAGGACTGTACTGTGTGTTTATTACACGTCTCCTGTATTAGAGGACAGGACTGCACTGTGTGTTTCTTATACGTCTCCTGTATTAGAGAACAGGACTGCACTGTGTGTTTATTATACGTCTCCTGTATTAGAGGACAGGACTGCGCTGTGTGTTTATTACACGTCTCCTGTATTAGAGGACAGGACTGCACTGTGTGTTTATTATACGTCTCCTGTATTAGAGGACAGGACTGCACTGTGTGTTTATTATACGTCTCCTGTATTAGAGGACAGGACTGCGCTGTGTGTTTATTATACGTCTCCTGTATTAGAGGACAGGACTGCGCTGTGTGTTTATTACACGTCTCCTGTATTAGAGGACAGGACTGCACTGTGTGTTTATTACACGTCTCCTGTATTAGAGGATAGGACTGCGCTGTGTGTTTATTACACGTCTCCTGTATTAGAGGACAGGACTGCACTGTGTGTTTATTATACGTCTCCTGTATTAGAGGATAGGACTGCACTGTGTGTTTATTATACGTCTCCTGTATTAGAGGACAGGACTGCACTGTGTGTTTATTATATGTCTCCTGTATTAGAGGACAGGCCTGCGCTGTGTGTTTATTATACGCTGTGTGTTTATTATACGTCTCCTGTATTAGAGGACAGGACTGCGCTGTGTGTTTATTATACGTCTCCTGTATTAGAGGACAGGACTGCACTGTGTGTTTATTATACGTCTCCTGTATTAGAGGACAGGACTGCGCTGTGTGTTTATTATACGTCTCCTGTATTAGAGGATAGGACTGCACTGTGTGTTTATTATACGTCTCCTGTATTAGAGGACAGGACTGCTTATTATACGTCTCCTGTATTAGAGGACAGGACTGCGCTGTGTGTTTATTATACGTCTCCTGTATTAGAGGACAGGACTGCACTGTGTGTTTATTATACGTCTCCTGTATTAGAGGACAGGACTGCACTGTGTTTTGTTATACGTCTCCTGTATTAGAGGATAGGACTGCACTGTGTGTTTATTACATGTCTCCTGTATTAGAGGACAGTCCTGCACTGTGTGTTTATTATACGTCTCCTGTATTAGAGGACAGGACTGCCCTGTGTGTTTATTATACGTCTCCTGTATTAGAGGACAGGACTGCGCTGTGTGTTTATTATACGTCTCCTGTATTAGAGGACAGGACTGCGCTGTGTGTTTATTATACGTCTCCTGTATTAGAGGACAGGACTGCGCTGTGTGTTTATTATACGTCTCCTGTATTAGAGGACAGGACTGCGCTGTGTGTTTATTATACGTCTCCTGTATTAGAGGACAGGACTGCGCTGTGTGTTTATTATACGTCTCCTGTATTAGAGGACAGGACTGCGCTGTGTGTTTATTATACGTCTCCTGTATTAGAGGACAGGACTGCGCTGTGTGTTTATTATACGTCTCCTGTATTAGAGGACAGGACTGCGCTGTGTGTTTATTATACGTCTCCTGTATTAGAGGACAGGACTGCGCTGTGTGTTTATTATACGTCTCCTGTATTAGAGGACAGGACTGCGCTGTGTGTTTATTATACGTCTCCTGTATTAGAGGACAGGACCGCGCTGTGTGTTTATTATACGTCTCCTGTATTAGAGGACAGGACCGCGCTGTGTGTTTATTATACGTCTCCTGTATTAGAGGACAGGACCGCGCTGTGTGTTTATTATACGTCTCCTGTATTAGAGGACAGGACCGCGCTGTGTGTTTATTATACGTCTCCTGTATTAGAGGACAGGACTGCGCTGTGTGTTTATTATACGTCTCCTGTATTAGAGGACAGGACTGCGCTGTGTGTTTATTATACGTCTCCTGTATTAGAGGACAGGACCGCGCTGTGTGTTTATTATACGTCTCCTGTATTAGAGGACAGGACCGCGCTGTGTGTTTATTATACGTCTCCTGTATTAGAGGACAGTCCTGCGCTGTGTGTTTATTATACGTCTCCTGTATTAGAGGACAGGACTGCACTGTGTGTTTATTATACGTCTCCTGTATTAGAGGACAGGACTGCGCTGTGTGTTTATTATACATCTCCTGTATTAGAGGACAGGACCGCGCTGTGTGTTTATTATACGTGTCCTGTATTAGAGGACAGGACTGCGCTGTGTGTTTATTATACGTCTCCTGTATTAGAGGACAGGACTGCACTGTGTGTTTATTATACCTCTCCTGTATTAGAGGACAGGCCTGCACTGTGTGTTTATTAGAAGGGCCCTATATTAAAGGACAGGTCGGCTCACATGACCTCCTGGGCTTTATCTCAGGTCTGTAGGTTATCAGCAGGAATGGGACTTAATCAGCTAATTACTCCTCTGGTTTTACCAAAAAGCTGCAAATGATCTATTAAATTGCCCTTTTCTATAATATCAATGTTAATCTTTCATGCCTACAGCAAAGGTTAAAGATCTGAATGGATTGCCTGAAGGGACTGAATTCTGTAATAAACTACACTGTCAGGTCTGTCTACTCCCCGTAAGCCCCCGAACACTGATACCCAAAAGAAAGAGCATATCCTTAAAGGAACATGCACAAAAATGCAGCTGAATACATTGTTAACCATTTAAGGACCAGAGGAATGAAAAAGTACAAAGCATAAAGAGCATGTTGTAACAAGCCCTGCATTGGTGATATTTCTGGCATACAAGGGGTTAACTCTTAGCCCTCAGCATACCATCATAATTGCTCTGGAAAGATGGAGGATAATTAGTAAAATACCCCCCCTATGAATACAAAGTTATAGAAATGGATTCCGGGGTTGTTTAGTTTTGGTCTTTTCTTCCTCTGGATTAATGGGGTGATATGGCATGGGCTGGACTTGATGGACGCATGTCTTTTTTCAGCCTCATAAACTAGATTACTATGTTACTTTCAAGTAAAGACCTCTAAAATAGAGACAAAATCAATTCAAGTTGCTTGTTAGTTCCGGGGATATCTGGAATTCCCATTAAAGTCTTCACAATGACAGAATAAATAGTGAAACACTGTTAGATCCAGTTTATTAATATATAGATATTAAATTACATAATGTGTAACTCGCACCAATAGTATACTAATACTATTATACATTCTGTATAGTGATTATACACCTGCGTTATACTAATACTGATATACAGTCTGTATAGTGATTATACACCTGCGGTATACCAATACTGATATACATTCTGTATAGTGATTATACACCTGCGGTATACTAATACTGATATACACTCTGTATAGTGATTATACACCTGCGGTATACTAATACTGATATACATTCTGTATAGTGATTATACACCTGAGGTATACTAATACTAATATACACTCTGTATAGTGATTATACACCTGAGGTATACTAATACTGATATACATGTCTTAAGCATGGGGCAGTGATTAAGTAAAGACACAGACACATGATTTGGGTTAAACCAGGCCACAGCTTTATTCACTCAAAATTCCACCTTTTACATCATTAATCACCTTAAGCCCTTGCCAATTCCTACCATGGTAGACATAAACTTGCCTACCCCATTTACCAGAGCCAGCGGCTCTACCCATTTTAACTTCACCATACCGCGCCCCATTAGATGGCCCGTAGCTCAATGGGGCCGGTGATTAAACCCGCGACCCCAGTCCGGGCGTCCTTGTCACCAGGCCGCTGGCCTCCTTATCCCCCAATTACTGACCATTCTACCCTTGGCAAGGGCCCAAAGCGCCAAAAGCTGTGACAAAACAGAACAAAACCAAATTTTTACAACCCCAACACCCAAGAACCAACAGGGAGGGAGGGAGGGACAAGTCCACTGTTCCTGATTCCTGGAAGAGGAAGTTCCCAGAAACCCCTTGCCCTAAATACCCCTGCTACTCCTACACCTCACTTCCTGCCTACTCCCCCCCCTCTACACTTTACTTAACTACCCCCGCTTAGACATGCCCCCCCTTCTAAGTTGCGGGGGGGTCTTGTCTTAAGCATGGGGCAGTGATTAAGTAAAGACACAGACACATGATTTGGGTTAAACCAGGCCACAGCTTTATTCACTCAAAATTCCACCTTTTACATCATTAATCACCTTAAGCCCTTGCCAATTCCTACCATGGTAGACATAAACTTGCCTACCCCATTTACCAGAGCCAGCGGCTCTACCCATTTTAACTTCACCATACCGCGCCCCATTGAGCTGGCCGTAGCTCAATGGGGCCGGTGATTAAACCCGCGACCCCAGTCCGGGCGTCCTTGTCACCAGGCCGCTGGCCTCCTTATCCCCCAATTACTGACCATTCTACCCTTGGCAAGGGCCCAAAGCGCCACCAGGGCCTGATGCGTTTCCCAACTCATCCAGGCCCTACCCCACCACCAAAGCTGTGGCCTGCTCCAACGCCCCCGCCAGTTCCAGATTAAAGAAGTCCAGCCCCAAGTCATTGGGGTGGACACCGTCCTCCCGGAACAAAGACAGGTCCTTATCCTCAAACACCCGATGCCGAACCGCCAACCCGCCACGAGAGACAACAAAGCGAGAAACCCTCTTATTAACACGAATCCTACCCTTATCCAAAGCCGTAGGATCGCGAGCTCTAGCCCAAAACCGCCGAGGAATGATCTCGGACCACACAACCCTCAAGCCCGGAAAACCTAGGATCAAAGAATCCAAATCCCCCTTAATGGCCTCCCCCAACTGCCACACAGGAACCGTCCCCAAATCATTGCCCCCCAAATGGACCGCCAGAACGTGCGGAGCCGAACCCTCAACCGACACTAGCCTCGAAAACACAGGCATAAATTGAGCCCAACTCAGACCCCGAAAACCAAACCAGGACACCCGCGCAAAGGATCCATCCAAGGACATCTGCAATCCTCGCTCCCGGACAGCAGCTCTCCTACTCGCCCAGAACACAAAGGAGTGCCCCACGATCCACACCCGCAGGACGTCAGCACCTGAAAAACAAACAAACAGACCGTAACCCCCAGCCCAGAATCACCACTAATCCCCTAAAACCCGACCCGGGCGAACGTATGACCTAAAACGCGACGATTCCCAACGGCCAATCCGCTTAATAGTAGAATCCGGGAAACCCAACCTAGCAGCCTCCGTCGCCGCACCGATACGAAAGGAGTGGCCACCAAACTCCCCCGCCGGAATACCCAAACGGTCCAACCCCATCCGAAAAACCCTGAGAAACTGGAAACGCGTAAGGACCGAGCAGTCCTTGTGAACCAACAACGGGCCCGCCACCGGGGGTCGAATGGACAAAAAGCGCCGAACCGCCGACACCGGACACGCCTCAACACCCCCCAACGCGTACAACGTAACCCAACTACCCCTACCGAACACATCAGTCTTCGACCGCCGCAAGCGAAATTCCAAAGACTCCGAACCCAGCCGAACGTCTTCCATCAACACCCCACCCGGCCTGAACTTGCTACCACTAAGCAGCTCCCCGACCCGAAGAGCGCCAAAAAACGCCAAGCAATAGGCTGCACAAAACAAACACCTCTCAAAATCATCCCGACAAATCGACGGAAGGACAGCCACAATCCGCCGCAGTAAGTTAAAGGAAACCGGACGACGAGAATCACGAGATACCGCCCCCCGACGCAAACCCCGCAATGCCATCCTCACCGAAAACGATTTAGTAAAATCCGTCCAGCCCCGCAACTTGAAGCCAAAGGCCAGTCCCGACACTTTAGCCGACAAAGCAGAAGCCGACAGCCCCCTACTATGCCAATCCCACACCAACCACAGAACCCCAGCAACACACTCAGCCTCAGACCCCAGAGAGCCCGCCAACCCCTCCAGAGAAATCCAGTCTTCCCAAGCTGCGGCATACCGCGCCCAGGTGGCCGGTGACACCGAATTCACGATCCAAGATGCAACGGCACTCCGCCAAGGTCCCACAAACCCACGGGGCAAGGCGTCCCCGCTGCCTTCGCCCCCGGGCACGCCTTCCGGAATTCCGCCACCTGGAACCGAGATAAAGCGTCAGCCGCCACGTTCAAAACCCCAGGCACATGACGTGCCCGGAAAGACAGATTCAAACGCAAACAGCACAGCACCAAACGCCTCAACAACGCCAACACAGGCGGAGAAGACGCGGAAAGGGAATTGACAGACTGGACCACCCCCATATTGTCGGAATGAAACACAATGCGGCAATCCCGCATACGGTCACCCCACAACGAAACCGCCACAACAATCGGGAAGAGCTCAAGGAATAAGATATTCCGCGTCAACCCAGCGTGGACCCAGGCCTCCGGCCAAACCTCCGCACACCAGTCTGAACCGAAAATTGCCCCAAAGCCGACAGATCCAGCAGCATCGGTATAAAGAGCCAGGTCAACGCTGGTGCGCACCGGCGACTGCCAGTAGGAGCGCCCGTTAAAATCCACCAGGAACTGTTCCCACACCTTGAGATCCTCCCGCAAAGGTAGCGTCATCCGAATGTGATGGTGCGGGCGCAATGCACCCCCCGTAGCCTGCGCCAAACGCCGGCTAAACACCCGACCCATGGGGATGATCCGGCTGGCAAAATTGAGTTTACCCAACAAGGACTGCAAGGCCCGAAGGGAAACCTTCCGGGCCTGCCTGCAAGCCAACACATCCCCTAACAGAGCGGCCAGCTTGTCGGACGGCAACCTGCATTCCATGAAAACTGAGTCCAACTCAATCCCCAAGAAACAGAGACAAGTCGTAGGCCCTTCCGTCTTCTCCCGGGCCAACGGGACCCCAAACTCACCACAAACTCGTACAAGAGTTTCCAGCAAGCGGCGACACACATCCAGACCACCCGGCCCAACACACAAGAAATCATCCAAGTAGTGCAAGATGGACGAGAAACCTGCCTCCTTACGCACCACCCACTCGATGAACGAACTAAAGTGCTCAAACAGAGCACAAGATAACGAACACCCCATGGGCAGGCACAAGTCAACGAAATATGCACCATCCACCTTGCACCCGAACAGATGATGGCAGTCAGGATGAACCGGGAGAAGACGGAACGCCGACTCAATGTCAGCCTTAGCAAATAACGCCCCACGCCCCGCCCGAACGGCCAAGGCCAGCGCCCTATCAAAGGAAGCATAGGAGACGCTGCAAAGAGCTGGGTCAATCGCATCATTGACCGAACACCCAAACGGGAAGGACAAGTGATGGATGAGACGAAACTTACCCGGCTCCCTCTTCGGGACCACCCCCAAGGGAGAAACCCGTAAATCCGGCAGAGGAGGCCCAGAAAACGGACCAGCCATTCTACCCAAACGCACCTCCTTCATCACCTTGTCCCGCAGAACATCAGGGTGTTGGGTCGCCGACCGCAGATTCCCAGAATCAGACACCCCAAACCCGGCCTTGCAAGGGATCCTAAAACCCTCAGTGAACCCCTCCTCCAGGATCGCTGCCGCCCGCCTATCCTTGTACACCCTTAGCCAGGGACCCATCTTTTCTGCGGACACCGGAGTCCTCCCCCTTTCCACCCCCCGCACCCCCCTTGTCACCCCCTCGGAGTTTCTTGAAACATTTGGCAAAGGAGTGAGGGCCAGAGCAGCCGGAGCATTCATGCTTAAATTTACAGGAGGACCCCCACTTGCAATGCCCATCGTTGAATTGCCAGCAGAACCCAGCTTTTTTGGAAGCCGAGGCGGACGCGGCGGGGAGCCCCAACCCCCCAGCGCCGGCCTGAAAGGACTGCAGCCCCATAGGAGAACCAGCCGGACGAGTCATGATGGATAACCACAACCCGATGTCCAGCTGATCCCACGAGACGGCCGGCCGGACCGCCATACGCTGACGAAACTGCTCGTCATACGTCCACCACGCCAAGCCTCCATAGATCCGACAAGCATTCCAGATCGTGTCCTGGTAGCAAAACAACGACGGACACCGCAAAGGAAAGCGCTCACCAATAACACTGGCAAGGATGGAAAAGGCGCGGAGCCAATTCCCGAACACCTTCGGTATCTTGCGGTACCGGCGGCGCTCTCTTTCCTCCCTCTTTTCCGCATCCTTTTCCTCCTTGTCAGGGGGAGCCTCATCCAGTGGAAGGAGTGAAAAAATTTCCAAGAATTCGTTCCGCCAGATCTTCTCCTTGACCTCCATCTTCAAATGAATGCCCAACGGCCCCGCCCAGCACATATACGCGGCCCCAAACGCCGCAGTGGGAACCCCTCCCAGCGGAGAAGGACCCCCCGGACAACCCCCAACCCCACTCAACCCCGGCAACTGAGAAGCAACAGCCGCACCCGCCAGGACACCCACCCCCGGAAGACCACCACCTGGAACAGGAACCGAACCAGCGGGAGGGGGACCCCCCACCACACCCCCAGGACCCGAAACCCCCAAACCCCCGGGCAGAACCACACCTGCGGAACCAGGGAGAAGAGACCCCGGCGTACCAACCCCAACCGACACTGCACCAGCAGCGAAGGACCCAGGCCCAAACCCAGACACTCCGCCAGGAACTGAGGCAACACCCCCCACACCCAACCCCGGAGCCCCACCCCAGGGACCACCAGCAGGTAAAGCTACAGGAGCACCACCCCCAGACCCAGAATCAGAACCTGGCAAACCAGCCCCCCACGCCCCAGCAACAGAAGGAACACCCCCCAGGCCACCAAGAGCCCGATCCTGCCAGGCGCCCAACACCTGATGTACAGACAAATTGCTAGCCACCCCACCCCCCGCCCCCACAGAGGAGGACACCCCCAGCAGACCCGTACCTGCCCCCCGACAGAGGATCAGCTGGCACAGACTGCGTCCTGGCCACGGCTCCGAAGCGCCATCCGGACCACGCGAGGGACCAGCAACCTGTAAGAAAGAAACAACCAAAAACCCCCCCATAAGCACCGGACAAGGAAACCCCCACACCAAATACCCCCAGGAAACTGGACCCAAACCCAGGAAAAGAAGAGAGAGAGAGAGAGAGAGAGGGAGAGAGAGGAGAGAGAGAGAGAGAGAGAGAGAGGAGGGAGAGAGAGAGAGAGAGAGAGAGAGAGAGAGAGAGGAGGGAGAGAGAGAGAGAGAGAAGAGAGAGAGGGAGAGAAGAGAGAGAGAGGAGAGAGAGAGAGAGAGGAGAGAGAGAGAGAGGAGAGAGAGAGAGAGAGAAAGGGAGAGAAGAGAGAGAGAGGAGAGAGAGAGAGGAGAGAGAGAGAGAGAGGGAGAGAAGAGAGAGAGAGGAGAGAGAGAGAGAGAGGAGAGAGAGAGAGAGAGAGAGAGAGGGAGAGAGAGAGAGAGAGGGAGAGAAGAGAGAGAGAGGAGAGAGAGAGAGAGAGGAGAGAGAGAGAGAGAGAGAGGGAGAGAGAGAGAAAAAAAAAAAAAAAAGGCACCGCATCCCCAGAAGCCATAACCCCGCACGCAGCAGACAAAGCAGCCACCCAGCCGACATCCCCAGCAGTCCACCCTGGAAACCCATCAGTACCTGGGAAGCCACACCAGGGAAGGATGGGACCGGCTCCTGCTCCGGCCAGACGCCTCTTCCTCTCTCCTCCTGGAGCACCTCCCACTGGACCGACTGCCCGCAGCCTCCTCAGACCGCCTCCCACGATCCTGCCGCCTTGGGGACGGACTCCTCCGGCAGCAGACGCACCAGTAGCCGCACGCCTCCCCCGCGCCCTACAGCTAGGGCTGGCATTCCTCCGCCGCTCCCGCCCACTGACAGGGCTCAGCCGGACCGGCGGCCGGGCGCGGGTGCTCCGCACCGGACGAGCCCCAGACACAGAGGGGGACCCAGCAGCTCTCCCAGCCAATTGCTCCCGCAGCCAGTCAGCACCACCAGTCTCCAGCAAGCGACGGACTTCGTCCAGAAGACCCTCCGCCATGCTGGTAAGACAAGTCCACTGTTCTGATTCCTGGAAGAGGAAGTTCCCAGAAACCCCTTGCCCTAAATACCCCTGCTACTCCTACACCTCACTTCCTGCCTACTCCCCCCCCTCTACACTTTACTTAACTACCCCCGCTTAGACATGCCCCCCCTTCTAAGTTGCGGGGGGGTCTTTCTGTATAGTGATTATACACCTGCGGTATACTAATACTGATATACACTCTGTATAGTGATTATACACCTGAGGTATACTAACACTGATATACATTCTGTATAGTGATTATACACCTGAGGTATACTAATACTGATATACACTCTGTATAGTGATTATACACCTGAGGTATACTAATACTGATATACATTCTGTATAGTGATTATACACCTGAGGTATACTAATACTAATATACACTCTGTATAGTGATTATACACCTGCGGTATACTAATACTGATATACAGTCTGTATAGTGATTATACACCTGAGGTATACTAATACTATCATACATCCTATATAGTGATTATACACCTGAGGTATACTAATACTGATATACATTCTGTATAGTGATTATACACCTGCGGTATACTAATACTGATATACAGTCTGTATAGTGATTAAACACCAGCGGTATACTAATACTGATATACATTCTGTATAGTGATTATACACCTGAGGTATACTAATACTGATATACACTCTGTATAGTGATTATACACCTGAGGTATACTAACACTGATATACATTCTGTATAGTGATTATACACCTGAGGTATACTAATACTGATATACACTCTGTATAGTGATTATACACCTGAGGTATACTAATACTGATATACATTCTGTATAGTGATTATACACCTGCGTTATACTACTGATATACATTCTGTATAGTGATTATACACCTGCGGTATACTAATACTGATATACAGTCTGTATAGTGATTATACACCTGAGGTATACTAATACTATCATACATCCTATATAGTGATTATACACCTGAGGTATACTAATACTGATATACATTCTGTATAGTGATTATACACCTGCGGTATACTAATACTGATATACAGTCTGTATAGTGATTATACACCAGCGGTATACTAATACTGATATACATTCTCTATAGTGATTATACACCTGAGGTATACTAATACTGATATACACTCTGTATAGTGATTATACACCTGCGGTATACTAATACTGATATACATTCTGTATAGTGATTATACACCTGCGGTATACTAATACTGATATACAATCTGTATAGTGATTATACACCTGCGTTATACTACTGATATACATTCTGTATAGTGATTACACACCTGAGGTATACTAATACTGATATACAATCTGTATAGTGATTATACACCTGAGGTATACTAATACAAATATACATTCTGTATAGTGATTATACACCTGCGGTATACTAATACTGATATACATTCTGTATAGTGATTATACACCTGAGGTATACTAATACTGATATACACTCTGTATAGTGATTATACACCTGCGGTATACTAATACTGATAAACAGTCTGTATAGTGATTATACACCTGAGGTATACTAATACTGATATACATTCTGTATAGTGATTGTACACCTGAGGTATACTAATACTGATATACACTCTGTATAGTGATTATACACCTGCGGTATACTAATACTGATATACATTCTGTATAGTTATTATACACCTGCGGTATACTAATACTGATATACACTCTGTATAGTGATTATACACCTGCGGTATACTAATACTGATATACATTCTGTATAGTGATTATACACCTGCGGTATACTAATACTGATATACATTCTGTATAGTGATTATACACCTGCGGTATACTAATACTGATATACACTCTGTATAGTGATTATGCACCTGTGGTATACTAATACTGATATACACTCTGTATAGTGATTATACACCTGAGGTATACTAATACTGATATACATTCTGTATAGTGATTATGCACCTGCGGCATACTAATACTGATATACATTCTGTATAGTGATTATACACCTGCGGTATACTAATACTGATATACACTCTGTATAGTGATTATACACCTGAGGTATACTAATACTGATATACATTCTGTATAGTGATTATACACCTGAGGTATACTAATACTAATATACACTCTGTATAGTGATTATACACCTGCGGTATACTAATACTGATATACATTCTGTATAGTGATTATACACCTGCGGTATACTAATACTGATATACATTCTGTATAGTGATTATGCACCTGAGGTATACTAATACTGATAGACATTCTGTATAGTGATTATACACCTGCGGTATACTAATACTGATATACATTCTGTATAGTGATTATACACCTGAGGTATACTAATACTGATATACACTCTGTATACTGATTATGCACCTGAGGTATACTAATACTGATATACACTCTGTATAGTGATTATACACCTTCGTTATACTAATACTAATATACAGTCTGTATAGTGATTATACACCTGAGGTATACTAATACTGATATACATTCTGTATAGTAATTATACACCTGCGGTATACTAATACTATTATACATTCTGTATAGTGATTATACACCTGCGGTATACTAATACTGATATACATTCTGTATAGTGATTATACACCTGAGGTATACTAACACTGATATACATTCTGTATAGTGATTATACACCTGAGGTATACTAACACTGATATACAGTCTTTATAGTGATTATACACCTGAGGTATACTAACACTGATATACATTCTGTATAGTGATTATACACCTGCGGTATACTAACACTGATATACATTCTGTATAGTGATTATACACCTGCGTTATACTAATACTGATATACATTCTGTATAGTGATTATACACCTGCGGTATACTAATAGTGATATACATTCTGTATAGTGATTATACACCTGCGGTATACTAATACTGATATACATTCTGTATAGTGATTATACACCTGCGGTATACTAATACTGATATACAGTCTTTATAGTGATTATACACCTGAGGTATACTAATACTGATATACATTCTGTATAGTGATTATACACCTGCGGTATACTAATACTGATATACATTCTGTATAGTGATTATACACCTGCGGTATACTAATACTGATATACATTCTGTATAGTGATTATACACCTGAGGTATACTAATACTGATAGACATTCTGTATAGTGATTATACACCTGAGGTATACTAATACTAATATACATTCTGTATAGTGATTATACACCTGAGGTATACTAATACTGATATACATTCTGTATAGTTTTTATACACCTGAGGTTTACTAATATTAATATAAATTCTATATAGTGATTATACACCTGCGGTATCCTAATACTGATATACAGTCTGTATAGTGATTATACACCTGAGGTATACTAATACTATTATACATTCTGTATAGTGATTATACACCTGAGGTATACTAATACTGATATACATTCTGTATAGTGATTATACACCTGCGGTATACTAATACTGATATACAATCTGTATAGTGATTATACACCTGCGGTATACTAATACTATCATACATCCTATATAGTGATTATACACCTGCGGTATACTAATACTATTATACATTCTGTATAGTGATTATACACCTGCGGTATACTAATACTGATATACATTCTGTATAGTGATTATACACCTGAGGTATACTAATACTGATATACATTCTGTATAGTTTTTATACACCTGAGGTATACTAATACTGATATACATTCTGTATAGTGATTATACACCTGCGGTATACTAATACTGATATACACTCTGTATAGTGATTATACTCACAATAAACATATCCACGCTCCCACCAGCCTAGATATAAATATGTGGGATTGGATGAACTGTTCATATCAGTACCTTGTGCGTGTAAGTAAAATTTGTCATCAAAGTTGAAATCCTACTGATTCGATTCTTGACTTATCTCCCTGCATCTGAGACCCCTTTAGCATTCAAGGGCTTAAAAGCCGTATTTAAGTTATTAGAAAATGTAAATTGCCCCTTACGATACAATCATTTGGGCCGAAGTTGCTTCAAGTTTCCTTTGAACATACAGCCCAAAACATATTAAAATGTAGGCAATCCCACACAGCTCTGTTTTTGTTGTCTCTTGATACATAATTGACACATTTTATTAAGTCCTAAAATATTCATGGATGTTGCCTGCCGTGTGCCACACAATTTGTTCAGAACGTAACCTTGAACAACATGCAGACATCCAGTTAAGGGCCAGTCCTGTTCTTCTTTGGGGAGTGTGAACGGGAGGGAGGAAATCAACTGTGAAATTATGGGGAGGAGGATAATGCAATCTGATCCAATATGTCCGGGGTGACTGGACCAATTAGCCAGCTCAGCTCCATTGGCGGCAGCCTCTAATGCCAGTGACTGCATACCAGGGTATACATTACAGTGCACAGGCCAAGGAGAACAATTTTATGGTACTCGCGGATTTATGTATATTTGTATTTGCAGAACACTTCTAGTGGTGACGATACAATATAAGCAGTATACGTGGCTCCTTAGAGTCCCCACTTGCGCTATTGCGCTAAACCCAGGGCACAGAACTGAACTGGCAGGCAGTGGATGAAATCAGGCAAGGCAATAGGACAGGGCAGGCAGTAGATAAAGTCAGGCAAGGCAATAGGTCAGGGTCAGGCAGTGGATGAAATCAGGCAAGGCAATAGGTCAGGGTCAGGCAGTGGATGAAGTCAGGCAAGGCAATAGGTCAGGGTAGGCAGTAAATGAAGACAGGCAAGGCAATAGGTCAGGGTAGGCAGTAAAGGAAGACAGGCAAGGCAATAGGTCAGGGCAGGCAGTAGATAAAGTCAGGCAAGGCAGTAAATGAAGTCAGGCAAGGCAATAGGACAGGGCAGGCAGTAGATGACATCAGTGAAGGCAAAAGGTCAGGGCAGGCCGTAGATGAAGTCAGGCAAGGCAATAGGTTAGGGCAGGTAGTAGATGAAGTCAGGCAAGGCAATAGGTCAGGGCAGGCAGTAGATGAAGTCAGGCAAGGCAATAGGATGGGGTAGGCAGTAGATGAAGTCAGGCAAGGCAATAGGTCAGGGCAGGCAGTAGATGAAGTCAGGCAAGGCAATAGAACGGGGCAGGCAGTAGATGAAGTCAGGCAAGGCAATAGGATGGGGTAGGCAGTAGATGAAGTCAGGCAAGGCAATAGGATGGGGCAGGCAGTAAATGAAGTCAGGCAAGGCAATAGGATGGGGTAGGCAGTAGATGAAGTCAGGCAAGGCAATAGGATGGGGCAGGCAGTAAATGAAGTCAGGCAAGGCAATAGAACGGGGCAGGCAGTAGATGAAGTCAGGCAAGGCAATAGGTCAGGGCAGGCAGTAGATGAAGCCAGGCAAGGCAATAGGTCAGGGCAGGCAGTAGATGAAGCCAGACAAGGCAACAGGACAGGGCAGGCAGTAAATAAAGTCAGGCAAGGCAATAGAACGGGGCAGGCAGTAGATGAAGTCAGGCAAGGCAATAGGTTAGAGCAGGTAGTAGATGAAGTCAGGCAAGGCAATAGGACAGGGCAGGCAGTAGATGACGTCAGTGAAGGCAAAAGGTCAGGGCAGGCCGTAGATGAAGCCAGGCAAGGCAATAGGATGGGGTAGGCAGTAGATGAAGTCAGGCAAGGCAATAGGATGGGGTAGGCAGTAGATGAAGTCAGGCAAGGCAATAGGATGGGGCAGGCAGTAAATAAAGTCAGGCAAGGCAATAGAACGGGGCAGGCAGTAGATGAAGTCAGGCAAGGCAATAGGTCAGGGCAGGCAGTAGATGAAGCCAGGCAAGGCAATAGGTCAGGGCAGGCAGTAGATGAAGTCAGGCAAGGCAACAGGATGGGGAAGGCAGTAAATAAAGTCAGGCAAGGCAATAGAACGGGGCAGGCAGTAGATGAAGTCAGGCAAGGCAATAGGTAAGGGCAGGTAGCAGATGACGTCAGGCAAGGCAATAGGACGGGGCAGATAGTAGATGAAGTCAGGCAAGGCAATAGGACAGGGCAGGCAGTAGATAAAGTCAGGCAAGGCAATGGGACAGGGCAGGCAGTAGATAAAGTCAGGCAAGGTAATAGGTTAGGGCAGGCAGCAGATGAAGTCAGTCAAGGCAATGGGACAGGGCAGGCAGTAGATGAAGTCAGGCAAGGCAATGGGACAGGGCAGGCAGTAGATGAAGTCAGGCAAGGCAATAGGTCAGGGCAGGCAGTAGATAAAGTCAGGCAAGGTAATAGGTCAGGGCAGGCAGTAGATAAAGTCAAAAGAGAAAAAAAGGGAAAAAAGAAGGGAGCCCAATTGTGTAATAACGTGTCAAAAGATCATAAATAAAAGAACGGTGTAGACTCACAATTGTAGAGGTCAGCTAAAGTATAATGTGACATAGAGACACACGGAGAAATCAGGCCCGTCTCCGTTCGGGACACATGCAGGTCAAAAGTTCAAAGCAGCTGGGGATTAGGATGCTTCACACGGTGCCAATCAAAGAATATCAAAATTTATTAAAATGAAGTAAGTCCATAAAATTTAATAATAATATATAACAGAAGTATTCTAACGCGTTTCGCGTCTATAAACGCCGCTTTCTCAAAGAGTCAATAGCAACTTCTGAATATAAAAGAAAGGTGCTGGCAAAACTGAAAAATTTGAATATATCCGGATCTCCTATCACTGGACCATCGAGACCAGAGTGACAATAGGATTCCACCAATGAATAAAAGACTAAGACGAGCCTCCAAGTTGGTCGGCGTAACATGTCTAAACAGACCAATCCGCAGTTGGAACAGGAAATCACAGGGTACGTCATGTCAAGAATACGGTCACATGACCACACTATAAGCAATGCCGGTTTCGATCAGTTCAGTGAAAGGGACCAAGAGATGAAACATTAGTTGACCTGTACAGTTGTGAGTGTATATACCTTTCTTTCATTTACGTTCTTTTGAGACATTATTACACTATTTGGCGCACTTCTTTTTTTCTTTTTTGCGTTTTATGGTTGATCGTTTGGGGAGAGAGATTTAAGAAGGAGCAGCCCTATCATAGTGATCTAAAGAGTGGCTGATCCGGGGGAGCATTATATCCCCCTAAGCGTTTAGGCTGTTTCCCACATATGTGTTGAAGCAGTGTCTGAGTTTGTGAGTAACATTCACTTGGGTGATTGGTGAAGGTATTAACGTTCAATTGGGTTTAACACAAGGGGTTCCTGTTCCCCTTCTCTCCCCTCTTTTTTGCCTATAGTAGATGATGTCAAGCAAGGCAATAGTTCAGGGCAGGCAAGAGATGAAGTAAGGTAATAGGTCAGGGCAGGCAGGAGATGAAGTAAGGTAATAGGGCACGCAGGAGATGAAGTAAGGTAATAGGTCAGGGCAGACAGGAGATGAAGTAAGGCAATAGGTCAGTGATGATAAGGCAGGTCAAACATAGGGAGGCAAATGTTCTGAAACTGATAACAATACCAAACAAACACTCTGAGCAAAGGTGCGCTACAGAGCAAGATTTAAATGGACAGGGGAAGAGAACAGACACTGATGCTACATGGCATTATACCAGGACGTTGTTGAACTACAGCTTCTACCATGTTCATCCAGCTGATGGATGGCTTAGGATGATAGGAGTTGTAGTCCAAAAACAACTGAAAATCCACAGGCTGCTCACTGAAATATGTTGTTGAGAAAAGACATAAGTCCATTAAGACAGTATATCTCAGAAAACGAGGGTTACATAATTCTTCCTGAATCCCAGATGGATTTTTGTATATCTAGCAGTATTTTCTGTTTAATCTACTAACACACATTATAACGGATTATGTCCTCTCTGCTAGAAATTAATCTAATCTTCTCTCCATCTCCACATTCCTATGAAAAAAAATTCCTAAATTAACAGACCTTACTGTAAAGAACCTCTTCCTTTGCAGAAGCTGAATTTGTTTTTCCTCTAGTCTTGAGGAATAGCCCCCAGGTATTTGATCAGGTCTTGGCTGACAGATTCCTGTACTGATCTTTCTAATACAAAATAACATGATCCCCTTTTAAGTGTCTTTTCCCTAGAGTAAATAAACCACATTTAGCCATGCGTTCTCCATACTTAAATTCTTCAGTTCCTTCAGTTAATGCTGTTACTACTTCTCACTCTCTCCAGTCCTAGAATATCCTTTTTAAGAACAGCTGCCCAAAACCGCACTACCAGATGAGGTCTTATTACCGACTTAATAATGATGTCTACTCTTGCATCAATTCCCCTTTATGTAGGATAGTATATTACTAGCTTTCACTACTGCTATTTAACATTAATGACTACAGCACATTTTATACTCAAGATTTTTCCCCTAGAACGATCCCACAAAGTTCATAAGTATCATGAGTATTTGTGCTTCCCAAATGCATGATTTCACATTTTCCTATTCTATTAATTTTTCCGATCTGCTATTTTATGCTAATTCTCCTGTTCATTACTGTGCTGTCCTTTATATACCCTTCTATACATATTTCCAGGTCATTTCTAGCCATGATAGAAGCGTTAGACGCTCCTTTTCTATCATCTCTGTAGTGTGAAGGGAAACAAAAATAATTATCAGGGATGTGGCTCAGATAATCCCCAGCAGCTGATTAATGTCGTTTGTATCACTTTTCCTTATTGAAATTTATTGTAATTTAGAAAGTCATTATTTTGTGTTTACTTAGGATTCCAACACCTTTTCTCAGTGAAATAAAACATTTGTGTGTATTTATCTGTCTGTGGAGTCAGTTCTTGTAGCCGAAATGTAAATTAATCTCTGCCTTGAGGATCCTTAAAGGGGGACTTTAGGAATCAGCAATGCAAATTTGTCTGAATATAAGTATTTGGGTACTTGTAGCAGAGCTTTGTCTGCTGAGTAATACAAGGAGACTCTATTGGCAGACGCTTCAGTTAAAAGTTATTTTATCTATCAGTAACACCACCACAAGGTGGGCGATTCACTACAGGATAAATGTGCTTTGTATCCAGCTTCTCTCTATAAATTTATTACGGTTTAAATAGAAACAATTTTGTGTTTGCTCAGAGCTACTGCCCACTTGTTCCATGGGAAATAAACTATATCTACGTGCCTGTCTCAGTTTGTTTCTTTAGTTAGAACTAAATTATTTATGGTGGTTTAGAGATGATATGTGCAAACCCAAATTGACTTCTCCACCTCTCCCCTTAGTACTGTTCTGTGCACACCCCCACTCACACAGCCATGCACACAGCTGCACCCACTGTTCTCTGGCATAGACATATATATTGATATTTTTGTGAGCCTTGGGATAAGAGAATGCTACTGAACTCTCCCATGTAGATAGTGAATAGAAGGAAGCTTTACATCCCATCACTGTCTAAACCAGAGGATCTCAGCCCATGCCTTCAGTGGCCACTAACAGGCCAGGACTTAGGAATTTCCCTGCTAGAACACAAGTGTGTTTATCAGAGGCTCAGTCATATTGATTAACTCACCTGTGCCCTTAAAAGGAAATTCTCAAATCCTGGCCTGTTAATAGCCACTGAGGGCACAGGTTGAGAACCACTGGTCTAAACCATCTCACTGTAACAACTTTATTCATCACGGTAACGAACGGCAGTGCACGGCCTCGGAGTGAAACTGAGGTCTGGGTTGCGGTGCATCCCAGATTCGGCATCCGGTAAGGTCAGCGTCCTCAAGTATTGAGGTTCACATGCAAGATAAAACCAGTTAGGTAAGTAACACTTTATATCTGTATGTGATTGGAAGAACATTTTTTGGGTGTTATTATTTAATACATTGGTTTGTTATTTCACTCTGATTTCTCTGCTGAAGTGAGAGGAGCTCTTGTGAAACGCGTCGGAGGTCTTTGTATGGGAATTATTTATCCCTGTTGATGATCTTAACATATTATCTTATATTATAATTTGCTAAGTATGTTTGTCAGAAGCCGTTATGCTCAGCACAGATGGAGGAAGGTGCGCAGAGAGGACTCCAGTCTGAATTCGGGGCGCCCCGCTCCATATCACCCACAGCGCAGGCAGTCTGTTCTGCGCATGACTGCAGTGCCGCCAGTGTTGGCCCGTGTACACTGGCTTTAAATCTAGTATTATATATTTTACTCATTTTTAACTTTTGTTACTTTGTATTAAATATATTTATTCCTACTGAAGTGGCTAGTGGTGTCACACTGCTGTATATTCTCCATCTACTGACATTCCTATATGCCTGAATATTAGTTCTATACTGGTGAGTAGGGGCCTTTGTATGAGCAGGGTGCTTTGTCTCTCAGCAGGTACGTGCACACATAGACCCCTAGGGGGGCTTGAGAACTTGCCCTTTTTGTCCAAAGTGCCCTCGTGCCCTTTTAACAAAAAAAAAGTTGCCTCGCCGCCCGCACTAACCCCCCCCCCCCCACCGCCCAGTCAGGTCTGTGCCTCCTTCAGGACAGACCTGTAGATGCTGTGCTCCCTCGTCGGCTCTTTAGTATTACAGAGCGCTGGGAGATGACATCATCTCCCAGCGCTCTGCATGAAGAGAAGATCGTGCGGGAGCTCCAGCAGCTACAGGTCTGTGCCAAAGGAGGCACATACAGGCCTCTCCTGCCGCTGGATCACCAGGGAAGAGGTAGGAAATGGACACTGGGGGGCAATATGGAAATGATGGGGCAATATGGATCCGATGGGGGGCAAGATGGAGATGATGGCAATGTAGAGATGATGGGGCAATGTATGTGAGGGTAAGTTGAAGCTGATGGCAACATGGAGCTGATGGGGGGCAATATTTAGATGAAGGGGGCAATGTGAGGGTAAGTTGGAGCTGATGGGGCAATATGGAGCTGATGGGGGCAATATGGAGCTGATGGGAGCAATGTGGAGCTGATGGGGGCAATATGGAGCTGATGGGGGAAATGTGAGGGCAATATGGAGCTGACGGGGGCAATGTGGAGTTTAGGAGCATTGTGGAGGTGTCCAGTGGAGATGGCCAATGGGGGCGGCGCTTCAGATTTCTGTGCCTACAGGCTCCTGAGATGTAAATTATTTTCTTTTTTTTTAAATAATATACTTTGAATAAATAATTACAAGAAGTGCCCTTTTTTCATTTGAGCCTCTGCCCCCCCCCCCAAAAATGTCTGTGCACGTCCCTGTCTCTCAGTATTACTCTTAGAGGGCTCTTTGCCCTGCGTTTCTCTCTTTACATCCTAGTAAGAATCCTCCAGAAGGAAACGAGGAGTGATCAGATGAATATCTATAGGAGAACCGATACTGTTTGATCCCTACACTTCACGCACAGCTTTGACCCAGAGTCCATTGGACGTCAGTGGAGAATTTGATATTTCAGAGGCACACTTTCCACAGTAATTCTGTGAGTACAAGAACATCAGATAGGGGACAGTTATATACTGATTTATACAAGCACTACTCTCATATGGGTTTTTGCACTTCTTTTCCTCTTTCCTTCTGATAGAATCTCCTCCTAGTGGTGATACTGTGAATACACCTGAAGAAGGTGCAGATCTGGAGTCAGCAAGATCAAGATTTATATATCTTCTCATTAACACATATAACCCTATCTGACTTTTTGGCTTATTTTGTGATCTAGAGATTTTCACTCTTAACATTGACTTTATCTATATTGCCACTGGGCACAAAGTCTTCAATACACATAGCGCATTGTAATTCCTTTTCTCTTTTTTGACTGGCAAGAAAAATAGTTCAAGTCCAGGGGCGTTCAAACCTCCCCTCCAGGGTTGTAGGAAAAATAAATGGGGGCCAGTGACTGTAGTGCAAGGACATTAGAGTCAGCCATGATCTATCACGAAATATAAGATTATACAGGATATTATCTACAATCCACATCTAACAAACTCACATATAATTCCCAATAGAAACATAATGTGTAATTTTTCTCCACTTAAAGGCAAATGTATTATGTTTTACTAATTGATCTCCTATGTGAACAGATTTAGTAAGTAGCCCAGGACTTCACCGTGCAACTCCAAAACATCTACTGTCAGTCTTCGAGGGGGGGGGGGCTCGGCTGGAAAGCAACACGTAAGTGTGTACCCTCATGCTCTTTCAGCAGTGAGAGAGCCCGTGTTTTACTCAACATGAGAAATGCTAGAACATGTATCTTCTTCCATACTATATGATAATATCCCTTTAAATAAACAACTGGCTCCCCTATGAAACGATCCCTTTTATTGGAGCCCAGCTCCTCCTCAGAAGTGAATGAGGATCCACTGACTGATCCACCTGTGTCCCTGAGAGGAGATCCTGACAGCCTGCATTCCTCATGCTTCCCATCGCCGCCTGGGGAATGTGCAGATTATTCATATTAACCCCTTAATGACCTTGCCGTACCAGGGCCATTGCGATGGCCCTGGCAGATCATGGAATTTCGGGGTACTTGCATGGCTGCACGCCACATGGTGACCCCAGGATCCATTTGCAAAAAAAAAAAAAATCTCCTGTGGTCCTTAATTGCTGGTTGCGACTTCCATGGCTGGTTGTTAATGGGTTAAAGAATTGGGGCTTTTTCAACATAATTCAGGGGTAAACCAACTGCATTTGGGGTTAGGGGCTTCTGAAAACCTGGAATGCAGGAGAAGACTCTTACGTATTCCTCACAATGCGTTGGAGACTTCTCTAGCATTCAAAGAGTTAAAATCCCCATTTCAATCAATGGGAATTTTTATTTCCCCTGTGATACAGACGGTTTCTCCCGAATCACTCCATTTTCCTTTTTACACATAAAGACCTTAATGCTGAGGGAGTCTACGGCTACTATGTACTAAAGCGGGGAAGTCCAAGGTTTTTTTTCACTTGTGGGATACATCACAAATCCATTTTTTTGAGGGCCGCATTAATATTTTCATTTATACGTATGTTGAATTATGAGCTATAAAGGGTTAATGAATGTCATTTGTACAGAAGTTTCATTTCTAGGCCAGCGCCAGTCAATGGTAAGCTTTGGTCAAGTCAGTGACAATACTAAATGTCACAGAATGCCCTGCTCTTGACAAGAGGCGATCCCCAGTCTGCCAGGGTGCCAGGAAGTGGGTGCCCGGCTGTTCCTGGGCAGGTGGTAGGTACTGGGTTGTCTGCACATGCCTGTGCTCCAGTCGTCCTAGAGGAGGGTCATCACACTGGTATTTAACCAGTTCAGAACCAGAGAGAGTACACAATGAAAGAAACCATTGCGCACCCACTGGACTTGAAGGGGTAACAGTCTGACCAGTTCCCGAGAGGTCTGTGGTGTCAGATTTGTAACAGAAGCAGCAGGCAAGTGGTTAACCCCTAATGGTCTACTAGTTCATAACTACTACTTAGAAAGGTAAATAAATGGTTTTGTTAAAAAAACAAACAAAAAAAACACATTTAGGACGGCTACACCAGGTAATAAGATGAGATGACTCTGGCTCATGGATCGTATGTTGGATGCCATGCACTAAAGCATCGGTACACAAATATAGGCACAGAAGCAGGATTTTTAAGAAAAAACTGTAGTAAATGATCGGATTTCCCCCATTATGTGCTTGCAGTTCCCTGATACCCATCCCCCATTATGTGCTTGCGGTTCCCTGATACCTATTCCCCATTATTTGCTTGCTGTTCCCTGATACCCATTCCCCATTATGTGCTTGCGGTTCCCTGATACCTGTTTCCCATTATATGCTTAAGGTTCCCTTATATCTATCAACCATTATGTGCTTGCGGTTCCCTGATATCTATTCCCCATTATGTGCTTGCGGTTCCCTGATATCTATTCCCCATTATGCGCTTGCGGTTCCCTCATACCTATTCCCCATTATGTGCTTGTGGTTCCCTTATATCTATTCCCCATTATGTGCTTGTGGTTCCCTGATACCCATTCCCCATTATGTGCTTGCGGTTCCCTGATACCTGTTTCCCATTATGTGCTTGCGGTTCCCTTATATCTATCAACCATTATGTGCTTGCGGTTCCCTGATATCTATTCCCCATTATGTGCTTAAGGTTCCCTGATATCTATTCCCCATTATGTGCTTGCGGTTCCCTGATATCTATTCCCCATTATGTGCTTGTGGTTCCCTTATATCTATTCCCCATTATGTGTTTGCGGTTCCCTGACACCTATTCCCCATTATGTGCTTGTGGTTCCCTGATATCTATTCCCCATTATGTGCTTGTGGTTCCCTTATATCTATTCCCCATTATGTGCTTGTGGTTCCCTTATATCTATTCCCCATTATGTGCTTAAGGTTCCCTGATATCTATTCCCCATTATGTGCTTGCGGTTCCCTGATACCTATTCCCCATTAATTGCTTGCGGTTCCCTGATATCTATTCCCCATTATGTGCTTGCGGTTCCCTGATATCTATTCCCCATTATGTGCTTGCGGTTCCCTGATACCTATTCCCCATTATGTGCTTGCGGTTCCCTGATACCTATTCCCTGTATAAAAAAAACACAGGAAGATGACATACTGAGGACCCGGACCCCGTGTTTGAGTGACTGGATGCGACTTGGCTCCATGGACATGCTTAATACAGTCTGCTGGCCCCCGATGGTGCACACTTGGTTCTCCTGATGTGCCTGCTTCACCATGATGATCAGCTGGTTGGCGATGATTGTGTTCAGCACGGAGATTACGACCATTGGGAACACAAAGGACAGGAAGGCGTTGACCTGAGAGAAATAAGAGTGAAGGATCAGATGCAGTGGAATAGTGATCAGTGTGAAATGTTAGTGTCTAGTTGGCAGGGATGTTAGGTGGGAAGGAGAGCAGTGTGGAATGTTAGTATCTAGTTGGCAGGGATTGGTAGGTAGGATGGAGAGCAGTGTGGAATGTGAGTATCTAGTTGGCAGGGATTGGTAGGTGGGAAGGAGAGCAGTGTGGAATGTTAGTATCTAGTTGGCAGGGATTGGTAGGTAGGATGGAGAGCAGTGTGGAATGTGAGTATCTAGTTGGCAGGGATTGGTAGGTAGGATGGAGAGCAGTGTGGAATGTGAGTATCTAGTTGGCAGGGATTGGTAGTGGGATGGAGAGCAGTGTGGAATGTTAGTTTCTAGTTGGCAGGGATTGGTAGGTGGGAAGGAGAGCAATGTGGAATGTTAGTATCTAGTTGGCAGGGATTGGTAGGTGGGAAGGAGAGCAGTATGAAATGTTAGTGTCTAGTTGGCAGGGATGTTAGGTGGGAAGGAGAGCAGTGTGGAATGTTAGTATCTAGTTGGCAGGGATTGGTAGGTGGGAAGGAGAGCAATGTGGAATGTTAGTATCTAGTTGGCAGGGATTGGTAGGTGGGATGGAGAGCAGTGTGGAATGTTAGTATCTAGTTGGCAGGGATTGGTAGGTGGGATGGAGAGCAGTGTGGAATGTTAGTATCTAGTTGGCATGGATTGGTAGGTGGGAAGGAGAGCAGTGTGGAATGTTAGTATGTAGTTGGCAGGGATTGGTAGGTGGGAAGGAGAACAATGTGGAATGTTATTATCTAGTTGGCAGGGATTGGTAGGTGGGAAGGAGAGCAGTGTGGAATGTTATTATCTAGTTGGCAGGGATTGGTAGGTGGGAAGGAGAGCAGTGTGGAATGTTACTATCTAGTTGGCAGGGATTGGCAGGTGGGAAGGAGAGCAGTGTGGAATGTTAGTATCTAGTTGACAGGGTTTGGCAGGTGGGAAGGAGAGCAGTGTGGAATGTTAGTATCTAGTTGGCAGGGATTGGTAGTGGGATGGAGAGAAGTGTGGAATGTTATCTAGTTGGCAGGTGGGAAGGAGAGCAGTGTGGAATGTTAGTATCTAGTTGGCAGGGATTGGTAGTGGGGAGGAGAGCAGTGTGGAATGTTATTATCTAGTTGGCAGGGATTGGTAGTGGGATGGAGAGCAGTGTGGAATGTTAGTATCTAGTTGGCAGGGATTGGTAGTGGGGAGGAGAGCAGTGTGGAATGTTATTATCTAGTTGGCAGGGATTGGTAGGTGGGATGGAGAGCAGTGTGGAATGTTAGTATCTAGTTGGCAGGGATTGGTAGGTGGGAAGGAGAGCAGTGTGGAATGTTAGTATCTAGTTGGCAGGGATTGGTAGGTGGGAAGGAGAACAATGTGGAATGTTATTATCTAGTTGGCAGGGATTGGTAGGTGGGAAGGAGAGCAGTGTGGAATGTTATTATCTAGTTGGCAGGGATTGGTAGGTGGGAAGGAGAGCAGTGTGGAATGTTATTATCTAGTTGGCAGGGATTGGTAGGTGGGAAGGAGAGCAGTGTGGAATGTTAGTATCTTGTTGGCAGGGATTGGTAGGTGGGAAGGAGAGCAATGTGGAATGTTAGTATCTAGTTGGCAGGGATTGGTAGGTGGGAAGGAGAGCAGTGTGGAATGTTAGTGTCTAGTTGGCAGGGATTTGTAGGTGGGAAGGAGAGCAGTGTGGAATGTTAGTATCTAGTTGGCATGGATTGGTAGGTGGGAAGGAGAGCAGTGTGGAATGTTAGTATCTAGTTGGCAGGGATTGGTAGGTGGGATGGAGAGCAGTGTGGAATGTTATTATCTAGTTGGCAGGGATTGGTAGGTGGGAAGGAGAGCAGTGTGGAATGTTAGTATCTAGTTGGCAGGGATTGGTAGGTGGGATGGAGAGCAGTGTGGAATGTTATTATCTAGTTGGCAGGGATTGGTAGGTGGAAGGAGAGCAGTGTGGAATGTTAGTATCTAGTTGGCAGGGATTGGTAGGTGGGATGGAGAGCAGTGTGGAATGTTATTATCTAGTTGGCAGGGATTGGTAGGTGGGAAGGAGAGCAGTGTGGAATGTTATTATCTAGTTGGCAGGGATTGGTAGGTGGGAAGGAGAGCAGTGTGGAATGTTAGTATCTAGTTGGCAGGGATTGGTAGGTGGGAAGGAGAGCAGTGTGGAATGTTAGTATCTAGTTGGCAGGGATTGGTAGGTGGGATGGAGAGCAATGTGGAATGTTAGTATCTAGTTGGCAGGGATTGGTAGATGGGAAGGAGAGCAGTGTGGAATGTTAGTATCTAGTTGGCAGGGATTAGTAGGTGGTATGGAGAGCAGTGTGGAATGTTAGTATCTAGTTGGCAGAGATTGGTAGGTGGGATGGAGAGCAGTGTGGAATGTTAGTATCTGGCATTGCACACCTCACCGGCACTTAAAGGGTTACAGTATATCAAATCACATTCATAAAAATGTTATGTTATGTTCACAAGACAGCATGCTCATTGTATCCTAGTGAGCAGTGATAATGTGAATCTAATATATCCCAACAGAGATCACTGCTGTGCACAAGACACGTTCCCTGGCAAATGACATGTCATTTATCATTTGAAGCCGACTGCTCCAAACTCATTTGTTCGAGGTCATTCACAGACAATGTAGGAAAAGTAATACGCTTAACGGCCCATCCCTTTGATAATTACTGTTAGGTTAATTGGCTCAATGAATGATAATTAGATGTGATAGAAAGTTGTGTTTATGTTCTGCCCTTGAGGATAGAAATTGGTAATTCCTTATTAAACCATTTGAGCCGAATGTGCTGACTACCTCCATGGCACTCAAAGGGTTAATATAATGTAACACTAATGTCTTCTGATAATAACCCTTAACCTGGGCAGAATAATACGTAAATGTGGACTGGTGCTCCAAAACTATTCATTATTTATCATTACATGTCATGTCTATGGAGGCAGACATGTTGGATTTTGTAGGACCCAGGAATTCCAAACCCCTCCCTTTAGTGGGAGGAGTTTGGAATCATTGCACCCTTAAACAGAATCATGTCTGCCTCTGTTAGGAAGTGTTAGTGTTTCTTTAAATAAACCCCCCAGACCTCTCTGGGAGTGGGAAATGCATGTCTTGTTACTGGAACACGTAATCCTCTTCCTCCCCTGCATGGGTCCTCGGCACAAAGTAATCATATCTATCTATCTATCTATCTATCTATCTATCTATCTATCTATCTATCTCATATCTATCTATCTATCTATCTATCTATCTATCTATCTATCTACCCCATATCTATCTATCTATCTATCTATCTATCTATCTATCTATCTATCTATGTATATCATATCTATCTATCTATCTATCTATCTATCTATCTATCTATCTATCTATCTATCTACCCCATATCTATCTATATCTATCTATCTATCTATCTATCTATCTATCTATCTATCTATCTATCTATCTATCTATCTCATATCTATCTATCTATCTCATATCTATCTATCTATCTATCTATCTATCTATCTATCTATCTATCTCATATCTATCTATCTATCTATCTATCTCATATCTATCTATCTATCTATCTATCTATCTATCTATCTATCTATCTATCTTATCATATATCTATATCTATGTAACAGAGGTCATCACTGCTTGTGTTGACTATATGTGAGATTTTGGTCCTTATCCAAAAAAGACAGGAGCCATTCTGGAAGAAACAAACTACACAATGGGGGGGGGGGGGGGGAGACATTTCCCAAAGGTCACACTGATTTAAATGAGGCTTTTAACTCCTCGAATGCTAGCATCCAATGGGTTAAAAGCCCCATTTAAATAAATGGAGATTGTAATTTCTCACCTTTGGTACAGTTGTTTTACCCCAGAATCGTTCAGCTTACTGCCTTCATCTCAATGGGTTAACTCTGGCCAGTTTGTGGCCTCTGAGGCCAGGTTTAACACTGTAAGGAACAGAGCGGTGTGTAATGCATTTCAGTCATTGTTTTCCTGACTCTAATCTATAAAATGACCTTCTCGCTCCCTCCCAATCCTATTTGGCTGCTGCGTTACAGGTCTCTTATCAAAATGAAGTTAAGCAGGTGCAAATGAGTGCAATTTACTGCCTGACTGAGCTCGGCTCCCAGGGGAGACTCGCATGCAATCAGTGAAGTTGGCGGCACTTTGCTATGTGCTGGCAGGATGCAGTTTATCTCATCTGTTAGGTGTCAGGGACGGGTAGACTTGGCATCTCTGGGCCACAGAGGATGTAAGCCATGTGCTGGGCACTGAGCATGTGATACGCAGACAGGCACAAGCTGAGTCCCCTTCATGTGTCACTCACAATGTAGGAAGACAGGACACAGCCTGAGTCCACTTCATGTGTCACTCACAATGTAGGAAGACAGACACAGTATGAGTCCCCTTCATGTGTCACTCACAATGTAGGAAGACAGACACAGTATGAGTCCACTTCATGTGTCACTCACAATGTAGGAAGACAGGCACAGCCTGAGTCCACTTCATGTGTCACTCACAATGTAGGAAGACAGACACAGTATGAGTCCCCTTCATGTGTCACTCACATTGTAGGAAGACAGCCACAGTATGAGTCCCCTTCATGTGTCACTCACAATGTAGGAAGACAGACACAGCCTGAGTCCACTTCATGTGTCACTCACAATGTAGGAAGACAGACACAGTATGAGTCCACTTCATGTGTCAATCACAATGTAGGAAGACAGACACAGTATGAGTCCACTTCATGTGTCACTCACATTGTAGGAAGACAGCCACAGCCTGAGTCCACTTCATGTGTCACTCACAATGTAGGAAGACAGACACAGTATGAGTCCACTTCATGTGTCACTCACAATGTAGGAAGACAGACACAGTATGAGTCCACTTCATGTGTCACTCACAATGTAGGAAGACAGGCACAGTATGAGTCCACTTCATGTGTCACTCACATTGTAGGAAGACAGCCACAGTATGAGTCCACTTCATGTGTCACTCACAATGTAGGAAGACAGACACAGCCTGAGTCCACTTCATGTGTCACTCACAATGTAGGAAGACAGACACAGTATGAGTCCACTTCATGTGTCACTCACAATGTAGGAAGACAGACACAGTATGAGTCCACTTCATGTGTCACTCACAATGTAGGAAGACAGACACAGTATGAGTCCACTTCATGTGTCACTCACAATGTAGGAAGACAGACACAGTATGAGTCCCCTTCATGTGTCACTCACAATGTAGGAAGACAGACACAGCCTGAGTCCACTTCATGTGTCACTCACAATGTAGGAAGACAGACACAGCCTGAGTCCACTTCATGTGTCACTCACAATGTAGGAAGACAGACACAGCCTGAGTCCACTTCATGTGTCACTCACAATGTGGGAAGACAGACACAGCCTGAGTCCACTTCATGTGTCACTCACAATGTAGGAAGACAGACACAGTATGAGTCCCCTTCATGTGTCACTCACAATGTAGGAAGACAGACACAGCCTGAGTCCACTTCATGTGTCACTCACAATGTAGGAAGGCAGACACAGTATGAGTCCACTTCATGTGTCACTCACAATGTAGGAAGACAGACACAGGATGAGTCCACTTCATGTGTTGCTCACAATGTAGGAAGACAGACACAGTATGAGTCCACTTCATGTGTCACTCACAATGTAGGAAGACAGACACAGCCCGAGTCCACTTCATGTGTCACTCACATTGTAGGAAGACAGACACAGTATGAGTCCACTTCATGTGTCACTCACAATGTAGGAAGGCAGACACAGTATGAGTCCACTTCATGTGTCACTCACAATGTAGGAAGACAGACACAGTATGAGTCCATTTCATGTGTCACTCACAATGTAGGAAGACAGACACAGCCTGAGTCCACTTCATGTGTCACTCACAATGTAGGAAGACAGACACAGTATGAGTCCACTTCATGTGTCACTCACAATGTAGGAAGGCAGACACAGTATGAGTCCACTTCATGTGTCACTCACAATGTAGGAAGACAGACACAGTATGAGTCCACTTCATGTGTCACTCACAATGTAGGAAGGCAGACACAGTATGAGTCCACTTCATGTGTCACTCACAATGTAGGAAGACAGACACAGTATGAGTCCACTTCATGTGTCACTCACAATGTAGAAGACAGACACAGTATGAGTCCACTTCATGTGTCACTCACAATGTAGGAAGACAGACACAGTATGAGTCCACTTCATGTGTCACTCACAATGTAGGAAGGCAGACACAGTATGAGTCCACTTCATGTGTCACTCACAATGTAGGAAGACAGACACAGTATGAGTCCACTTCATGTGTCACTCACAATGTAGGAAGGCAGACACAGTATGAGTCCACTTCATGTGTCACTCACAATGTAGGAAGACAGACACAGTATGAGTCCACTTCATGTGTCACTCACAATGTAGGAAGGCAGACACAGTATGAGTCCACTTCATGTGTCACTCACAATGTAGGAAGACAGACACAGTATGAGTCCACTTCATGTGTCACTCACAATGTAGGAAGACAGACACAGCCTGAGTCCCCTTCATGTGTCACTCACAATGTAGGAAGACAGACACAGTATGAGTCCACTTCATGTGTCACTCACAATGTAGGAAGACAGACACAGCCTGAGTCCACTTCATGTGTCACTCACAATGTAGGAAGACAGACACAGCCTGAGTCCACTTCATGTGTCACTCACAATGTAGGAAGACAGCCACAGTATGAGTCCACTTCATGTGTCACTCACAATGTAGGAAGGCAGACACAGTATGAGTCCACTTCATGTGTCACTCACAATGTAGGAAGACAGACACAGTATGAGTCCGACTTCATGTGTCACTCACAATGTAGGAAGACAGACACAGTATGAGTCCACTTCATGTGTCACTCACAATGTAGGAAGGCAGACACAGTATGAGTCCACTTCATGTGTCACTCACAATGTAGGAAGACAGGCACAGCCTGAGTCCATTTCATGTGTCAATCACAATGTAGGAAGACAGACACAGCCTGAGTCCCCTTCATGTGTCACTCACAATGTAGGAAGACAGACACAGTATGAGTCCACTTCATGTGTCACTCACAATGTAGGAAGACAGACACAGCCTGAGTCCACTTCATGTGTCACTCACAATGTAGGAAGACAGACACAGTATGAGTCCACTTCATGTGTCACTCACAATGTAGGAAGACAGACACAGCTGAGTCCACTTCATGTGTCACTCACAATGTAGGAAGACAGACACAGTATGAGTCCACTTCATGTGTCACTCACATTGTAGGAAGACAGACACAGTATGAGTCCACTTCATGTGTCACTCACAATGTAGGAAGACAGACACAGCCTGAGTCCACTTCATGTGTCACTCACAATGTAGGAAGACAGACACAGTATGAGTCCACTTCATGTGTCACTCACAATGTAGGAAGACAGACACAGCCTGAGTCCACTCATGTGTCACTCACAATGTAGGAAGACAGACACAGTGTGAGTCCACTTCATGTGTCACTCACAATGTAGGAAGACAGACACAGCCTGAGTCCACTTCATGTGTCACTCACAATGTAGGAAGACAGACACAGTATGAGTCCACTTCATGTGTCACTCACAATGTAGGAAGGCAGACACAGTGTGAGTCCACTTCATGTGTCACTCACAATGTAGGAAGACAGACACAGTGTGAGTCCACTTCATGTGTCACTCACAATGTAGGAAGGACAGACACAGCCTGAGTCCACTTCATGTGTCACTCACAATGGTAGTGAAGACAGACACAGTATGAGTCCACTTCATGTGTCACTCACAATGTAGGAAGGCAGACACAGTATGAGTCCACTTCATGTGTCACTCACAATGTAGGAAGACAGACACAGTATGAGTCCACTTCATGTGTCACTCACAATGTAGGAAGGCAGACACAGTATGAGTCCACTTCATGTGTTGAACAATGTAGGAAGACAGACACAGGATGAGTCCACTTCATGTGTTGCTCACAATGTAGGAAGACAGACACAGTATGAGTCCACTTCATGTGTCACTCACAATGTAGGAAGACAGACACAGTATGAGTCCACTTCATGTGTCACTCACAATGTAGGAAGACAGACACAGTATGAGTCCACTTCATGTGTCACTCACAATGTAGGAAGACAGACACAGTATGAGTCCACTTCATGTGTCACTCACAATGTAGGAAGACAGACACAGTATGAGTCCACTTCATGTGTCACTCACAATGTAGGAAGGCAGACACAGTATGAGTCCACTTCATGTGTCACTCACAATGTAGGAAGACAGACACAGTATGAGTCCACTTCATGTGTCACTCACAATGTAGGAAGGCAGACACAGTATGAGTCCACTTCATGTGTCGCTCACAATGTAGGAAGGCAGACACAGTATGAGTCCCCTTCATGTGTTGCTCACAATGTAGGAAGACAGACACAGGATGAGTCCACGTCATGTGTTGCTCACAATGTAGGAAGACAGACACAGTATGAGTCCACTTCATGTGTCACTCACAATGTAGGAAGACAGACACAGCCTGAGTCCACTTCATGTGTCACTCACAGTGTAGGAAGACAGACACAGTTTGAGTCCACTTCATGTGTCACTCACAATGTAGGAAGACAGACACAGCCTGGGTCCACTTCATGTGTCGCTCACAATGTAGGAACACAGACACAGGATGAGTCCACTTCATGTGTCACTCACAATGTAGGAAGACAGACACAGGATGAGTCCACTTCATGTGTTGCTCACAATGTAGGAAGACAGACACAGTATGAGTCCACTTCATGTGTCACTCACAATGTAGGAAGACAGACACAGTATGAGTCCACTTCATGTGTCGCTCACAATGTAGGAACACAGACACAGGATGAGTCCACTTCATGTGTCACTCACAATGTAGGAAGACAGACACAGGATGAGTCCACTTCATGTGTTGCTCACAATGTAGGAAGACAGACACAGTATGAGTCCACTTCATGTGTCACTCACAATGTAGGAAGACAGACACAGCCTGGGTCCACTTCATGTGTCACTCACAGTGTAGGAAGACAGACACAGTATGAGTCCACTTCATGTGTCACTCACAATGTAGGAAGACAGACACAGCCTGAGTCCTCTTCATGTGTTGCTCACAATGTAGGAATACAGGCACATCATTGTATCCAGTGGGGAGATGCACTAAGAAGCGCTATGGAAGGGATGTCGTTCCTCACACATTTTCCACAATTCAACAACACTGAAGTCTGAGTGCAGCCTCTAGTCCAGTGGGAGAACAGAGAGGATCAGCTCTGCCTTCAGCACTACAAACAGCATTGCTTCCTAACCCAATCAGTGACACACAGATGTGAACTGCACACCCCTGTGGCATTGAAAAAAATTGAAGATAAGCTATATATCATATCTATCTGCCTTTCTGTACTGACTGAACCAGCTGAGCTGACTCTCTGCTAATCAGCTGATTTAGATGAACACAGGACTTGCAAGAAACTCAGTGCCTTGCAAGCCCTGTGTTTATCTGAATAAACTGATCGGCAGAGAGCCAGATCAGCTGGTCCCGTCAGTATAAAAGGGCAGAAAAGCAGTGATTTATAGCTTGTCTGCCATTCTCTCATTTTGGAACCCTTTCAGTGCCACAGGGGTGTGCAGTCCACATGCTTATTACACTGGAAGGGTTAAGGGAGGACAGCTGCTGTCTCTGCTCTGTAGCAGAGACATCAAGCTTTCATCTAGGTTCATAGTGACCTACAGGGGGATCCCAATATTTCCAACCTCAGGTGTTCGATGCTGTGACTGTGAACTCCTATGGCAGAGGCAGCTGTCGGTGCTTAGTGTCTGTGGTGAACAGCCACATTAACATAAAAGCACCCCCCATATGAGAACGACAATGGATCATTAACCTTCATTTCCATATATGCAAATAATTAACTATTATGGCGCAAAATCGTAAACCCGTCAAAGGCATGGTGGATTCATGGCAATGTCAGTAGATCGTGGTGAATTTACAGGGATATGATGAAGAAGACATATCAGTGCATGGTGTCTGTAACGGACCCTGGGCTGTTACTATGGGCTCTTGTAAGAGCCAAGAACGAAATAACAAAAGACTGGAAATCATCTGGGGAAGGCCCAGCTTCGGGAGGCTGGGAAGCCACAACAATATGGCCAAGTAGGTCAAATGTCCTGCCGTTCATGTTGGAATGTAGGCGGCATTCTGATTGGCTGCCTACCGAGTGGTAGAATGTAGGCAGCCTTCTGACTGGCCGCCTACTGGACTGTACAGAGTAGACGGCTTCCTGTTTGGTTGCCTACCCTCCCATGTTAAAATGTTGCGTAGGGAATGCATTGGACAAGTAGGTATCCTCCTGATTGGTCGCCACCTATCCACCTAGTTTGTAGCTCTGGTTCCTATTGGTTGAGGAGATGGAGTGAAATAATTGAGTTATTTGCCAGACCCGGGTAATTCCATCTCCTAGGGAGAGCAATTGACCGGGTCCTGATTGATTGTTTGTTGTGTGTCACTCCAATTATATAAAGAAGCTTTCACTGTGTACAGTCCCTTTGTCTTCTGTTTATCTCTGTTGTGCCCATTGTTTTATGTCTCCACCTCACCATTGTCTCTTTGTATAGTCATGTACACCCCCATTGTTTCATTGTACTGAGTTTCTGTATAAAATGTCCCCTGTTCCACAATAAGGTGAGTAATCAGTTTGGACTAGAACTGTGTCCTGTGTTCTATTCCTGAATGGTTTAAAGGGTCCCCTTTGACCCCCATTCAGGACAGCTAGGTTCCAGTGATTCAGCCTGTTTCATCCATGTACTGGACCAGCTACCCATCTTGTAGCCAACATCAGGAGAGAGAAACACGTCAAGACGGCCCAAGACAACCCAACATCCTGGGCGTCCGTTACAGTGTCAATATGCCATTGACATGAATTCACCACCACATCGCCACCCTTATCTCCCTTTAGTGCAACTCCCCCTTGGTCTTGTTGAAGATACATCCAGGATGATTTCCTTGACCCATAACAGAGCGTCAGTCACTGGGGGATTTGGATATCAGTGCTTCATGTAAAGAGGAGCAGAATACACGTAAGTGATTCAGCTTCATCTCTTGAAATACTGGCACAATGTTGTCCAAAATGGTTTATGGCACATCCGTCAGGTTCCTGTGATTTTTCATGTCCACTGATGAGCTTTAAACCCTTTGATTGCCAGGGAGGAAAGGAGGAGAGCAGGGTGGTAAGGAGGAGAGGTGGGTATGAAGTGGGAAGAACAGGGTGGGAATGAGGAGAAGTGAGCGGAAAGTGGGAGGAACAGGGTGAGAAGTAGGAGAAGTGGGTGGAAAGTGGGAGGAACAGGGTGAGAAGGAGGAGAAGTGGGCGGAAAGTGGGAGGAACAGAGTGAGAAGGAGGAGAAGTGGGTGGGAAGTGGGCAGAACATGGTGGGAAGGAGGAGAAGGCAGGAAGTGGGCAGAACAGGGTGGGACGGAGGAGAAGTAGACAGAAAGTGGGATGAACGGGGTGGGAAGGAGGAGAAGTGTGCGGAAAGTGGGAGGAACAGGGTGAGAAGGAGGAGAAGTGGGTGGGAACTGGGCAGAACATGGTGGCAAGGAGGAGAAGTGGGCAGAACAAGGTGGGAAGGAGGAGAAGTAGGTGGGAAGTGGGCAGAACATGGTGATAAGGAGGAGAAGGCAGGAATTGGGCAGAACATGGTGGGAAGGAGGAGAAGTGGGTGGGAAGTCGGCAGAACATGGTGGGAAGGAGGCTAAGGCAGGAAGTAGGAGGAACAGGGCGGGAAGGAGGATAATTGGGCAGGAAGTGGGAAGAACAGGGCAGGAAGGAGGAGAAGTGAGTGGGAAGTGGGCAGAACACAGTGGGAAGGAGGAGAAGTGGACAGAAAGTGGGAGGAAGAGAGCGGGAAGGAGGAGAAGTGGGTGGAAAGTGGGCAGAACACAGTGGGAAGGAGGAGAAGTGGACAGAAAGTGGGAGGAACAGAGCGGGAAGGAGGAGAAGTGGGTGGGAAGTGGGCAGAACACAGTGGGAAGGAGGAGAAGTGGACAGAAAGTGGGAGGAACAGAGCGGGAAGGAGGAGAAGTGGGTGGGAAGTGGGCAGAACACGGTGGGAAGGAGGAGAAGTGGGTGGGAAGTGGGTAGAACACAGTGGGAAGTAGGCAGAACGAGGTGGGAAGGAGAAGTGGATGGGAAGTGGGAGGAACAGGATGAGAAGGAGGAGAAGTGGATGTGAAGGGTGGGATGGAGAAGTGGGAGGAACAAGGTGGGAAGGAGGAGAAGTGGGAGGAACAGGGTGGAATGGAGACGTGGGTGGGAAGTGGGAGAAACAGGGTGGAGAAGTGGGCAGAGTTTCATAGGAAACACACCACCACCGGAGAATCAGCTTCTGTCCTTGTAGACCTGGTAATTGAATACAAAAAACTGAATTTCTGGGGCAGATCTGGAGAGTTCCCAGGCATCCCTATGTTGATCAATGTGATGGGCAAAGAAAGCACTACTGAAGCCATTTCCTGTTATGCCCCAAATTGGTAAAAACAATTCCTTCCCGACTCCCAAAAGAGTAGTTGGATATCTCCATATCTCTATAACCAACTGTTATAATTTGATTAGAAAAGTTATCAATACTTTTTGGATACATCTATAGTATATGCCAACACATTAAAATAATTCAATATATATACTGCCCTTACTATAAACTCAAACCCTTGCCTTTTCATTTGTATAATTGGAAGGGCATTTCCTCTAGTCTTAATGGATGCCCATTGTTTCTCTCTAATGTCACCAGCTTGCATGTAAGACACATCACAAGAAGCCATGATAACCATTAAGTGACATATAGTGTAAAGTACAGATACGATAAGACAGACCCCCCAGGCCAGATGTCATTATAATACGTTCTGCAGGTAATGACTCTGGGAATGTAAAAACAATCACATTATTCCATCTAATGGCAAAGAACCTCACGTCTCTTATCGGCTCATTAATAAGAGGGTAATCCTGTTAGAACGTAATTGATCCAAATTAAGAGATTTAGAGAAATGTTCCCCTCCCCTAAATGGGTTTCCGGAGGCGGTGGAAGCGGCGGTGACGCCCTATATAGGAAGATATTATATGTTTACCGGATAAAATAAATAATAAAAAATATATACAGATAGCGCTCAAACTAATTATTAACCCTTTCAGTACCAGAGGGGTACGCAATGCATTGCTCTGCAATGTGTTCCGTACCCCTCTGGCACTGAAGTGGTTAAAAGTCACACATACAATGTCCCAAAGAGATTAAAATGTGTAAGAGTATTCCAGTCCTGGTGTTCGATCTCCAGTTGTAAATAGTAACCAATAGGAACTGCAGAAAATAATTATAAGTGTAATTCAATAAGCTAAAGAGGCGCCATTCTGGAGCAAACCAAATGCACCACAGGTGAGTAATAACTAGTTGCAATGATTTAAATTGGTGTCTTAACCCCTTGAGTGCTAGAGCGGTCTGCAACACATTGAGAAATGAGATGGAATCCTCTCCAGCATTCAAAGGGTTAAAGGTCCAGTTTAACTCAATGAGAGATCTGGGGACACTTCTCTCTCCCCTACGAGGCAGTTGGGTTGTCCCCGAATTGAACCTCTCATTTTGGGGTGAATAAGGCCCAGAGGAGCCAGACATCGCTTTTTGGGAGGCTGGGGGCCTATTGTCAAAGAAAAGTGTAACAGTTCTGGGGCAAAACAGCTGCCCCATAGGGGGCAAATATACATTTCCACTGAATTAAATGGGGCTTTTAACCTCTTCAGTGCTACAGTGGTTCCCATGAATTGTATTTTAAATGTGAAGATTAATTAACAGGAAGGTGCTCCTTGAAATAAAGTCCTAATTCTAGTGCTAATGGACAAACCAAGAGGCTTTGTCCCATTATCCCCCATCCCAGAAAGCTTTGGTCTCTACCAGGTCAGATATACACTGAGATTAAGTCTCTGAGTGCCAGAGGGTTGGTCATTGTGTTGAATACCCCTCTGGCATTCAAAGAGTTAGTACCCCAGTAATGAGACTGGGAACTTTCTTGTTTCAAACACCCAGAGGGCTACTAAGTCCAAATAGCGGGATTGGTGTCATGAAGTGGGTGGGGCTTGATGAGGATGGGCGGGATTGTGAGGAGGGGGTGGGATTTGTCCTTAAAATGGGTGGAGAGGAGGAAGAACAGGGCGGAGTGACAGTAACTGGCAGTGAAGTGGGCAAAGTTTTTCCCTTAAACAGATACCAACACCTCCCAATAATGACCTCTGCTTTTATTCATTTGGAAATGAAAATCCTAATGGCCACTATGAATCAAATCCATGCGGACTGATCCCCAGAAACTTATATTTATTTAGTACTGTGCATCATATCCAAGCAGGCAGGTATGATTCATTGCAGCTGGACTCCGGGACTCCAAGCTGCTCACACTGAAGGATTCTCAAGAGGAATGTGGAGTCCAGGAGTTCTGACAGAAGACTCCTGCCCCTTCTGTGTACATGGTATGTCGTACTAATTAAATATGATGTTTGGGGAGCCAATCAATTTCCAAATTTACTCAAAGAGGCCATCAGGCTTTTCCTGCCTAGTTTAAGGTAAGTGGAAGTTTATGAGTGTTCATATCCCTTTAACATGGCACTGCTCTGTCTCAAGGCATTTTAAACAGACAGTCCTGCCTTCTTGTGACTTTACACATTCTGCATAAAACCAAATTCCCTCTTCTTCTTCATTTCCCCTAATTTGTTTCCATTTTAACCCTTTGAGTGCCAGAGGGATAGCCAACCCATTGCAAAGCAATGCGTTGGATGTCCCTCTGGCACTCAAAGGGTTAATATCACTGACACTGAGCTCCCTGGATATTTGTTTCCATGGAGATTTCTGTCCGGGACTGTGAGAGCTGAGATATTTGTACAATGATGCGGTCTCCCTGCAGCACTGAATGATCTGTATGCTGTAGAGGCAGCCGATCTACATTGTATCACTGTTTCTTTTATTACAATGTAATCTTTTTTTTAAACTGTTGCTCTTTCTTTGTTTCACAGTCCCGGACAGAAAGCTGAGTGACAAGGAAATTAAAGCGTAAACGAAATTGTTGAAGATGAAAGAAAAAAAAAATACCAAAAAGTATAAAAAATTTGACTTGACCTATTTTACACTTGAAGATTTTGTGATGACAAAATTAGGAGGAACTGTCTCTTTAAGAAGATACCATTCCCCCTGAATCCTTGCGCTGACAGTGTGGGTGCAGTTCATCTCCAATTCAGCCTGCATCTTACAGCCACTCAGTAGCCAATAAAGTTTAGTTTTTACTCCACTTCTCTCCTACTGGAACCTGGAATCTTGTTTGAAAGCATAATGGGAATTTATGGCTCCGGTCTTTCATCCCCCGGAGTTGGCCATAAATTTAGAAGAAGCTTTAGTTTCTGTTAAGTGCCCAAAGTTCTCTGTATTTACTGCAGGAAAAGCTGGTAAAGACTTAACCTCCAGCTCCCAAATGAATTCCTCTTGTACTGAAATCCACACAGCGTGTGTAGTCTATTAAAGGGATAGTAATACTTAATATGTATAAAATATATATATTATAGTGTTTATCCTCCTGAGTAAAACAAGGGTACTGTCACCGCTGAAAGGTGTTTTATTCAAAAGTTATTACAGCCCAAAACTGAATTTTTTAGGTGCAATATCACAGTGCCCTGAAATGTTACAGTGGCGCTGTTGTTACATCATCCCATGGACAGCTCTGGTCTATAGACCGTACATCTCCATAGGATGGAGTAACAACAGCGCCACTGTGCAGTTTCAGGCCAATATGATATTGCACCTAAAACATTCAACTTTGAGCTGTAATACCTTTTGAATAAAACACCTTTTAGCAGTGGGAGTAACTTGTTTTACTCAGGGGGATAAACCCTACAACATATTTTTTTTTTACATTTTTAGTATTACTATCCATTTAACACCCTGCACCCATTATACATTGTAAACTCTAGACTGTAAGCTCTTGTGATCAGTGATTTCACTCGCAGGTTCTGCATCTCATTGTACATTCTATTCAACCCTTTTTTTTGCTCAGCGCCGCAGAGTATGTTGGCATCAATAAATAAAGGATAGTAGTAATATATATACACACACACACACACATTGTTTCTCTTACACACACACACACACGCACATACACACATGCCGTTTCTTGTTTATATTGGGCAGGATACACAACATCTCATACACTCTCTTTTGATGTCTTGGTGATATTCTACCATTAACATTTTAAAATGTTAACTAGTCCTCAGAGTGGTGGTTTCCTGCCATTGAATGCATCTCCCCCTCAGACGGTCACATTCATTCCTCTCCATCCCCTTTACATTCCTGTAATCCCCCCCCCCACACACACACACACTGCTCCATTATCAGACGGGGTCTCTATTATTGAATAACAAAATGGTAATTACCCAAGTATCGTTCCAGACTCACATTATAACTTGTTAATTGTGCTGCGAGTTTGGCAATTATCCTTTCCGTTCTAATTACATCCTCTCGAAAAGGTCAGGTGTCTGAGATATTTGACATTATTTGTGTGACAGTTCGTTTTTCAATGGATTGTTGTTTTTCAGCAATCTCAGATTGTATTAATTATGGTAATTGTGAGTCTGTATGACTCCTTCTGTATGGCATCCACATAAAGGGTTCAGGACTCAAGTTCTGGATACAAGCATAGAAAAATACTCAAATGCAAACATATACACAAAACAGAGAACACAACATAGAACACACCAACACACATACATACACACAACACACCAACATACAAACACAAACACAGACCAGTATACCAACACACATATATACACACACCAACACAGACTCACACACCAATATATAGACACACATACACAAACACACACACACACCAACATACAGACACACATGCCAACAGACAAACACATACCAGCACACATATACACACACACCAACACAAACTCACACACCAATATACAGACACACATACACAACATACAGACACACATATTCACACATACCAACACACATACACACACACCAACACAGACTCACACACCAATATACAGACACACACACACACACCAACATACAGACACACATGTACACACATACCAACACAAACAAACATACACTAGCATACCAACACAAATATACAAACACCAACATAGACTCACACACCAATACACAGACACACACACACACACCAACATACAGACACATATACACACACACACACACACCAACATACAAACACACATGTACACACATACCAACACAAATATACACACACCAACACAGACTCACACACCAATACACAGACCCACACACACACATACCAGCATACAGACACACATATACACCATACCTGAGAACTTTCTTTTTTGGAGATGAAATGTGCTAAAGCTGCTGAATCAACCTCTGTCCCCAGAAACTCAGTAATTAACTCTAAAAATCCCGAGACTCCAGAACAGGTCCATTAATTACACAAGTATGATAATTAGGCCTTGGTCTAGGGTAGCAGATTGAGCAGTGTAACGGATCGAACCATATTCTTACGCTAAAGAGACTAGAGACTGGGTACCCAAACCATCCTACAAACTAGGGACATTTTGCCCTATTGGGACCCTATTCTGAGACTGATTGTATGACTCCTCGAACCAGAGTCATACACTAAAATAGACACTGACTGAATGGGCAGCTTGATACATAGAGCTGTCCTGAGTTATGTTTGGAGTGAACAAGGAGTCCTGGAGTCTTGTATTGCTTATGGTCTAAAGTATCCACTCTGATACCCATCTGCGCCAAGTATCCTGAATCGTTGACCGCCTGCTGCCAGTTTCCTGCGACCTAACTTTGTGGACTGTCAGGTGGCGACGTGGACTCTTCCCTGCTTCCCTGCTTCACTGCTTCCAGCGATCCTGCTACTGTTTCCAGTGACCGTCCATACTTCAACCGGTGCATCTGACGGCGCTTATCTTGCGTCAAGAAGGAGAGACCCGGGAACAACGACGCGGTCCCTTCCCAGCTTCCATTACATTGGTGGCATAGCGGTGAGATTTCTCCTTCTTTCATCAGGTGCATCAAATGACACATGGCGGAGATCCTGGGCCACGACGGCGTGTCGCCAGACTGGAACTTCATTAAGTTTGCGCTGGAGGAACTCTGGATAACTCTGATAGCGAGGAACGGGGACCCGGTTGACAAGGACCCGGTTTTACGAGGGATGGAAAAGCTAATGCCCTTCCTGGGACCACATCCGTCGATTGATAGGATTGATCGACTTATGAAGGTGGTACGTGCACGTTACCACAGTGCACTGCAGGTACGCTGTGCAATTACTCTGGCCGTGGTGAGAGGGGATACATACCTCACCAGGCCCTGTGAGGACTATTGTGTGGACTTTGCATCGGGGAGCGGGACAACTGTCCTCTTTGATGAACCTGTAGCCCTGGATATGGGTAACTCTGAACTAGGGAGTGGGGATGCGTTCTCCCTCAGCAATGTGGAAGGTGCCCTGGAGAAGGAGTGGTGTGTGCTCCCCAAGGATATGGATGATGCAGCCTTAAGGGATGGGACCATGTTCTCCTTCAAGGCAGAGAAGGGCCCTATGGTGAATGGCCTGGAAGAGGAGCCCAGCGGACTACCCCAATGCAGTGCTGCTGCTGGCCCTATGAACCTTGGGAACTTTGAACTGATGGGTGGGAATGCGGTCCCTATCAGCCCTGGTGAATCCCTTGCTGTGGTGTGTAGGAGGGAGCACACCACCCCTTGTTTTGCCCTGACGCTGGTGAGTGTGGAAGAACTCACCAGCAGCCCCAAAGAGATGTCCCCTGGTTTGGGGGAGAATGCCCTGGGACCGGAGCCGTGTGGGCTCCCCAGGGTCATGGATGCTGCTGCCTTGAGGGATGGGACTGCGGTCTCCCTCAAGGCAGAAAAAGGGACTGTTAATAATGGCCTACAAGAGGAGGACCCCAGCAGGCTGGGAGAAAGCGGTGCTGCTGGCCCTCCTGAAGATATGAACTGTGCACTGATGGGTGGGAATGCGGTCCCCATCAGCCCTTGTGAATCCCCTGCTGTGGTGTGTAGGAGTGAGCACACCACCCCTTGTTTTG
Organism: Rhinophrynus dorsalis; assembly: GCA_037306005.1. Classification (NCBI taxonomy): domain Eukaryota; kingdom Metazoa; phylum Chordata; class Amphibia; order Anura; family Rhinophrynidae; genus Rhinophrynus; species Rhinophrynus dorsalis. The sequence continues at coordinate 182,815,696 of CM074727.1, read as the reverse complement.
CCCTGACGCTGGTGAGTGGGAGCAAGCACACCAGCAGCCCCAAGAAGGCGCTCCCCATCAGTCCCCCTTTGGCCCCTGACTTGGTGAGTGGGACCACGGTCCTCACCAGGGATGTTGCTGGGGCCCCTGGATTCCCTGAGTTCTGCCTGGGGGGTGGGAATGTGTCCTCCACTCGGTCTGCTGGAACGTTGAATACCCCTGTCCTGCCCAAACGAGTGCCCAGTTATGTGGATGGTGCTCAGAACGTTGCCCCAGCCCAGGAGAGTGGGAAGAACATCCTCTCCTGTCCCTCTGGGGCACTGGCCCAACTAAAAGGGGGAGATGTGCCCCTCTCCCCACACTTTGATGCACAGGATCCAGAGACACAATTGCCCCAGGGAGATCCCCCTTATAGACTGGCTTTGGACCCTGAACCACTGGCCCCAGACCCAGGAACATTGAACCCCAGCGCTGCATGGAGCATGGCCCAGGAGAGGCCACCCAATTTGATGATTTCCAGGACAAACAGGCACCAATTTCCCTGGCCCAGGATTAAGAACCGAGACTGTACCCCTGATCCAGGACAAGGGACCTGTTTTCTATTTCCAGGCGTGGACAAGGGGCTTGCATTTTCTCCTGGCCCAGGACCACAGGCTGAATCCTTGTTTCCCTGGCCCTCCTTTCAGACTGGCCTAGGACCAAGGCCTCCGGACAAATGAACTGTCCAGACAAGTGGCTCACAACCTCAATGCTCTCCTACAGCTCCAAGCAAGCGTTTACTACTGTCCCCGCTGGCTTGGTACAAAAAGGGGGAGAAATGTAACGGATCCTACCCATTACTGGGAGCTCTTGTCAGGGCATGGAACATATTCGCCCCTGGGCTCAGGGGTTATTTACAAGGAATAGACATTTTTCCTGGATGGACAGCCTTATGGAACTATGCGTACGACTATTCGAACCATATTCATACGCTAAAGAGACTAGAGACTGGGTACCCAAACCATCCTACAAACTAGGGACATTTTGCCCTATTGGGACCCTATTCTGAGACTGATTGTATGACTCTTCAAACCAGAGTCATACACTGAAATAGACACTGGGTGAATGGGCAGCTTGATACATAGAGCTGTCCTGAGTTATGTTTGGAGTGAACAAGGAGTCCTGGAGTCTTGTATTGCTTATGGTCTAAAGTATCCACTCTGATACCCATCTGCGCCAAGTATCCTGAATCGTTGACCGCCTGCTGCCAGTTTCCTGCGACCTAACTTCGTGGACTGTCAGGTGGCGACGTGGACTCTTCCCTGCTTCCCTGCTTCCAGCGATCCTGCGTCTGTTTCCAGTGACCGTACATACTTCAACCGGTGCATCTGATGGCGCTTATCTTGCGTCAAGAAGGAGAGACCCAGGAACGACGGCGGAAGGCAACACGGTCCCTTCCCAGCTTCCATTACAAGCAGATTTTACTATATCAATTTACTAAAGAGAATGCACTATTTAGGAAATGTGTAAAGGTGCCTGTACACAGGGCGATTTGGGTGAAAGCCGACCAGTGATCTGATCTCTAAGTGATCAGTTTGCTGGTTGTTCCTGCCCACACACATACCATATGCAATCTGACATCTGATGACCTGTTTATCTGTGTGAGTGGGGCAGTGAGATCAGGTTATAGATCCATACAAAATCTCTGTGGTTTCGTCTGTTGAGGCCACACAGGCAGTGATCTAATCAGCAGGCTATGAAAAGTTTCAGCCGGGCCAACTGACCAAAGTCATTAAATTGGCCAGCTCGACTTAATTGTTCTAGCCCAGTGGTTCTCAACTCCTGTCCTCAGGACCCACTAACAGGCCAGGACTTAGTGATTTCTCTGCTAGAGCACAGGTGTGGTGATCAGAGGCTCATTCACATTGATTAACTCACCTGTGTTCTAACAAGGAAATCATGTGATCAGAGGCTCATTCACATTGATTAACTCACCTGTGTTCTAACAAGGAACTCATGTGATCAGAGGCTCATTCACGTTGATTAACTCACCTGTGCTCTAACAAGGAAATCATGTGATCAGAGGCTCATTCACACTGATAACTCACCTGTGCTCTAACAAGGAAATCATGTGATCAGAGGTTCATTCACATTGATTAACTCACCTGTGTTCTAACAAGGAAATCATCAAATCCTGGCCTGTTAATGGGTCCTGAGGACCGGAGTTGAGAACCTCTAGCCCATAAAAAGTGCAATATGATTTAGACCATGTTGGTTGGAATCAGCTGATGGAAATCTCACTATGTTTGGGCTCCTTTATTCGCAGACTCAGGGTTCATATTGTCCTCACAGGAATCTGTTTCTCTATATGAACATGATCTTCCTTCATAATCAGATTACTTATTTGGATGCTGATTATTTGTGTCTTTATGGGAAGGATCATGGCCTGTGAATGAAGTCTAATAAAGTGAGGAGGTAGTAATGTGTATATATATATATATATATATATATATATATATATATATATATAGTATTTATTTATATTTATTTATTTATTTTCAATGTTTTATTTGAATCAAAAAGAAAAGAACACATCGTATAAACAGGAACATGCTGATGGGAGACATATAATGCAATAAAGCAGTTTACAATCTGGTCGTCTTCAAGGGGGTACACGGTAAAGAAATGACATATAATGATCTAGAGAGCCATCGTGTCCACCACATGAAGTCCTCCTCAAGGTTCAAGTAAGAAGCCCCCATCAAAGTAGATCAAGAGGTTCCCAAGAGGAAGGAAAGAAGAATTGGTGACTAGACATAAGATAAAAGGACATGGAACGTGGAAGAGGGGAAATAAAGTGTGTTTGCAGGACCATCGGGGGACGGAGGGAGAGAGACATGCCAAACCCGGGGCCTCTGAAGCCAGTGTGTAGTAAAGTGTATGTGAGGTGGGGAGTGCCCTTAACTGGGCCTAGGGCAGCAGAAAGCCTATATACAGAAATAATTGTATCAGTATCGCCTAAATTGTGTTTCTGCTGGTCACTAAATTGTGTTTCTGCTGGTCACTAAATTGTGTATCTGCTGCTCACTAAATTGTTTATCTGCTGGTCACTAAATTGTGTTTCTGCTGCTCACTAAATTGTGTTTCTGCTGGTCACTAAATTGTGTATCTGCTGGTCACTAAATTGTGTTTCTGCTGGTCACTAAATTGTGTATCTGCTGGTCACTAAATTGTTTATCTGCTGGTCACTAAATTGTGTTTCTGCTGGTCACTAAATTGTGTATCTGCTGCTCACTAAATTGTGTATCTGCTGCTCACTAAATTGTGTTTCTGCTGCTCACTAAATTGTTTATCTGCTGGTCACTAAATTGTGTTTCTGCTGGTCACTAAATTGTGTTTCTGCTGGTCACTAAATTGTGTATCTGCTGCTCACTAAATTGTGTATCTGCTGCTCACTAAATTGTGTTTCTGCTGGTCACTAAATTGTGTATCTGCTGGTCACTAAATTGTTTATCTGCTGGTCACTAAATTGTGTTTCTGCTGGTCACTAAATTGTGTTTCTGCTGCTCACTAAATTGTGTATCTGCTGCTCACTAAATTGTGTTTCTGCTGCTCACTAAATTGTTTATCTGCTGGTCACTAAATTGTGTTTCTGCTGGTCACTAAATTGTGTTTCTGCTGGTCACTAAATTGTGTATCTGCTGCTCACTAAATTGTGTATCTGCTGCTCACTAAATTGTGTTTCTGCTGGTCACTAAATTGTGTATCTGCTGCTCACTAAATTGTGTATCTGCTGGTCACTAAATTGTTTATCTGCTGGTCACTAAATTGTGTTTCTGCTAGTCACTAAATTGTTTATCTGCTGGTCACTAAATTGTGTTTCTGCTGGTCACTAAATTGTGTATCTGCTGGTCACTAAATTGTGTATCTGCTGGTCACTAAATTGTTTATCTGCTGATCAGTAAATTGTGTTTCTGCTGGTCTCTAAATTGTGTATCTGCTGGTCACTAAATTGTTTATCTGCTGGTCACTAAATTGTGTATCTGCTGGTCACTAAACTGTGTTTCTGCTGGTCTCTAAATTGTGTTTCTGCTGGTCACTAAATTGTGTATCTGCTGGTCACTAAATTGTGTATCTGCTGGTCACTAAATTGTGTTTCTGCTGGTCACTAAATTGTTTATCTGCTGATCAGTAACTTGTGTTTCTGCTGGTCACTAAATTGTGTTTCTGCTGGTCACTAAATTGTTTTTCTGCTGGTCACTAAATTGTGTTTCTGCTGGTGACTAAATTGTGTATCTGCTGGTCATTAAATTGTGTATCTGCTGGTCACTAAATTGTGTTTCTGCTGATCACTAAATTGTGTATCTGCTGGTCACTAAATTGTGTATCTGCTGGTCACTAAATTGTGTTTCTGCTGGTCACTAACTAATGTGATCCAAAGGCAATTTTTTACTTGAATTTAAGGTGACAGGTTTAACCAGCATGTTGCTTCAGAGATTCACTCCAGCATCCAGTGGGTTAACTGGAATCTTTCAAAATATGAAAGTGGAAAATCAAGTGCATGTAATTTTAACCCTTTAAGGACCCGGATTGTGTGTACTTTGCGCACTCCAGTGGTGAATAAAGGGTCGATTAGCTGCAGCAGTGCCTTTTTGTTAACTCTTTCCTGCTGTTTGCGCTCTGTGCCGGGGACTCCATATATTTTTATTCTGCCGCTGATGGACTCTTGATTAAAGCGCCAGCGAGATGTCAGGCCTGCGGAGAGTAACTGCCTCGCTCTGCACATTTCAGTGTAATTTAGGACTCTGCTCCAAGGCAGTTTCTCCATAAACCTCCGCTCCTGAAGGCCGCGGTGGCACCTGGGGTAGTAGAAGGCCACACATGGGGTCAGCGCAGGATTACAAGCTCCGAATCTAAAATACCATCAGACTTAGAGGTTTTCATTCAACAAGCTGAAGAGGCAAATTGTAGATCCAACCAAATGCAGCAGAGAGGGCCGATAACCAGTCTACAGATCACCACTGATTTACATGGAGACGCTGATCACCAGGAACACTGGGGAGACCATCGGCGCATCACAAAGCCATGCGTTAAAGGGTTAATAACCATTATTATTATAGTAAAATCTGTATTGTAGTGTGTATCCTCCTGAGTACAACCAGGAAACTTCCACTGCTGAGACGTGTTTTATTCAAAAGTAATCGCTGTTCGAACTTGAATTTTGTAGGTGCGATATCTCAGTGGCGCTGGTGCTACACCATCTCATTGAGGTTTATAGTCAATAGACCAGAGCTTTCAAACAGATGATGTATCAACAGCGCCACTGTAATATTTCAGGCCAGTGAGATATTTCACCTAAAACATTCACGTCTGAGCAACTATAACGTTTGAATAAAATATATCTCCGCAGTGGCAGTGCCCTTGTTTTACTCAGGAAGATAAACCCAACAATATATAGATTTTTACATATGAAGTGTTACTGTCCCTTTAAGGTGCCCATTGGAGGGATTTCCACAGGACAGTATCCCTATAAATCAATGGGAGCTTTAGCTTCTCCCTATGGTTCAGTTGGTTTGCCCACAATTGTTCATCCTTAGCTATCTGCTTAGGGCCCATAGGGTGCAGAACACGAAGTGGAGGACACACATAAGAGAGATGAGACCCGACTGAATGACAAGCTTTGGTGCTTTCCAGCAGCAGTGTCACAGTCCATACACACAAAGAAAAGGGGAGAAAACCTGAACCAAGCCAAGTACATCATAGGGGAGGAATACAGCTTCACACTGATTATAATGAGGCTTTAACCCCTGCATGTTAGCAAGATCACAGTGGGGCAGACTGAGTGCATTCCAGGGGTCAAAAGCCCCATTAAAGGGATAATACACTTATGTAAATTATTATATACTGTAGAGCTTATCCTCCTCAGTAAAACAAGGGAACTCCCACTGTTTTATTCAAAAGTTATTGTAGCTCAAACTTGAAATTCTTAGGTGCAGTATCTCAATGGCCTGAAATGTTACAGTGGCGCTGTTGCTGCACCATCCTGTAGACAGCTCTAGTCAAATTTCCATAGGATGGTGTAGCAACAGCGCCACTGTACAATTTCTGGTTATTAAGATATTGCACCTAACAAAATTCAACTTTGAACTGCAAAGACTTTTGAATAAAAGACCTCTCAGCAGTGGGAGTACTCTTATTTTACTCAGGAGGATAAGATCTACTATATATATATATATATATATATATATATATATATATATATATATATTTTTTTTTTTTTTTTTTTTTTTTTTTTTTTTTTACATATTAAAGGGATAGTAATGCTTGAAAATAATTTTATTTTATATTGTAGCCCTTAAAAAAACATGAAAAATAATATAAGTCTTATCTCCCAAACCTTTATGGTTTGGGAGATATTCAGAAGTAAAGTTTCCCCTGGAGTGACGTCATTGCTTCAGATTTGGAATCCGGTCCCCGGACCGGCTGTGCCTCTCCAGAAGTGCTGAGATCACCATCTTTAAAAATAATTTCTTCATTGGAATGGTCTACAAAGTGTGCTTTCAAGCCAGGAACACTTTGTAGATAGTTCCCATTAAGTAGTTATTTTCAAAGATTGTGATCTCGGCACTGCTAAAGAGCTGCCGGTTGCTCTGTGGATCGAATTCCAAATCTGTCCACTAGATGGCAGACTTGGCTGAAACAGCCAGGAAAAGAGAATTTTACTATATTTTACATGTGAATATCTCCCAAACCATAAAGGTTTGGGAGATAAGACTTATATCATTTTTCATGTTTTTTTAAGGGCTACAATATAAAATAAAATTATTTTCAAGCATTACTATCCCTTTAAGTGTTACTATTCCTTTAAATTTTCTCCCCTATGGGGCAGTTAGTTTGCCCCAGAATTCATCCACTTTTGTTTTGAACATTGGTCCTTAAGACGTGATCTGGACTGGAAGACTTTGCTTATGTTCCCATTTTTAGGTGCTGAAATGCAGAGTGGAAATCCTATGTATATGTGCAGATTTCCTGTTTGCAGTCTTTCCCCTCAGGCCACTATGTTCCACAGTCAGTGCAGTACGCTGGGCCTGGACTCTTGCACTGCATGGTTCTACCAGATGGAGTATCTAGTTTGTTCTGAAGCAGGGATAGAAGAAGACTTCTGTGCTTTTTTGCAACAATCAGGAAGCTTTCTCCAGTGATTGGGCTTTAACGGTTGCTACGCACATGATATCCAGATGATGAGGGCTGGCAAAAGGCCTGTCCAGGTGGCCTGGAGGAAGAAACATTTCTATATGATACAGATTTTGGGTGAAACGTGACTGAACGGTCTACAAGTTTATGGCAGGAGCTGTCATTCATGCCAGATACAGAAGGGAGAGACCCCTTTAGATTGCTGATCAGCTGACAGAGCTAGAGTGGGAATACCCCTACATCTGGAGGGACATGAGATGGAGAGTGGCCCACTAAAGTGTGGTCCTTGATGAGGAGGATTTGGTGTTCCAGGTGGAGTGGTCATGGGAGTCACCCAGATCAGACAGAGAGACAGAGCTCTGAAGATGTGGAGGTAGGGGTGAAACTCAGGAAGGGTTGCCAGATAGCCAGTCTGAGTCCCCACCTAATATCTTGGTAAAGCACCCTGACAAGCCCTGCTGTGAGGAAACCGGTGAGGTTCTGGAGAGAGACCGCTGCCTTTGTGTGTCATGGAACTGGCGGTGGCCCTGGGAGATGGAAATCATTGGGATGATGAAACAGCTCCTGCCAGACAAAGAGGGGACGGTGTCACAGAGGAGGCAGTTTCCCAGAGGGGACTGGTAAGCTGGCAAAGGCATTTCCTCATGAGTGGAACCCATGATCTGTAGGGAGGGGGCTGACCACCATGCGCCAAAGCCCTGGTGGTTCCCATGACAATTATCTGTCATTTTCATGGATGCCCTGGACTCATTTTATCTACCTCAGAGAGGTGAAGATCTGAGCTGATCTTGGTGAAAGTCTGAGCTGATCTTGGTGAAAGTCTGAGCCGATCTTGCCGAGATTAGAACCTGCAACCTCACTGTCTAGACTGATTCTATAGCTGGTGCCTTAACCAAATGAGCCATCCCTCCGGCTCAACCCCTTCTTGTAGATTTGAGGATTCTTAGGGCTTTTCTCTTAGGAGCCAATACAGTCTTCTAATAACCTCACATTCATTACATTTATCACATGTACACTGTCCATTTTCGGGTTTTCTACCAATAACCCTGTGTCTATTAGTCTACCTCATCCTCCCATAGGACCTTTTTCAATGGACTCTTTATACTTCTTTACTTTCCCTATTATACATATTATTATTATCCCTTATTATAAAGCACCAGGCTATTGCGCAGTGCAGTACACTATGACATAGACATATTAGTGCAGATGTACTAATACTATTCCGCTGGAACTGAGTCCTTAGTCCTATGCCTGCTTAGTGCCAATTTCCTAATCTACTTACACTATTCTCCCATTAATGCCACCTATAAGAAGAGGAGGGCAGTGAGGCAGTATATTGGCTTTTCGTTTATGCTATTTATTACACATGGAGCCGGTGAAATGAAATATATAACTTTATTGTTCATGCTATGTGGCTGGCATTTACGTCTTACTGATTGCGCAGTTCTCACGTTTGTACCACAAGGCTCACATACTATAGTGCAGACATAGCAAGTTCTAATATAGCTGAGGATCACATATTCAGTGATTCCATCTAAAGAGTCACATGTTCAGCAATCTCCTCTAAGGAAGAGCGCAGCACTGACCGCTGATGTCTGCACTGCGATTTTGTTGGGGAGTTCTTGAGAGAGGACGAAAGGGAAATAGTTTATTTTTCTGCTGTGGCTGTTCTGATAATTAGCCCAGTTTCTAATTTACCTGTAGAACAGTGGAAGGCAACAGTTGGCTATAGAATTGCTGTAGACTACATCTCCCATCATTGACAAATAGTCAACAGCTGGAGAGCCAAATGTTGCCTAATGATGCCTTAGAAGGTGACAGCCAAACCAAACTGATCTTAGATGGAATTTGGACCAGCAGTGCCACACTGTACTTATAATGAGTAATCCTGTGCTCAGTGCTGCAGGGACAGTGAGACAATGTAACGGTATCCCTGCAGCAGAAAAGCCTGCCTCCACTAAAGCATAAAACTCAGTGCTGCAGGGACAGTGTTACATTGTATCACTATCCCTGCACCAGAAAACCTGTTTACACTACAGTAGAGTGCTCAGGGCTGTAGTGACAGTGTTACATTGTATCACTATCCCTGCACCAGAAAGCCTGTCTACACTACAGCAGAGTGCTCAGGGCGTAGTGACAGTGTTACATTGTACCACTATCCTGACACCAGAAAGCCTGTCTCCATTACAGCAGAGTGGTCAGTGCTGTAGAGACAGTGTTACTTTGTATCACTATCCCGGCACCAGAAAGCCTGTCTCCACTACAGCAGAGTGCTCAGTGATGCAGGGACAGTGATACAATGTAGCGATATCCCTGCACCAGAAAAGCCTGCCTCCACTATAGCAGAAAGCTCATTGCTACATTGTATCACTATCCCTGATTTCACAGTCTGTGATAGAAAAATCTCTGGAATCATAATTCAAAGGAGCTGTTTCTCAGGAATATACCAGTGTAAAAAAATATGTGAAGATGGAAAAAATAAACAAAATTCCAGGTAATCTGACTTTACATAATGTCCAGTTTCAGAATATGTAAAGTCAAAAACGAGTATGACTATCACTTTACAGGGTCAGTGTTTAACTTTATTTAAAATGCCACAGGTTACAAAAATAAAGTATTTGACGAAAGTGGCATCTCTCAAACCCTTCGTCTCTAAAGTTCCACGCTCCCTCCCCTTCTCCTGTCTTCAGCGCTCTGCTGACAGCAGGAGATGCTGGTCTGGGGACCAGTCGGCGGCTCTGCAACAGAGCACATTATTTAAAAAGAATTACTTCATTGGAACGGTCTACAAAGTGTGCCTGGTTTGCAAGCACACATTGTAGACCGTTTCAATTAAGTATTTCTTTTTAAATATCGCTATTGCGGATCTGCTGAAGGACCTCCTTGTGTCGTCCGACACAGATCTCCTTCTGTCAGCTTTACAGCTGACATCAGGAGTGGGGGAACTTTAGCAGTGAATATCTCTAAAACCATAATGGTTTGAGAGATAGGATTTGTGTTATAGCGTTTAATTTTTAATCTCTACAAAACTCTAAGCATATTTATGGGACATTACTGTCCCTTTAAGCATTTTTTCATCATGCACGTGAAGCTCGCTCGAGCACAAAGAACATTTAAAACAATTTTACAGAACAGTTTATTCATGTAAACAAACCACGCTCGATTTTTCAACAGGTAATATGACAAAAAAGTGTCATGATGTGTAGGAAGCTCTCTCAATCAAGCAAAAAATACTATTAAATAAAGGTTGTGCACTCAAAACTTGCACGACTTTACAAGTCATTTGACGACAAAAAAAACAAAAACGATTGTGCGTGCTTCACATGCTCAATTGAACAAAACTTTTACATAATTAAAAAAGGTTGGTTGCTGTAACGAGGTTAAAGTACGCCGGGTTGTCCTACACCGCTGTGCCTCTCACACCTCTCTCGAACCCGGCCAGTCAGCGTGACTCGTACTGGACTAGTCGCTGAATTACCGCTTGAATCTGCTGAAGAGCGCTGAATGGGCATCGAATGTGGGAATGTCGACGGCAACCGAATCAATGCTTTGTACATCGATCCGGGGTTGAGGGATCCGAGAAGGTCACCGGGACCGTTGAATGTCGAAGACCGCACTTCCCAAGAGTCGCCTCAGTCAATGTTCCAATACGCAGTGCTGGTCGCTGGATACCTACGGGGAAAGAGAGTGAATTCAGCTTCCTGTGGCCCGTCTGTAATAGGAGTCAATGTGGACTTGTTAGACCATCCAAATGACGAGAAGCACACTTCGGAGTTCCAAGCAGTAATACACTTTATTGCCAACCCTCCTGCCTTTTTATACACAACTTACAACAATGGAACAATAGAACAGTAAACATTGCACAATGAACACCAGTGATGAAATTAACTTAGCATAACATGGCTCCATTCTCAGCCAATGAGAATTGGAGCGACCAAAACCCACTAGAATCCGACTGGTCAACTAATATGACCAATAGGGGTAGATTTCTTGGGTGTTGACACAGTCCCATCTCGCGAGTGACCAGTTCTGATGTCACTCGAACCACCGGCCAATCTCATGGCTGCCTACCAAGTCCCTTTGATGAAAGGGGAGTTGTACGAGATAGTGTCGACCCTCGTGCCCCCGGTCGACCAGTGAGTCAATCGTATAGTCTGCCTTCGAGTACCAGTCGACCAGTCCCTACTAGTTGACCAGTGCAGATCCCAATGAATATATTAACCCCCCCATAGGCTGCCCGGTGGCCAAGTAAGTCAGTGCAAAAAAGGTTCATCCAATATCTTTCAGTAACGGCCTATGGCCCATTACAGTTGCGTACTCAGACTGTGTTTGATCACAAAAAACTTTAAACTATACAAAGAAAAGAGAATCTTTAAAAAAAACTGTTGGAAAAAAAGACAAAAAAATACAAAAATAAAGTTTTCACTCATGCAGTCAAAAGTACTGTGAATGAACAAGTTTTACTCCATGACTAGGGATGGGTGAAAAGTGAGAAAAATTTCCTGTATGACTCTTCATGAAAAACAGATGGATTTTCAAAAAAGTTTTCTCCTTTTCACCAATGCCAGATTTTCATCCTTTTTGGCAATACCAACAAATATTTCTCCTGTTCTCTGTGGCCTATGTTTCCTATGGTGCAACATTTCCCAGCACAATGTTACTTCTTCTAGTGGAGAAATAAGTAGCTGGAAGTCAAAGCTGTGAGTCCTACAGTGACATAGACCTTGATATATGTGTTAGCCTGCAGAGTGCATTTGTCCTTTACCCACAACACTTACTTCCTGCTTAAATGACACAGGCACATATTAATGATGATGTCAAGTGATTAAAAATAAGTAAAGTACAACCTACAATGTGGCAGATGTGTATGGTAAACTAAGCCTAAACTGAGCTTCATTTCCCCTTTATTTGCCTATATTTTCTAGCTCAAAAAACATGCTGCTATCTCCTCTCACAAACACAGAATGGCTGCTGTGACACCCTGACACCCTTTTATATGTCTGTACACAGAATGGCTGCTGTGACACCCTGACACCCTTTTATATGTCTGTACACAGAATGGCTGCTGTGACACCCTGACACCCTTCTATATGTCTGTACACAGAATGGCTGCGGTGACACCCTGACACCCTTCTATATGTCTGTACACAGAATGGCTGCTCTGACACCCTTTTATATGTCTGTACACAGAATGGCTGCTGTGACACCCTGACACCCTTGTATATGTCTGTACACAGAATGGCTGCTGTGAGAGCCTGACACCTTTTTATATGTCTGTACACAGAATGGCTGCCGTGAGAGCCTGACAGCCTTGTATATGATTGTAGAAAAGTACAGAAACCTTTCATGCGGTGGTGAAAACTGTAACAGGATCCTAAGTCCTCAGATTGACTTAGCCTGCTATGCCGGGTCTCTCTCTTGCAGGGGCCGCCAGGGAAGGGTGATGTCTCCGGTGCTCCGCTCCAGCTATCCCAGGATGGGGGTCAAAAGAAGACCCTTGATACCACCCCAAACGAACGACACAGCACGCCAGTCAGGTTCCAAAACTGAACACACTTTATTTTGGCTGAATTCAGCTCTTTTAAACAGAGTTAATTGCATCAAGTCAAACAGTTAACAAAAGGGCACAAAACATTCTATAATTAAATTAACATGATTAAATTTAGCAACAATGGGCACACAATGTCACAAAGGGCTGAACTTCATGGATAAGGGGCAGGGGTAAACATGAGAACAATGGAAGCCCAGACTCTGTGGAGCCTCTGCACTTTGGCTGCTTCTTACAGCCAGCCAATGAGCTAGCGAGCTACCAGTTCAATTGGCCAATCCGGTGGCCGCCGACATTCCTCCATGTTATGGCAATGGAGTCCCTTTAACTCCCCCTCAGCCAATCAGAACAGGGCCTACTTTTCCTCATTCTATTTCAATGGTAGCCCTTTAACTCCCCATTAGCCAATCAGAACCGGTAGGCGGGCAACCAATCGACCAATCCGAGGGGCGCCTACTTTCCCATGCAAAGTCAATGAAGGCCCTTTAACTCGGACTGGCCAATCAGGAAGCCGCCTACTTTCCCATGTAAAGTCTATGGGGTTTTTCTGTACAGGTTGCCCCGCATAGCAGCCAGCCTACAGCTCCGTTCTACCCGTGAATTCAGTCTTTTTGGTGGAACAAGTTAACTTCCATAGTAACGGCCTAGGGTCCGTTACATCCCCCCCCCCTTCAAGACCCAAGCCAGAAGCAGCTTGGATGAACGCTGGCTTGGGAAGTCCGACACGTTCCTGCGTGGAGGAGGGTCGCCTCTTGTCCGGGCCAGGTAAAGGCTGGAACCCCCTGTCCGGGCCAGGGAAAGCGTTGGGCCCTTTGTCCGGGCCAGTAGACAGCAGATGCGCCCCTTGTCCTGGGCCAAGGGTTAAACTGGGGCCTTTGGTCCTGGGCCATGGAACCTGGTGCCTCTTTGTCCTGGCTGGCACCAAATTGGGCGGTCTCTCATGGGCCATGCCCCCGATAGAGCTGAGGTCAGGCCCTCCTGGGTCTGGGGCCAGTGGCTCAGGGTCCATAGACAGTCCATGCGGAGGAGTCGTACTGGCCACTGGGTTCTCTGGGCTATTACAAGGCTGTAGATCAAATTGTGGGGGGATGGGTACACCTCCCCATTTTGGTTTGGCAAGTGCCCCATGGTGGCAGGAGAGGAAGCTGCTCCTACTGTCCTGAGTTGAGGCAATATGCAAAGGGCTGTTGTCAAAACTGGTGGACCTCTTGCCCAGGGTAGGGGCATCCAGAGGACTGGTGAGGAGCGTACTCCCACTCATCAATCCAGGGCAAATGGATTCACTGGGGTAAAACAAACAGCACCCAGGGAGGACGGTGGTCCCACTCCCTTAGGCTGGGATAACGGCTGGCCTGGTGGGGAATGCATTCCCACCCACCAGGCTGGGGCAAAGGAATCCAGGGGACACCCCAACATCCCTGGTGAGGACAGTGGTCCCACTCACCAAGGCTGGGGACTCAAGCAAACGGGCAACAAGCGGTGGGCTGGAGATGAGGACTGTTGTCCCCCTCATTGCAGCTGAATTTTCACCGGGCCTGGTGGGCTTGCTCCCACTCACCAGGCCAGGGGTCACATAGGGGCTGGTGGGCTCACTCCCACCTATCAGTTTAAAGTCACTAGGAGCCCGAATACTGCATTGGCGTAGTCTGCAGGGCTCCTCCTCTTCCAAGTCATCAGCCTCCTGGACTTTTCTCTTCTTGAGGAGGAACACATTCCCCATTTTCCTGACAAACGTATCCATGCACCTGGAGAGCACACCTTTCCCATTCTCCAGGGCAGTAGCAATAGGGGAAGGACAGGGCCGGCTGCTGGGGACCTGCTTCCCGTCCACCACAGCAGGGTTTCCCCTGGACCTGGTGAGCTCGCTCCCACTCACCAGGTCATGGGTCATGTAAAGGCTGGTGGGCTCACTCCCTCCCACCAGTTCAGGGTTGCCAGATGCAGCTGCACTGTAGTCAGTCAGACGTTGGGGCCACCTCCGTCGGGCCCAGCACAAGGGATACTGGTGAGTACCTGTGTCCCACTCACCATATCAGAAGGCATAGGGGTACTGGTGGGCTCGCTCCCACCCCCCAGTTCACAGTCCACAGGGACAACAAGAGGATCAGCAGCACTGTTTCCCGTCAGTCTGCTGGGATCCTCTTCTTCATGGCCACCCACTTCAGGGCCATTCTCTGCCCTGAGGAAGACCGCAGTCCCATTCCTCAGGTCAGTAACATCCATGCCCCTGGAGAGCACACGTTTCTCCTTCTCCAGGGCAGGGCAAACACAGGGCCTGGTGCAGACCTCGGTCTCGCCTCCCAGGCCAGAGGAAATAGCGCCACTGGGGAGCACCATGGTCCCACTCCCCAGGGCTGGGTAATTACTGGAGCGCCGGAGTTCTTGAAAGTAGTGCTGCTCTACTGCCATTGTAAGTTGGGCCACCGTCTCTTCCAATGGGTTGGGTCCCAGGCGAGGCAACAGTTTCTTCACCCCCTCCGACACCGGATCACAGAACTCATCAAATGGGTGTTCATCTGTTGGAACTGAGCCGCCATGGCAGGGCGGGTTGGTCAGCAGGGTCATCTCTTCCAGTGGTGCAGGATACAGGTGGACTGTCCCTGGTCCCTCTCTTGCACCATGCCTTTCAATCTTCCGGAAAAGACTCTGGTAGGCTCTTTCAAGATGCCACTCCTGCTCCGCCAGGTCACAAAGTTCCCCCTCCAGCTCTGGGGTGTCATGGAGGCCCATCATCCTCTCCCGGGCATCTCGGATATCCCAAAAACGACTGTCCGCCTTTCTGCCAAAGTTGTGGTCTCTCCACAAGAGCGCCCATACTTTTCCAGAGCTGCCGTAGTCATAGCCATCAAGGACCCCATAGCGTGGTGCAGAGCTGTAGCCCTTCCGCTCCGCTTTATGGCGAAAGGCTGTGTACCGGTCTTGCAGACGAGCCTCCTCTTCGACGTAGCAGGCCAGACTTTCTTCCCACTCTGGTAGAGGATTGTCCCCCAACAGTGACCAGCGCAGCGCCAGTAGCTCCTCCGTCTGTCTCCAGTTGGGCGCAACATAGTCCCAGGGTTCTAGCGCTGCCATCAGTAACCGGCTGGATCCCCTCAGTGGAGTGAGAGAAAAGATCCCACGAACTGTTGCTGAAACCGGGGTCAAGCCAGCGGCTATATCTCCCCCTGCTGGGCTGGTTTCAGTTCGATCCCACCGCTTGCCACCAGTGTAACAGGATCCTAAGTCCTCAGATTGACTTAGCCTGCTATGCCGGGTCTCTCTCTTGCAGGGGCCGCCAGGGAAGGGTGATGTCTCCGGTGCTCCGCTCCAGCTATCCCAGGATGGGGGTCAAAAGAAGACCCTTGATACCACCCCAAACGAACGACACAGCACGCCAGTCAGGTTCCAAAACTGAACACACTTTATTTTGGCTGAATTCAGCTCTTTTAAACAGAGTTAATTGCATCAAGTCAAACAGTTAACAAAAGGGCACAAAACATTCTATAATTAAATTAACATGATTAAATTTAGCAACAATGGGCACACAATGTCACAAAGGGCTGAACTTCATGGATAAGGGGCAGGGGTAAACATGAGAACAATGGAAGCCCAGACTCTGTGGAGCCTCTGCACTTTGGCTGCTTCTTACAGCCAGCCAATGAGCTAGCGAGCTACCAGTTCAATTGGCCAATCCGGTGGCCGCCGACATTCCTCCATGTTATGGCAATGGAGTCCCTTTAACTCCCTCTCAGCCAATCAGAACAGGGCCTACTTTTCCTCATTCTATTTCCTCATTCTATTTCAATGGTAGCCCTTTAACTCCCCATTAGCCAATCAGAACCGGTAGGCGGGCAACCAATCGACCAATCCGAGGGGCGCCTACTTTCCCATGCAAAGTCAATGAAGGCCCTTTAACTCGGACTGGCCAATCAGGAAGCCGCCTACTTTCCCATGTAAAGTCTATGGGGTTTTTCTGTACAGGTTGCCCCGCATAGCAGCCAGCCTACGGCTCCGTTCTACCCGTGAATTCAGTCTTTTTGGTGGAACAAGTGAACTTCCATAGTAACGGCCTAGGGTCCGTTACAAAAACATTTCTACCTATAGATTTCATTGCAATGAAGTAGGTGAAAAAAAGCAGGAAAATGTCACTTTTCAGTTGAATTTATTCCCCATCTGGGAAGTACCATTTTTTATCGATTTTGGTTTGAGGTGAACATTTTCATGCCTCCCTATTCTTGACCCCCCCACTGTGATTTGCCCTCATTGATTTTGTATTAAGTATCCAACGAAGCAAAGGGGTGTGTCTCAGAGCCGCCCTCCCTGTACGTTAATCAGCACTTCCAATAGTACAAGTGAGAAGTATATGTATATTCCCCCAATAATGAACATCACAGCTTCTTTATAAAACGAGTATTCTTCATTATAAGGCCGGAGTTCCGTGGATCTCTCCATGTACAGAACTTGGTGTAACTCAGATAGTTTATTACCTCGACATTATTTAACTACACACAAAAAAGAGTCAGCCCCCGCCCCATGTCCCTATGATTTACCATATGCTGTCTCCACACCCCCAGCATATTAATTATTGCGAACATTTTCAAGGCCAGTATTTGTACAGGCAGAATTCCACACTTCTCTGTTGATAATAAACGTACGACCTGCACTGAGAGAAGTCACAGTGTTCTTTTTCATGATCAGAATCCAGACAATAAATCCTACCGCTTCCATCAAGTCCATTAACTGCTCTATTCACACTGATCCCCTCGCCTCCTCCCTCAGAGAGAAGCTGCATGTAGCTGTCCCTTTCACTGACAGCCTGTTACATTGTGTTCTCCTTTTGTCATAACAGACAGGGCCGTATGCAAAAAGGCAACAGATGAGAAAGGAGAGAAAAAAAGTTCCCCAAATTTCACCTGAATTGTTTGTGTAGGTGATTATGTTGAAGTCTTTTCTACCAAAGGTGAACAAGATCTTCCTTGTGCCAGCCACAGCAGTGATCCAGCTAGAGAGCCACTGATTGGTCACCCCAAGGATTAGAGGAGATAGAAAGCAGCTGGTGAAGGCGGTGTTGCTCACCCCATCTACACACAGATGATTCTACAGCTCCTTACAGATCTTAGCGGGTAACACCTCATGGTGTCGCACTTTATGTTTAATGGCAGTACCTGTGTCCGTGCCCCCCTCACTGTGCCCTTCCGGCTCTACACGTGTGCCATTACTGGTGGCACACCATCCTCCCAGCCTGCACTGCACATGCGATGCTCGTGGAAAGAAGCACACGATGTTAGGTATGCTTCCTCCCGACTGTCACAACTAATTCAGCACTAAATAACCCTTTGAATCCTAGAGGGCTGCTCAACACATTGCTTTAAAATACATTGTGTACCCCTCAGGCACTCAAAGGGTTGTGTATGAGTGTGTGTGTGTGTGTGTGTGTGTATGACTGTGTGTGTATCTATGTATGTGTGTATCTATATGTGTATTTGTATGTGTGTCTATGTGTATGTGTGTATGAGTGGGTGTGTGTGTGTGTATGACTGTGTGTATCTATATATGTGTGTATCTATATGTGTATTTGTGTGTGTGTCTATGTGTATGTGTGTATGAGTGTGTGTGTGTGTTAGCGTGTGTGTGTATTTATGCAGGGCTCAAAATTTCAAGTCCTGAGCTACTACCAGGCCAGAAAATTTACTCGCCACCAGTTTCCACTCCTAGCCCCACCCATATCCCCGCCTTGAACCCCACCCATATCCCCGCCTTGAATCCCACCCATATCCCCACCTTGAACCCCACCCATATCCCCACCTTGAACCCCACCCATATCTCTGCCTTGAATCCCACCCATATCCCCGCCTTGAATCCCACCCATATCCCCACCTTGAACCCCACCCATATCCCCACCTTGAATCCCACCCATATCCCCACCTTGAACCCCACCCATATCCCCGCCTTGAATCCCACCTATCTCATGTTCTCTTTGATGAAATGACTCTGTTGTTCTATGTTTTATCCAGAATAAAATTAACAAAAATATTTCCACCCTATTACTCTTAACCCCTTAAGAACCAATGACGGTCCTGGACCGTCATGGGTTGTTATACCCTTAAGGACTCATGACGGTCCTGTACCGTCATGGAATTCAGGGCTTATCCCGCGGCTGCATGCCGTTCTGGGAATTCGGAATCAAATGGCAAAAAAAAAAAAATGTTCCGTGGTCCTAAGTGACCACCGCGTGCGCGGCCTGTCCTTAAGGGGTTAACAATGAGGCTGCTCCACTATGTATGCACATTTCTATGGTACTGTTTAGAGGTGAGTATTTCCATACTGTACCTGGACGGCTTTATTAGAAAGCGGACATGTAAGTATCTACACACACAACCTGTGCCTCTGTATTAGGAGACTGCCTTCCTATATCAGTAACGCTATGCACAGAACTTAAGTATGGTGTAGGCTTTTGTCCTGCAATAATTTTGGCAATATGCCTACTGTGTACTCTGTAAGACTGGCTTTGTGCAAGTACTTAAAGGGATAGTAATACTTCGTTTTAACTTTATTTTATTTTGTAGGCATTAAAAAAACATGAAGAACGATATAAGTCTTATCTCTCAATCCTTTATGGTTCATGAGATATTCACAAGCAAAGTTTCCCCTCCCGCCCCTTTTACCTAGTGTAATCCATCTCTTCTCAGATGTGGAATCCAGTCTATAGACCAGACAGATAACAGCAGGGGACAATCTTCTTCCTATGAGAACAATGAAATCCCTGCCTCCCTTGACAAGCTTTTCAGGTTTTTCCCTTATCTTAATTGAAGATTGTCCCTCTCTGCAGTCTACCTGGGCACCTCCCTTCTGATCTGGTTGAACAGGGGGGATACTTTGTTTGTGAATATCTCTAAAACCATAAAGGTTTGAGAGATAAGACTTATATCGTTCTTCATGTTTTTTTAATGCCTACAAAATAAAATAAAGATAAAACGAAGTGTTACTATCCCTTTAAATACCAGCCATGTACCTCTGCATTGTGAGACTGTCTCAGTAAGAGTGCCAATGTGTCAATGGAGTATATTTTGTATTGCAAGTGCCAATATGCCTACCATGTACCTCTGTATTGTTAGACTTTAGTCACTAAATCTCCCTGGTATCATTGTATTATGTCTGTCAATGCAGGAGTGCCTACATATGTAATATGTGTAGGGTTACCACCCAGCCGGTATTTTACCGGCAGGCCGGTAAAAAATTGGCTTCTGTCCAATGTTAAGTCTATGGAGAGAATGCCATGGCCGGTATTTTTTGTAAGAAAAGGTAGCAACCCTAAATATGTGCATTTATATTAGTATGCTACCCGTAGTATAAGTAATGTCTGTATGCCATCCCACCCTGTATCAATGCATTGTAGGCTGTCCATATACGAGTCATATGTAGTTCTATAATAACTAGTGTTGAGCGAGCACCCCGATGCTCGGGTGCTCGGGTGCTCTGACCGAGCACCCCCTGAGGCTCGAGTGCTCGGCCGAGCACCCGAGCCCCATTGAATCCAATGGGGCGACACGAACATTATACCAGGCACCCCCTGCTCTGATGAGGGGAGGGTGCCTGGTCAATGCCCCCCTTCATCTCCGCTATGCCCCCTTCATCTCCAAATGCCCCCTTCATCTCCGCAATGTCCCCCTTCATCTCCGCTATGCCCCCTTCATCTCCGCTATGCCCCTCTTCAACAATGTCCCCCTTCATCTCCGCTATGCCCCTCTTCCACAATGTGCCCCTTCATCTCCGCTATGCCCCTCTTCCACAATGTCCCCCTTCATCTCCTCTATGGCATAGAGGAGATGAAGGGGGACATTGTGGAAGAGGGGCATAGCGGAGATGAAGGGGCACATTGTGGAAGAGGGGCATAGCGGAGATGAAGGGGGACATTGTGGAAGACGGGCATAGCGGAGATGAAGGGGGACATTGTGGAAGAGGGGCATAGAGTCTATGCCCCTCTTCCACAATGTCCCCCTTCATCTCCGCAATGCCCCCTTCATCTCCGCAATGCCCCTGTACCTCCAGTCCCTGGTGGTCCAGCGGAGCGTCTTCGGATCTGTGCCTCTTCCGGCACAGATCCCCGCCACCCGAACATGGCGGGCGAGCACATGGCGGTACTCGACGAGTACCGCCATGTGCCGAGCAGAGCGATGCTCGAGCCGATCCGAGCATCGGCCGAGCACGCTCGCTCAACACTAATAATAACCATACAGAGGGTAGACGAGTTCTGTGTTCAGCAGCCCTAATAATAACTCAAAGTCCTAGTAAAACTAAACCTTTAATGTACAGCTAAAATCACAACAAACAGATGCCCTCAGGTGTCCCTAAATCATATATAAGGGTGATTTAAAGCATTAAACAAATCCTGCGCTTCCAATGGTAAATATAAATAAATACTCAAAATAAAATACACTATATCACAACTGTATAAAATATACAGGATTAATTATATGGCATCCTAATGGTGCATCCATGATTTGGATACAGAGAGAGTAAAATGTCCAACACCTAATCTCAGTGAATGTTGGGGATTATAGTGATGGTGTCTCACCACAATGTTCTACTTCTGGTGGTGCAACCACAAGCAACCACTGCGATGGAGCATAAATACCTGTATCGTCACGCTAAGATATAACTTACCCCTAAATTCTGTGTCATTGCCTTTAATCACAATTAATTGTTGAAGCTCAAGCATATTCACTGGCTAAATGGAACAATGTCCTTGCCTGAATCTTGTGTACAGACACCTAAAACTAGTGAAGCACAACAACACATTTGGCTTAACCTGCGATATTACATTTTCCTCACTGTGTTCGCAATGTTGCTGAGAACTACTCCAGCCTCTCTCTCCCCGGATCAGCGCTCAGCAACATTGCGATCACGGTAAGGCAGATGTAATATCGCAGGTTAAGCCAAATACTCTATAGTGCGATGTTATTCTTGATATAGAGGTCCGCTGTGAAAGACAACTATTTCCAACTCTCCTACAGAGAACGGAGCGCCTCACATACCATGAATTACATGCAGCACAGGCCATGTCAATGCTGTCGGCAAGACATGCACAGAAAATCATTACTTAACCCTTTGAGTGCCAGAGGGGTATGTAATGATTTTCTGTGCAAGTGTTGCCAACAGCATTGACATGGCCTCTGCTGCATGTAATTCATAGTATGTGAGGAGCTTCGTTCTCTGTAGGATTATGTAATTCAGATGAATAGTGGAAAGTGGCCTCTTCACTGCATTGTGAGTGGAACTCACCCTGTACCTACAGCACTCAGCAAGTGGAACTCACCCTGTACCTACAGCACTCAGCGAGTGGAACTCACCCTGTACCTACAGCACTCAGCGAGTGGAACTCACCCTGTACCTACAGCACTCAGCGAGTGGAACTCCCCCTGTACCTACAGCACTCAGCGAGTGGAACTCCCCCTGTACCTACAGCACTCAGCGAGTGGAACTTACCGAGTGGAACTCACCCTGTACCTACAGCACTCAGCGAGTGGAACTCACCCTGTACCTACAGCACTCAGAGAGTGGAACTCACCCTGTACCTACAGAACTCAGCGAGTGGAACTCACCCTGTACCTACAGAACTCAGAGTGTGGAACTCACCCTGTACCTACAGAACTCAGCGAGTGGAACTCACCCTGTACCTACAGAACTCAGAGTGTGGAACTCACCCTGTACCTACAGCACGCAGCGTGTGGAACTCACCCTGTACCTACAGTGCTCAGCGAGTGGAACTCACCCTGTACCTACAGCGCTCAGCGAGTGGAACTCACCCTGTACCTACAGCGCTCAGCGAGTGGAACTCACCCTGTACCTACAGCGCTCAGCGAGTGGAACTCACCCTGTACCTACAGCACTCAGCGAGTGGAACTCACCCTGTACCTACAGCACGCAGCGTGTGAAACTCACCCTGTACCTACAGCGCTCAGCGAGTGGAACTCACCCTGTACCTACAGCGCTCAGCGAGTGGAACTCACCCTGTACCTACAGCACTCAGAGTGTGGAACTCACCCTGTACCTACAGCACGCAGCGTGTGGAACTCACCCTGTACCTACAGTGCTCAGCGAGTGGAACTCACCCTGTACCTACAGCGCTCAGCGAGTGGAACTCACCCTGTACCTACAGCGCTCAGCGAGTGGAACTCACCCTGTACCTACAGCACTCAGCGAGTGGAACTCACCCTGTACCTACAGCACGCAGCGTGTGAAACTCACCCTGTACCTACAGCGCTCAGCGAGTGGAACTCACCCTGTACCTACAGCGCTCAGCGAGTGGAACTCACCCTGTACCTACAGCGCTCAGCGAGTGGAACTCACCCTGTACCTACAGCACTCAGAGAGTGGAACTCACCCTGTACCTACAGCACTCAGTGAGTGGAACTCACCCTGTACCTACAGCACTCAGCATTATTGCAGGGAGAGAAAGCTCATCTGCCCAGTGGACTAATTCTATCCCCTGCCGCTTCCTTCCCTCCGGTGGTGTGGTAGAGAAAGGCCGCTATGTTCATACAGGGCTTCAATTTCTACTCGCCCTCACTCAATTTCTCCTCTCCAAATGCGAGGGGGTGAGTGGAAATTTTGTGCCCTGATTTATGTGTGTATCTATGTGTGTGTGTGTGTATGAATGTATACGTGCATCTATGTGTGTGTGTGTGTGTGTGTGTGTGTGTATGTGTATATGATTTTGTGTGTATCTATGTGTGTATGAGTGTGTGTGTGTGTGTGTATCTATGTGTGTGTGTAGGAGTGTGTGTGTGTATATGTGTGTGTACAAGTGTGTGTGTGTGTATGAGTGTGTGTATATGTGTGTATATGTGTGTATATGTGTGTATGAGTGTATATGTGTATCTATGGGTGTGTATGTGTGTGTGTGTGTGTGTGTGTGTGTGTATAAGTGTGTGTATGAATGTGTGTGTGTGTGTGTATAAGTGTGTGTATGAATGTGTGTGTGTGAATGAGTGTATATGTATGAATGTGTGTGTATGAATGTGTATGTGTGTGTGTGTGTGCATATGAGTGTGTGTGTGTATCTATGAGTGTGTATATGTGTGTGAATGAGTGTATATGTGTGTGAATGAGTGTATATGTGTGTGAATGACACTGCCGGGGATTCCCTTGTGAAATGGACCTGTGTACAGACCTCACCTGCTGTAAGAAAGACCAGAACCTGAGATCTGTTTCCTGGAGATTCAGTGATTCATTGATGTCCTCCAGCTGTCACAATGGCGCAGAGGCTTTTTACTTCTCCACTCAAAAGGCCACGTTCATTAAAAGCTCTCTGTTTGTTTTTATCCAAAGAAAATCATTGTGCGATTGATCCCATTAGAAGAACAAGGCTTTTAATGAATTAAACAGCGCTGCTCCTAATGACTTTGCACTTAGGAGGGTCACAGGCCTCACTGATTAGGACTAAAAGTAAATTCAGAGATAATAATATCCTCTTTCATTATAAAGTGTGTTTTAAAACCGGGGCCAACCCACACGAAATATCACCATCTCTATGCAGATATGTTTATACTGGGCCTGGGACTAACACGTCCTCCTAATGATGTCCCCTCACTTCATGTACGATTGCCAGGAAATCCAAATGGCCCCTATTTATTTCTTCCTTCTTGTTCCACAGATAACCATCAGTCGGTCCTGGATGTGGGGAAGCTGTGGAGGTGGACAGAGGTGTAACTAGTCATGGGGCCCCAGGGCAAACATTGCTTTGGGCCCTTATGACAAAATATTATTCACAGGGGTGTAAGTAGGACCTATTGGGCCCTGGGGCAGATGGGGCCCTTGGATCCTGGCCCCTGGCACCCCTTGTACTTATTTCCTAGGAGATGGACATGTGAACCCTGGGGCAGATGGGGCCCTTGGATCCTGGCCCCTGGCACCTATGGTGACCACCTGTCCCTCATTACCCAGGACAGTCCCTGATTTTGAATGTGTGTCCCTTGTCCCTGATGACGACTTCCTGGGACAATAAAAAGTCCTGGAAAGAAGACTCCAGAGCAAAGAGGTCTAAACACCAGAAGGAGAACATCCCACTGCCTACTGGGACAGGAAGTGACGCCTCTGCTGGACTACAAGAAAATGGCCTCCAGACACATCGCTAAACACTAGTGAGAATGGAGCCTTCATCCTGATATCAAACAGGAGCTGCAGTACAATTTTGTAGTAGTATAAGGCTAGTCTAAGGGCGTGAAGTACCTGTTCTTGTAGTCCACCACAGTCATCACTTTCTGTCACAGCAGTCAAAGGGCAGTTCCCCCTCTAGTGTTTAGAACTCTGTGGTGCGCCAGATAAAGAGCGGGCAGTGTACTTATGTCTAGTAATGTACAATGACCTCTTCTGCATGACTGCGCTAAAGCCGAGGACAAGTACTCTGCTACTCTCGTCTCTGCAGTGTCCCTGAATGGCAGACTGGATATGTGGTCACCCTACTGGCACCCCCTGTAGTTACTTCCCTGGAGATGGATGCAGAAGTTGCCAGCAGGACCACATGACCTGTAAATTTTACAATGTGTTGCCTGTCACTCTGTTCATTAAAGGGTTAAGCAGGCTCATGCACTGTCTGTTTTTTAGTGTGAAAAAATTGGCAGAAACTGCCATGTCTGCCCCATAAACCTCACATCCAGGACTGACTGAAAATGTTATCTCTTCAATAACGGCGCAAGGTCAACACTGATAGGGGCCATTAGGATTTTCTGTCCATATAGTGTGGTAAGCGGTGGATTATTATTTAGAGGTGTTGCTTCCTCTTTAAGTGTCCCATCAACCCCAACCAGCCAAAGGTCCAAAACAGAGGTTTAGATGTAATGTAAGAAAGTTACTTTACTGAGAGGGCAGTAGATAAGTGGAATATTCTACCGGCAGAAGCGGTAGATAAGTGAAATAGTCTACCAGCAGAAGCGGTAGATAAGTGAAGTAGCCTACCAGTTGAAGTGGTAAAGGGTAATACAGTGAATGAATGTAAGCATGCATTGGATACACATACTGCTGTCCTGAGCATAAGATGACTAAGGATCCAGTAAGGTTTGAGAGTTTTACAGTAGTAAAAATGGGCAGACTAGATGGGCCAAATGGTTCTTACAGTATCTGCCATTATATTGTATTATCATTGTGCTGTCATTGTGCTGTCATTGTGCAGTCATTGTACTGTCATTGTGCAGTCATTGTGCTGTCATTGTGCAGTCATTGTGCAGTCATTGTGCTGTCATTGTGAAGTCATTGAGCAGTCATTGTACTGTCATTGTGCAGTCATTGTGCTGTCATTGTGCAGTCATTGTGCTGTCATTGTGCTGTCATTGTGCTGTCATTCTGCAGTCATTGTGCAGTCATTGTGCTGTCATTGTGCAGTCATTGTGCAGTCATTGTGCTGTCATTGTGCAGTCATTGTGCAGTCATTGTACTGTCATTGTGAAGTCATTGTGCTGTCATTGTGCAGTCATTGTGCAGTCATTGTGCAGTCATTGTGCAGTCATTGTGCTGTCATTGTGCAGTCATTGTGCTGTCATTGTGCAGTCATTGTGCAGTCATTGTACTGTCATTGTGAAGTCATTGTGCAGTCATTGTGCAGTCATTGTGCAGTCATTGTGCAGTCATTGTGCTGTCATTGTGCAGTCATTGTGCTGTCATTCTGCAGTCATTGTGCTGTCATTGTGCAGTCATTGTACTGTCATTGTGAAGTCATTGTGCTGTCATTGTGCAGTCATTGTGCTGTCATTGTGCAGTCATTGTGCTGTCATTGTGCTGTCATTGTGCAGTCATTGTACTGTCATTGTGAAGTCATTGTGAAGTCATTGTGCAGTCATTGTGCAGTCATTGTGCAGTCATTGTGCAGTCATTGTGCAGTCATTGTGCTGTCATTGTGCAGTCATTGTGCTGTCATTCTGCAGTCATTGTGCTGTCATTGTGCAGTCATTGTACTGTCATTGTGAAGTCATTGTGCTGTCATTGTGCAGTCATTGTGCTGTCATTCTGCAGTCATTGTGCTGTCATTGTGCAGTCATTGTACTGTCATTGTGAAGTCATTGTGCTGTCATTGTGCAGTCATTGTGCTGTCATTGTGCAGTCATTGTGCTGTCATTGTGCTGTCATTGTGCAGTCATTGTACTGTCATTGTGAAGTCATTGTGAAGTCATTGTGCAGTCATTGTGCAGTCATTGTGCAGTCATTGTGCAGTCATTGTGCAGTCATTGTGCTGTCATTGTGCAGTCATTGTGCTGTCATTCTGCAGTCATTGTGCTGTCATTGTGCAGTCATTGTACTGTCATTGTGAAGTCATTGTGCTGTCATTGTGCAGTCATTGTGCTGTCATTGTGCAGTCATTGTGCTGTCATTGTGCTGTCATTGTGCAGTCATTGTGCTGTCATTGTGCAGTCATTGTGCTGTCATTGTGCAGTCATTGTGCAGTAATTGTGCAGTCATTGTGCTGTCATTGTGCTGTCATTGTGCAGTCATTGTGCTGTCATTGTGCAGTCATTGTGCAGTAATTGTGCAGTCATTGTGCTGTCATTGTGCAGTAATTGTGCAGTCATTGTACTGTCATTGTGCAGTCATTGTGCTGTCATTGTGCAGTCATTGTGCTGTCATTGTGCTGTCATTGTGCTGTCATTCTGCAGTCATTGTGCAGTCATTGTGCAGTCATTGTACTGTCATTGTGAAGTCATTGTGCTGTCATTGTGAAGTCATTGTGCAGTCATTGTGCAGTCATTGTGCTGTCATTGTGCAGTCATTGTGCTGTCATTGTGCAGTCATTGTGCAGTCATTGTGCTGTCATTGTGCTGTCATTGTGCAGTCATTGTGCTGTCATTGTGCAGTCATTGTGCAGTCATTGTGCAGTCATTGTGCTGTCATTGTGCAGTCATTGTGCAGTCATTGTACTGTCATTGTGCAGTCATTGTGCAGTCATTGTGAAGTCATTGTGCAGTCATTGTGCAGTCATTGTGCAGTCATTGTGCAGTCATTGTGCTGTCATTGTGCTGTCATTGTGCAGTCATTGTACTGTCATTGTGCAGTCATTGTGCAGTCATTGTGCAGTCATTGTGCAGTCATTGTGCAGTCATTGTACTGTCATTGTGAAGTCATTGTGCAGTCATTGTGCAGTCATTGTGCAGTCATTGTGCAGTCATTGTGCTGTCATTGTGCAGTCATTGTGCTGTCATTGTGCAGTCATTGTGCAGTCATTGTGCAGTCATTGTGCTGTCATTGTGCAGTCATTGTGCAGTAATTGTGCAGTCATTGTGCTGTCATTGTGCAGTCATTGTGCTGTCATTGTGCTGTCATTGTGCAGTCATTGTGCAGTCATTGTGCTGTCATTGTGCAGTCATTGTGCAGTCATTGTGCAGTCATTGTGCTGTCATTGTGCAGTCATTGTGCAGTCATTGTGCTGTCATTGTGCAGTCATTGTGCAGTAATTGTGCAGTCATTGTGCTGTCATTGTGCAGTCATTGTGCAGTCATTGTGCAGTCATTGTGCTGTCATTGTGCTGTCATTGTGCAGTCATTGTGCTGTCATTGTGCAGTCATTGTGCTGTCATTGTTCTGTCATTGTGCTGTCATTGTGCTGTCATTGTGCAGTGATTGTGCAGTCATTGTGCTGTCATTGTTCTGTCATTGTGCTGTCATTGTGCTGTCATTGTGCAGTGATTGTGCAGTCATTGTGCAGTCATTGTGCTGTCATTGTGCTTTCATTGTGCAGTCATTGTGCAGTCATTGTGCAGTCATTGTGCTGTCATTGTGCTGTCATTGTGCAGTCATTGTGCAGTCATTGTGCAGTCATTGTGCAGTCATTGTGCTGTCATTGTGCTTTCATTGTGCAGTCATTGTGCAGTCATTGTGCAGTCATTGTGCTGTCATTGTGCTGTCATTGTGCAGTCATTGTGCAGTCATTGTGCAGTCATTGTGCTGTCATTGTGCAGTCATCGCTGAACCTCAGCTGTTTTAGAGTCAAAGCACTGGAGGAAATCACACGTGACTGAAGGTTGGATATACGCTCAAGGAACGGGTGTTCTTCAATTGAATGTTATTTTCCACCTGTAGCTGAGTGTACTGTGGTGGACTCTTGTGAGTTTCATTGGATTACACACTTTGGAGACAAGTCGTTAACGGTTTTCATTTGTGCCTGTATGTCATAGGTAAGAAAACAGGTTGGGATAGAGCTGGATCCAGATACATGTAGGAATGTGGCCATGGACGGGGCAAAGTGTGCCTTGGGTTATTTTGCTTAGGAGTGCATGTGGAGGAAGCTTGCCTGGTCACAGTAGCCGCCTGGTTGTTTCTTTTCTTGGATACTCTGGATCAGGCCGGAGCCAGTAACAAATGGCCATTGCCCCCATTAAACGAGGGAGCTAGTGAATTTATCTGAACAACCCAGGATAAGGTTCCTTAGGGGCCTAATGCCAGTAGACCAGCAAGGCAAGTTAATTCGCTCTTGCAGTGGGTGGGGTGAGAATCCCTAGCCAAATCTACTCTAGAAATCTCCACCAGGAATACAGATGACATTTGGGAGGGTAGAACAGAATCCACTTTGTTTGCAGTGACCAGAGCTTTTATACACTCGCTACTTGTATGCTGGTGTACATAGTAAGATTAAGGTTTGGGACAGTGATGACAGATTGTCCAATGAGGGGGACCCAGGGGACCAATCAGACACAGTACTTTAGTCTCCAATTAGATCCTCCCTTTCCAATTCCAGAAAAAGTCCTTGAAAGAGAACTGCCCTTACAGTATGAGTCAACTAGTATTGCTTTGTTGTCGCTCTGAAAGGGGCTTCCTGCCCCACGCCCGAGAATTGTCTGATAGTTTTAAGCATCAGAAACTTACGTATACAAAAAAATAAAGTAACATAAAAAACAGACAGAAAACACAAAATATACACCAAATTATAACACAGGGGACACTTAACATAGGGTACTAGGTAAGAGGAACATGGCAACAGGGAACAGAGTGCTAGGCTTATCTTTTACTTGCTGGGCACTCTGGTTCCCCGCGGCCAACACAATATACACAATTTACATTACAATACCACATACAATATTACATTATACAACACCATATACAAGACAATGAGCTATATTTCAAATGTTATAGTCCTGGGGGAAATGTCATCACCCCTTCTGCCTGTCCCAATATTAGTAAGTTGAATGTGGTCTCCAAGAACTGTCCATAGTTCAAGTACTGAAGTTTACACATTCGCACGGGGCAAGTGAAGAGTAGGTACACCAGAGGACAACAAAGTTTAGCAGTAGGGGACACTAGGAGTTCACCTAACATAAAGACGTAAATTCAGCCCTGCCTGGGGAGGAGACACCCAGGGGGAGGGACCGATACAGTGAGTTCTATATATTTCTACTGGTGCTACAACAGTAGGTGGGAATAACAGTAGCAGTCTAAATTACATTGGTTGTGCCAGGTCTCCCAGGCATCACAGCAGCCAATAGGAATCATCAGCTTCTTCTCTGGAGCTCCCAACACCAGCTGTGGGGAAGAGAAGCCCAGGAGAACCCTGGACATTGAGGTCTGTAACTTTATAATCGCTGCTAGTGCTCCCAACTAGTGCAAAACTAGACTCCAACCCTTTATGGACCAGAGGAGTGTGCTTCACAATGAGATGCACATCTCACTGGTCCTTAAAGGGTTAATTAATATTTGAAGAAAAAATATATATATATTTATGTAATTTGCCAAAGAAAATTGCCTCCCCAGCCTTAAGAGGAACAGTGCATGCAATATTGTGCACCTTACGTGCTGTGAAGGTTCGGGAAGCTCTCTATGTAAGAATGTATTTTAGCTTTAGTGCTCTGTTCAGTGGACTTGGCCGAGCAGGAGAGATGCACTAGATTGTCTGTAGAACAATAGAGAACACGTTTCACTGAACAACAAATGGCTTTTAGATGTCTCAGAGCGGCTTTGCTCAAAGGATCACTAATACTAGCGCACAGTACAAGTGTCTGCCATTAATTAACTGAGTGGTTCTCAATCTTGTGTTGCTCAAGGAACCCCTGACAAACAGGCTGGCATTTTTGTTGCAACCCGTTACATTTTATAGGTCATTTGTCATCCAGTGTAATATACCTCATCATGTGTGCAAAATGCCCAACAGCTCTGTATGTGGGAGAAACTGGACAAGCACTACATAAGAGGTTTAATTCCCACAGATCCAGTGTTAGTAACAAAAAGACAGAGACACCAGTGGGAGAACATTTTTGTCAAATGGGCACAGTGTCAGGGACATTAAGGTGATAGCAATGTCTAAAAAAACCTTTTTTTGCATTAGAAGAGCTCAAAAAGCTGATCTAAATGCAAAAAACCGTATCTCTCAAACTGCTATGGTTTAAGAGATACGGGCGTTTGAAGTTTGATTTCTCCTACTGACAGCTGTAAAGCTGTCAGCAGGAGATTCGTGTCGGTCGACACTGTGGCGCTTGAGAAGTGCCGGGATCTCGTTACTTACACGGAATCCCTTTATTGGAATGGTCTAAAATGTGTGCCTGAACACTAGGCACATGTTTTAGACCATTCCATTGAAGGGATTCCGTGTAAGTAAAGAGATCCCGGCACTTCTCAAGCGCCAGCGTGTCGACCGACACGAATCTCCTGCTGACAGCTTTACAGCTGTCAGTAGGAGAAATCAAACTTCAAACGCCCGTATCTCTTAAACCATAGCAGTTTGAGAGATACGTTTTTTTGCATTTAGATCAGCTTTTTGAGCTCTTCTAAATGCAAAAAAAGTTTTTTTAGACATTACCATCACTTTAAGTTAACTGTATTGATGGGACGGTTCCGCACTCAGAGGGACAGAAAGGTATGGGAGGTAAAATTAATGTTAAAATGTAATGTTATTTGTAATGGTTTGAATAAGGACAGGGAGTTCTTGTCACATTATCACTTAGTGGGTTGTCCTTTCCAACAGACCCAAGAGCATCGTAAATACCTCTAAAGCCTCAGAGGAAGAGTGCAATTTACCACTGACTGATCAAAGTATCTGGATTGAGTCCTCTTATCTGATTTCCATGCTAAACAATGCAATGTGTACTTGTATTTAAGAGATGTTTTCATATTTATCTGTATTACATGCCTGAGGAAGAGACCTAAGGTCTTGAAAGCCTGCATTTAAATCTGCTTAGTTAGCCAATAAAAGGTATCAACAACTACATTTGCCTCATGAATAAATATAGGCAGAGTCCACACACTGTGATATGAATGGATCTAGGTACAGTCTGCACACTGTGATATGAATGGATCTAGGCAGAGTCCACACACTGTGATAGGAATGGATCTAGGCAGAGTCCACACACTGTGATATGAATGGATCTAGGCAGAGTCCAGTCACACACTGTGATATGAATGGATCTAGACAGAGTCCGCACACTGTGATATGATTGGATATAGGCAGAGTCCAGTCACACACTGTGATATGATTGGAACTAGGCAGAGTCCACACACTGTGATATGAATGGATCTAGTCCACACACGGTGATATGAATGGATCTAGTCCACACACTTTGATATGAATGGATCTAGTCAGAGTCCACACACTGTGATATGAATGGATCTAGTCCACACACGGTGATATGAATGGATCTAGGCAGAGTCCAAACACTGTGATATGAATGGATCTAGGCAGAGTCCACACACTGTGATATGAATAGATCTAGACAGAGCCCACACACTGTGATATGAATGGATCTAGGTACAGTCCACACACAGTGATATGAATGGGTCCAGACAGCGCCCACACACTGTGATATGAATGGATCTAGACAGAGCCCACACACTGTGATATGAATGGATCTAGACAGAGTCCAAACACTGTGATATGAATAGATCTAGACAGAGCCCACACACTGTGATATGAATGGATCTAGGTACAGTCCACACACAGTGATATGAATGGGTCCAGACAGAGCCCACACACTGTGATATGAATGGATCTAGTCCACACACTGTGATATGAATGGATCTAGTCCACACACTGTGATATGAATGGATCTAGTCCACACACTGTGATATGAATGGATCTAGGTACAGCCCACACACTGATATGAATAGATCTAGACAGAGTCCACACACTGTGATACGAATGAATCTAGGTACAGTCCACACACAGTGATATGAATGGGTCCAGACAGAACCCACGCACTGTGACATGAATGGATCTAGTCCACACACTGTGATATGAATGGATCTAGTCCACACACTGTGATATGAATTGGTCCAGACAGAGCCCACACACTGTGATATGAATCGATCTAGTCCACACACTGTGATATCAATGGGTCTAGGCAGAGACCACACACTGTGATATGAATGGATCTAGGCAGAGTCCACACACTGTGATATGAATGGATCTAGTCCACACACTGTGATATGAATGGATCTAGTCCACACACTGTGATATAAATGGATCTAGGCAGAGTCCACACACTGTGATATGAATGGATCTAGGTACAGTCCACACACTGTGATATGAATGGATCTAGGCAGAGACCACACACTGTGATATGAATGGATCTAGTCCACACACTGCGATATGAATGGATCTAGTCCACACACTGTGATATGAATGGATCTAGTCCACACGCTGTGATATGAATGGATCTAATCCACACATTGTGATATGAATGGATCTAGGCAGAGTCCACACACTGTGATATGAATGGATCTAGGCAGAGTCCACACACACTGTGATATGAATGGATCTAGGCAGAGTCCACACACACTGTGATATGAATGGATCTAGGCAGAGTCCACACACTGTGATATGAATGGATCTAGGCAGAGTCCACACACTGTGATATGAATGGATCTAGGCAGAGTCCACACACACTGTGATATGAATGGATCTAGGCAGAGTTCACACATGCTGTGATATGAATGAATCTAGGCAGAGCCCACTGACTGGGTGTGTGTTTATTAGCACAGCGAGGGGTGAGATAGGTTTGGAACAGAAATAATTAGCATACTGTGCTGTGAATTTCCATAAAGTGCTAGATTGTGCCACCAACATATAAAGGTGAATTGTTCAAAAACAATGTATTTTACAGGACACTGGCTAGTACAGCTTATTGCAATGCGTTCCGTACCCCTCTGGCACTCAAAGGGTTAATGATTTGCGTGCCAGAGAGACGTCCAGTGCTTTGCAATGTGTTATACATCAGTCAGGCACTCTAACGAGTAAATACACATAAACAAAGGAAAAGAATAAATAAAAAATATGCTACTAAAATGACAAAAATGAGAAATAAACACTACTATTCCTTTCATGCCTACATCTTCTTGTCTCATTTTGAGAAACAAGGCAAATCTGTCGCTTATGGCAGTGAAAGAGTTAGTGTGAGAAGACAGAAGAGATCTTTGATCTGTGAGTGCACTGAGGTACAGAATGGACAGCTTCCCTGCGCGTTTCACACATTGATCTGCACTCAGACCGCTATTGATATCCACAGAGCAGGTGCGTGTGTGTGTGTGAATGGGATTAGGAAAAAATATATGGGACTTTGGAGGCCTGAGATCAATCTAGTTGCTGAGAACTGGAAATAGAAAATCGCACAGAGGCAATTACAGTTTTATATGAGGAGCATAAAGGAATAATTTTTAACTATGAACCACGGCATCTGTGCCATAACTCCTCCAGCAAGTTCAACAGAGGGTCAGAGAGGCTGCTGGGCAAATAAGAGCGGATAGCAGTGAGGAATAGAGCAAGGTGTGCTGTCAGTCTGTGCAAGTACATGTGATAAAATCATACCTACCAAATACAAATGGAGGGACACTTGAATTCTAAATGGTGATGCTGGGGGATGGCTTGTGGGCAAAGCATCACTGGAATTTTTAATCCCAGTCCAGGTTTTGGTAAGCACACCCAAAGAAAAAAAAAAAACATTTAAAATTGCTGGAGCGCAACCAATTTTGACCAAAATAGATAAAAGCAAATACACAAAATATTGGTGCACATCCAAATTTTCATCACCATTAACCCTTTACTCTGCGGCACTGTGCCTGCATATCACTACTGTATTAAAGATGAGGATTTGGTCACATCCCATGGCCATAGAATGCTAAGCTTGCCACCAACGCCAATAAAGAGGTACCTTGGCGCTGGTGGCAATCTTAGCATTCTATGGCCATATGATGTGACTAAATCCTCGTCTTTAGTATACTAGTGATATGCAGGCACAATGCCGCAGAGTAAAGGGTTAATGGTGATGAAAATTTGGATGTGCACCAATATTTTGTGTATTTACTGGAATTTTTAGGATATGTCATGACCGATGGACGCCACTTTGTGTAACGGAATAAATGATTTAGAGCGAGACGAAAATATTTTATTTATAAATTCATATACTGAAGTTTAAACATACATTAATGTGAGCAACATGATATACTTATATACAGTTCACTTTTAAAAGATCGCACGCATGCACATACTGCAAATAGCTGTCTGCTGTTCTGTGCATCACACATTATGACACTGACAGGGTGAAGGGCTGCAGTATCAGGCTACCATGCCTGGGAGGGACATGAAAGAATATCGTTCATTATATTCATTGTAACGGACCCTCGGCCGTTACATGGAACTTGGAGGAGTTGTAGAGGATCAACTCTTTCAAAAAACTGAAATACACAAACTATAACGGGAGCAGGATGGCTGCCGTGTGGGGAAACATATTCAAGAAAGCCCCACAGACTTTATATGGGAGAGTAGGCAGCTTCCTGATTGGCCAAAGCCCTGGGTGACGAGTTTAATGGTCCTCCATAGAGTTAACATGGGGGAAAGTAGGTGGCCCAGGGATTGGTCAGTTAGCTGCCCGCCTAAAAGTTCTGATTGGCTGAAATGGCCATGATGATCTTGGCCAGGATTGGCCTTCTGATTCCAATAAACACCTTTCAGCAGTGGGAATACGCTTGCTTGACTCAGAGGTATAAACCCTACAACATATTTTTTTTTACATTTTAAGTATTACTATCCCTTTAAATGAGTCTTTGAAACTTTATGTGTTCTCCAAAGTATTACCTAACAATGTGTGAAGACCCTCTTCCATTCAGGGGTTAAAAGCCAAATTTAAGTCATTTGGAAATTGCTTCATTTTCATTTCCTCCTATGGTTTAGTTGGTTTTCCCCAAAATGACACCCCACAGGGTGCACAATTAAAGGGACAGGGGAACATCCCAGATGAAGGGGTACAGTCTGTGACAAAACCCCTCATAAAAATTAGTGTAAAAATAAGTGGACAGAATTCTAATAATAAAAACAGAAAATATTAGGAGCACATTAAAAATGTAACCCCTTAACTGACAAAATGCACAGAAACCCTGAAAATACGGAGTGTTTCTTTAAGTGGGACAACTAGACAAATTTACATAGGAGTGTTTTACGACACCCACATGTAATTGTGTGCAAACAAAATGGGATGGAATACATACCCTCCAACTCTATTTATTGATCTCTTATGTGTATATATATATATATATGCAAAGATAGCTGTGCACTCCTATTCGACAGTATGCTTACAAATTCTTAATGCCTGGGTGCTATCTCCAAAATCATATAAAAAAGAGAAATGGTAAGATTACCATACAGGAAATGCACTCGCAGGACTTTATAGAAAAAAATGCTTATTTATTCATTTATCAAATGTCAACATTTCGGCCCCCTCAAGGGCCTTCCTCAAGACTTGAGGAAGGCCCTTGAGGGGGCCGAAACGTTTACATTTGATAAATGAATAAATAAGCATTTTTTTCTATAAAGTCCTGCGAGTGCATTTCCTATATGGTAATCTTACCATTTCTCTTTTATATATCTATATATCTATCTATATATATATATATATATATATATATATATATATATATATATATATATATATATATATACATATATATATATATATATATGATCCAACGTTTCAGCCAAAATTTGTGGCCTTCTTCATTTGAAAAAACATGAATGGGGGTGTCATCTGTCTCCAACAAACTGTATGTCATTTCTACTTTTGGATGTGCACCCAGGTCTAAACCCAGTTACAGACAGTGCAGTCATGTTTGTATATACTATATATATATATATATATATATATATATATATATATATATATACTGTAATGGACCTGCGGCCATTACCACAGTCCACACAGAGTTGAGGACAAAATGAATTAGCCGTACCTGTGTGTGAACGGCCCGGCCGTCACATCTAAATGAGGTCGCTCATTCAGAATTCCGCACCTCTCATTTTGAGTAGTAGGTAGCTCCGTGATTGGCCACCTACCGTTCTCTCTTAAATGTGATGTGTATTCGACAAGTAGGCTCTCTGATTGATCGCCGCTTGTCAAACAATGGCAGGAAAACCGTGACTTTGCTTCAACAGGTAGGTGCCTTGTCCCCTGTCCCACCTTGTCGCTCTGGTTCCCATTGGCTGGGCCCGGGTGACTTACTCAAACATGCATACAGTGGCTGCTGGGCCCGGATTGGTCACCACTAGTGATGAGCGAGAACCCCGATGCTCGGGTGTTCGGGTGCTCTGACCGAGCGCCCCCGGAGGCTCGAGTGCTCGGCCGAGCACCCGAGCCCCATTGAAGTCAATGGGAGGACTCGAGCATTACACCAGGCACCCCCTGCTCTGATGAGGGGAGGGTGCCTGGTCCATAGGGAAAGGGCAGAAAATGATGGAAACACCACAGAAATGGTTCAGGGACAGCATAGGGAGGATGTCTGGATGCATCTTGGACTCCAACTTCGCTGCTGGGAACCATATTTCGCCCGTAGTACGCCATTTTTACAGACTGACCGTAAAAAACACAAAAAGGAAGATAAAAACCACTTTAGGCGAAAAATTGTTACCAAACAGTATTTGCTGTATATTTACTTGTATATCATCTGTAAATTCTGCCAAAAATTTCAGCGATTTTTCGGAACTGAAGCCATGATTAAGAGGGAAACGTGCGCAGAGGCAAATTCTCCCAAAAATTTCCTCGATTTTTCTGAACTGAGGCCATGATTAAGAGGGAAATGTGCGCAGAGGCAAAATCTCCCAAAAATGTCCTCGATTTTTCTGAACTGGGGCCATGATTAAGAGGGAAACGTGCGCTGAGCCGACCATCTAAAACATTATGGGTGAGGGTCTGCTGCGGAGCTGACCATCCTAAACATTATATGCGAAGGCCCGCTAGTGAGCTGACGCTATAAAACATTATATGAGAGGGCCCGCTAGAGAGCTGACCCAATAAAACATTATATAAGAAGGCCTGCTAGTGAGCTGACGCTATAAAACATTATATCACAGGGCCCGCTGGTGAGCTGGCCCTATATAAAAATTGTATCACAGGGCCCGCTGGTGAGCTGGCCCTATATAAAAATTGTATCAGAGGGCATATGGAAGAGGAGGAGGAGGATGAGAAGATTAAGAGTCAACCATATACCCGTTTTTCGGGTGGAAGGGGTGAATGGGAATACAGAGTATTCCCATCATTTTAAATAACATATATAAAGTCACTTTATGTTCCCCCGGGGCTTTCCTCCAGTGGAGTGGAGAAGTCAGGGGAAATCCAGGCCTTGTTCATTTTTATAAGTGTCAACCTATCAGCATTTTCGGTGGAAAGGCGGATACGCTTATCTGTTATGATGCCACCAGCAGCACTAAATACCCGCTCAGACAGAACGCTGGCGGCAGGACAGGCCAGCACCTCCAAGGCGTAGAGTGCCAGTTCATACCACGTGTCCAGCTTGGACACCCAGTAGTTGTAAGGCACAGAGGGATCATTGAGGACGCTGACACGGTCTGCTACGTACTCCTTCACCATCTTCCAAAACTTTTCCCTCCTTGTGACACTAGGCTGCGCATCAGGGTGAGGGTGCTGGCGGGGTGTCATGAAGGTGTCCCACGCCTTGGAGAGTGTTGCCCTGCCTTTGTCGGAACTGCTGTGTGCTCCCCTTTTCTCCCCTTCTCGGTTGGCCAAGGTAGCACGTACTCTGCCGCCAGCGTTGTCAGATGGAAAATTCTGGGGCAATTTTTCCACAAGAACCTTCTGGTATTGCACCATTTTGCTTGTCCTCTCCACCGGAGGAATGAGAGATGAGAAATTCTCTTTGTAGCGGGGGTCCAGAAGGGTGAACACCCAGCAATCCGTGTTGTCTAAAATGCGTATAACGCGTGGGTCACGGGAAAGGCAGCCTAACATAAAGTCAGCCATGTGTGCCAGAGTACCAACAGGCAAGATTTCGCTGTCCTCACCAGGAGGATGACTCTCAATCTCCTCATCCTCTTCCTCCTCTTCTGCCCACCCACGCTGAAGAGATGGAACTAAAGTTCCATGGCTACCCTCTGTAGCGGAGGCAACCGTGTCTTCCTCCTCCTCCTCCTCCGCCTCCTCCAATTGTCGCTGAGAAGACGAAGTGAGGGTGCTCTGGCTATCACCTTGTGTGAGCTCTTCCTCCCCCATTTCCACCTCTTCCACATGCAAAGTGTTGGTTTTAATTGTGAGCAGCGAGCGTTTCAGTAGACACAGAAGTGGGATGGTTACACTGATAATAGCGTTATCGCCGCTCACCATCTGTGTCGATTCCTCAAAATTGCGTAAAACCTCACAGAGGTCTGACATCCATTCCCACTCCTCACTTCTGATTACAGGAAGTTGAACGGAGAGGCGACGACCGTGTAACAGCTGGTACTCCACTACTGCCCTCTGCTGCTCACAAAGCCGGGCCAACATGTGGAAGGTGGAGTTCCAGCGCATGCTCACGTCACACAGCAGCCGGTGAGATGGCAATTGTAAGCGCTGCTGCAGCTTCAACAGGCCGGCTGAAGCTGTAGATGACTTACGGAAATGTGCACACACGCGGCGCACCTTGGTCAAGAGATCATGCACATTGGGGTAGGTTTTTAGAAATCGCTGAACCATTAAATTAAATACATGCGCTAGGCATGGTACGTGTGTGAGCTTGCCGAGCTCCAAAGCCGCCACCAAGTTACGCCCATTATCACACACAACCATGCCTGGTTGCAGGTTGAGTGGCGAGAGCCACTGCTCGGTCTGGTGACTAA
Source organism: Rhinophrynus dorsalis (assembly GCA_037306005.1). NCBI lineage: Eukaryota > Metazoa > Chordata > Amphibia > Anura > Rhinophrynidae > Rhinophrynus > Rhinophrynus dorsalis. The sequence goes on along the minus strand of CM074727.1, from coordinate 182,775,957 downwards.
TCCCCTGCAACAGCTCTGAGGCCGTGTGCTGTTTGTCCCCAAGGCAGATCAGCTTCAGCACGGCCTGTTGACGCTTCCCCACTGCAGTGCTACACTGCTTCCAGCTACCGGCTGATGGGTGAGTGGCGCTGCGCCCAGAGAATTCGGAGGTGGGAACGGAGGAGGAGGAGGAGGAGCCAATAACGTAGGTGCTGGCGGAAACCCTGATGGAGGTAGGGCCCGCAATCCTCGGCGTGGGTAGCACCTGTGCCATCCCAGGGTCCGAGTCGCTCCCAGCCTCCACGACATTCACCCAGTGTGCCGTCAGGGAAATGTAGCGTCCCTGGCCACAAGCACTTGTCCATGTGTCAGTCGTTAAGTGGACCTTCCCAGTAACTGCGTTGGTCAGGGCACGGGTGATGTTACGGGACACATGGTGGTGTAAGGCGGGGACGGCACACCGGGAAAAGTAGTGGCGGCTGGGGACTGCGTACCGAGGGACAGCTGCTGCCATCAGGCTGCGGAAGGACTCAGTCTCCACAAGCCTAAATGGCAGCATTTCGATGGCCAGTAATTTGGAAAGGTGTGAGGTTAGTGCTATGGCCTGTGGGTGGGTGGCTGGGTATTTTCGCTTGCGCTCAAATGCCTGGGGTAACGACATTTGGACGCTGTGCTGGGATAGGGAAGTGGATGTGGTCGCTGATGGTGCTTCAGATGGTACAGGTACAGGGCGGGAGGTATGCGGGCCTGCGCCTTCGACAGGCGATTGGCCGGCACCGAAAACAGGGGAAGAGGAGGCAGTGGTGTGGCCTGCAGACACAGATTGGCGATCCGGGCGTTCCTCCCACTTATTACGGTGCTTGGATGCCATGTGTCGGATCATGCTGGTGGTGGTGAGGTTTCTAGTGTTCATGCCTCGGCTCATTCTGGTGTTGCACAGGTTGCAAACTACAATTCTTTTGTCGTCCGCACTTTCCTTAAAAAAACGCCATACCGCGGAACACCTACCCCTTGGCAAGGGAGATTTACGCAAGGGGGTGCTCCGTGGAACATTTGCGGGCCGGTTTGGTGCGGTCCGCCTTCTTTCTGTAGCCACACCACTGCCTCTTCCAGCCTGTTGCGGTGCTGCAGATGGCTCACCCTCAGGACTGCTGTCATCGCTCGGCTCTCCACCTTCCCAGGTGGGGTCAGTCACCTCATCGTCCACCAAGTCCTCCTCCACTTCCTCACTCTGATCATCCTCCTCATTTCTTGATCCCACCACATACTCCGTCATTGACAACTGTGTATCATCCTCCTCATCAAGGTCTTGAGACAGTAATAGTGGTTGATTTGATGGCAACTGTGTCTCATCATCATCATCCACTTCCTTTGACCTTAAATGCCGTTCCCCTCTGTCATCTTCTTGTGATTGGGTACCCTCTAGAGGTTGTGAATCAGGGCACAAGATCTCATGTTCCTCTGCAAGCGTGCTTGGAGAGAGGTTCAAATGAAGGATTGGTGATGAGACGAGCTCCTCACTATATCCCAGTGTGGGATCACTTCTTTGGCCAGACCCTCTATGGTGGGAGGAAGGATGATCAGGGTGAGGATTGTGTTGACCAGACTCTTGGCTACTGAGAGTGGACTTGGTGGAAGACAGGGTGGTGCTTAACCGACTGGAAGCAGTATCAGCTGAAATCCAACCGACCACCTGTTCGCAGTGGTCTGACCTCGAGAGTGATGTCCTGAGACGCCCTGTAAACTGAGACATGAAGCTAGGTATGGTGGATGTCTTTCTTTCTTGTGCTCTGGCACCAGGCACAGTTTCTACACGTCCTGACCCGCGCCCTGAACTATCAGGATCACGTCCACTTCCCCGTCCCTTTTTACCCGCCTTCTTCATATTACAGGGAATATATGCCGCTAATCTGTGGCTAGGCACACTAAACAGAATGTGACGCTAATCTGCGACTAGGCACACTAAACAGAATGTGCAGGTAATCTGCGGCTAGGCACAGTGAACGGAATAAGTGACTTTTATTTTTTACACTTTGCACACTAAACAGAATGTGCTGATAATCTGCAACTTTGCACACTAAACAGAATATGCTGCTTATCTGCGGCTAGGCACAGTGAATGGAATAAGTGACTTTTAGTTTTTACACTTTGCACACTAAACAGAATGTGCTGATAATCTGCAACTTTGCACACTAAACAGAATATGCTGCTTATCTGCGGCTAGGCACAGTGAACGGAATAAGTGACTTTTAGTTTTTACACTTTGCACACTAAACAGAATGTGCTGATAATCTGCAACTTTGCACACTAAACAGAATATGCTGCTTATCTGCGGCTAGGCACAGTGAACGGAATAAGTGATTTTTAGTTTTTACACTTTGCACACTAAACAGAATGTGCTGCTAATCTGCAACTTTGCACACTAAACAGAATATGCTGCTTATCTGCGGCTAGGCACAGTGAATGGAATATGTGACTTTTAGTTTTTACACTTTGCACACTAAACAGAATGTGCTGATAATCTGCAACTTTGCACACTAAACAGAATATGCTGCTTATCTGCGGCTAGGCACAGTGAACGGAATAAGTGACTTTTATTTTTTACACTTTGCACACTAAACAGAATGTGCTGATAATCTGCAACTTTGCACACTAAACAGAATATGCTGCTTATCTGCGGCTAGGCACAGTGAATGGAATAAGTGACTTTTAGTTTTTACACTTTGCACACTAAACAGAATGTGCTGCTAATCTGCAACTTTGCACACTAAACAGAATATGCTGCTTATCTGCGGCTAGGCACAGTGAATGGAATATGTGACTTTTAGTTTTTACACTTTGCACACTAAACAGAATGTGCTGATAATCTGCAACTTTGCACACTAAACAGAATATGCTGCTTAACTGCGGATACGCACAGTGAATGGAATATGTGACTTTGATATTTTACAGTTTGAAGACTTAACAGAATGTTTTCCTATTCTGAAACTTTGCACAGTAAACAGAATTTGCTTCTTAACTGCGGCGACGCACAGTGAATGGAATATGTGACTTTGATATTTTACAGTTTGAAGACTTAACAGAATGTTTTCCTATTCTGCAACTTTGCACAGTAAACAGAATTTGCTTCTTAACTGCGGCGACGCACAGTGAATGGAATATGTGGCTTTGATATTTTACAGTTTGAAGACTTAACAGAATGTTTTCCTATTCTGAAACTTTGCACAGTAAACAGAATGTGCTGCTAATCTGCAACTTTGCACACTAAACAGAATGTGCTCTGATCTGCAACTTTGCACACTAAAAAGAATGTGCTGCTAATCTGCAACTTTGCACACTGAACAGAATGTGCTCTAATCTGCAACTTTGCACACTAAACAGAATGTGCTCTAATCTGCAACTTTGCACACTAAACAGAATATATGAAGTTTTTTTTTTTTTTTTTCTCTGCCCCACCACACAAAATAAACTGCTGCCCCCACACACAGTAGTCCTAAAAAGGACTTTTGGGTCTTTTTTTTTTTTCACAATTGCTTTTCTTCTCCCTACACTGACTTTCCCTTCCTATCCTCATCTCTCCCTGGCTAAGACTGAGCCGAACTCGCTGGTCAGGTGCTATACAGCACCCGATCACGGGTTCTGGCCAGCCAATCAGTGTAATGCCAGCAGCCAACATGGCTGCTGGCATTACACTGATGTCAGAGCCTCCCTGCACGTTTATTGGCTGCGCAGCAGCCGCGAAACGTGCGGGGAGGAGACCCGAACATGGCGGGCGAGCACATGCGGTACTCGTACGAGTACCGCCATGTGCCGAGCAGAGCGATGCTCGAGCCGATCCGAGCATCGGCCGAGCATGCTCGCTCAACACTAGTCACCACCTATTTGTCTCTTGTCTCTCCGATTCTAATTGTTTCTTTGTATGTTTTTACTATAAAATGTCTCTCTCTCTCTCCCCAAATAAAGTGTGTTTCATTTTGAAACTTAAAATATGTGGTGTGTTTTACTTCCGGAATGGTATAATGGTCCCCTATGACCCCATTCCCAGGAACTCTGGTTTACAGAACCGGCACGGCTTCTTTTCTGCAGCCGCTTCAAGGAGAGAGAAACCCGCCATGACAGCTAAGGATTTCCCGGTGTCTCTAGCTCCTATTACAATTAATCTATATATATAAAAGAAGACTTTGTGCCTGCCAAAACACACCCAGGGGTGGTATAAAGCATGAGTTACTATTCCTATTGGGTGATTCAGTCATGCAGGGAGTTGGCCCGCCCCCACTATGCAGCCCGCCCACCACTATCAAAGTCAGAAAAAAACAATATGGCCGCCACTTGCTCCTACACCACAGACAAACACACATGCCCCACTCACACAGCACCACACACAGACCACCACATACACACATGCCCCACTCACACAGCACCAAGCAAACACACACATGCCCCACTCACACACACAGACCACCACACACACACATGCCCCACTCACACAGCACCAAACACACATGCCCCCACTCACACACACAGCACCACATACACACACAAAGCCAGAAATAAATATGGCTGACCCACACACAGTCACTCACCCTGACTCCCAGTGGCCTCAGCAGGACCTGTAGTGCAGCACCAGGGGAACAAAATGCAACTCAAAGGGTTAAGGTAGGCCTTCTGCTGAATTATTTCTTCACTGTCATCATTTGCCATGCAAGACACAGGACAGACAGCCATCAGGTACACACTTAACCCACTGACTGCCACAGGGTTGGGTATCAAGTTTTACCCGTCAGGGAGTGTGTTCAACCCCCTCACACTGTAAACTTGCATTCCCCTCCCTCCTCTCCTCCTTCCCCAGCCTATTACTAACATTTTTCCTCATTTAAATTAAGCCCCGCCCCTACTCGTGATTAAGCCCCGCCCACTTTAAATCTAAATTGCCCCATTGCTCTCTCCACATCAGCAGCACATGAGGGACTCCACAAGTAAAACTTCCCCGGTATTACACACACATGCCCCACTCACACAGCACCAAACACACAAAATGCCAGAAAGAAATATGGCTGACACACAGTCACTCACCCTGACTCCCAGTGGCCTCAGCAGGACCTGTACTACAGCCACTGAGGAACAAAATGGCACTCAAAGGGTTAAGGTAGGCCCTCATTGCTGAATTACTTCTTCACTGTCATTATTTGCCATACAACACAGAGGACAGACAGTCATCAGGTACACACTTAACCCACTGACTGCCACAGGGTTCTGTATCAAGTTTTACCCCTCAGGGAGTGTGTTCAAACCCCTCACACTGTAAACTTGCATTTCCCTCCCACTTCTCCTCCTTCCCCAGCCTATTACTAACACTTTTCAACATTTATGTTAAGCCCCGCCCCCTACTCGCGATTAAGCCCCACCCCCTTTTAACCCAGATTGCCCCATTTGTCTCTCCACATCAGCACCACATCAGTCCCCTCTAGGGACTACACAAATCAATGTTCCCAGGTATGAACACACTTCCCACTGCTATTTAACTCTCACATGCCTCTCTATACCTTAACCATTTGAGTGCCAGAGGGGTACACAACTCATGCACGCATGTGTTTCTGCGCATATATGTTGTGTGTGTACATCTCTGTTACATATGTGTGTCCATCTCCAGTGTGTCTGTGTGTGTGCGTGTCTTTTGCATGTTTCTGCCGCTCACTGTGTGTATGTGCATACCTCACAACGTTTCACATGGCCAAAGAGGGACACTGTAGTTTTAGGTGATATTGTTGGGGCGTGGCTGGTGGGCGGGGCATTAGTAAGAATTTTTAGGTTACTTCATGACCTATTACTGACTATTTATGTAACTGAATAAATGATTTAGTGCAAGACCAAAGTATTTTATTTGCACAGATTAATGTATAAACACATATACTGAAGTTTATTGCTTTATTGCTGTAGAGCTAAGTAATACACACCACACAGTCAGGGCTGGTGCAAGGATTTTTGCCACCCTAGGCAAAACCTAATTTTGCCACCCATTTCGCTCCGCCCCTTGTGTCCCACCCCTTTATACCCTGCCTACTTATACCCCACCTCTTTTCATGATTGTCCTCTCTCTGCCCCCTGGGCCAGTCTGCCCCTGGTCTGGAGATGCCCCCCACCAGCTCCAACTTGCCCCTATCAGCTCCAACTTGCCCCCATCATCTCCACTTTGCCCCCCATCCGCTCCAACTTGGCCCCAGCAGCTCCAGTATGCCCCCTCAGTTCCAACTTGCCCCCCATCACATACCTGTAGCTCCCGCGCAGTCTTCTCTTCAGTAATGCAGAGCGCGGCGGGAGATCATGACTCCCAGCGCGCTCTGCATTACTAAAGATCCGACCCAATGAGGGAGCGCTGTAGCAACACAGACCTGACTGTGTTGTGGTTCCTGGCGTGGTGTGTGCGGGCGCAGCTCTTCTCCGCTGCATGCCCGCGCCCCCAATACGTGTGCGCCCTAGGCCGGTGCCTACCTCGCCTATAGGTGGAGCCGGCCCTGCACACAGTCTGACCTCCTAAAAAGAGGGACAACAGGGTGGAAAAGAGGGACAGAGGGATTTGGCCCCTAAAGAGGGACACTTGGGATGTATGGTATGTGTCTGCCTGTGTGTTGCATATGTCTGTGTTTATCAGTGTGTCTGCATTTCACACACATGCGCCCAACGGTCATGACATGACGGGCAACGCCGTCCCACATTGCTAGTAAAATAATATATGGATAACCTGTGTGCACAAACAGTCAACCAGTGAAACCTCACTTCACAAACACAAGAACAGTAAATGTAAAATCTGACGTGGCCCTTTATCCAAGACAGACTAGAGGACCGTGCAATGCATTGCTTGGAAATACGTTTAGCATCCTTAATGTGTTAAGGTGCAAAATTGTCCTGGTGTATAAGGAGTTAAATATAAGATGTTACCCTTATTAAGAACAGAGGGGGGTTCAAATTAATTTAACACTTCAATGACCCCCTCCGCCCACCTTAGCATCCAATAGAACTCCCTGCATTCACACAGTAATACTGCTCTCCAGGAAACCGTTTTTATATTGATTTTCCTGTCCCTTAATGGCAACCAAGCAGTTAATTGGCCACTCAGACATAATATGTAGATTGAGTGTTTTACCCCAGGGGACACTGAGGGTTATAATATCGGCTCCTATAGCGCTCGTGTCCTAACGTTAGTAGTGACGGGTAATGAGAAGGGGAAGCCAGATCTGTGTGTGATTATTTTCATTACTTCATATCTGTGGCAATTACTAATCTAGTCCTTTACCCTTCTGAGCACCAGAGAGCTGTAAGGCATTGCACAGTGCTCTGGCACTCAAAGGGCTAATTTAAAGGGATTGTAATACATTCTTTAGACATTCTTTTATATAGTTCTTCTTAAAGGGATAGTAATGTTTCAAAATGAAACATACCTTCCAACATTTCAAATTGCCAAAGAGGGACACTTGTGTTTTAGGGGGTGTTGCTGGGGGCGTGGCTGGTGGGAGGGGCATTACCGTTAATTTTTAAGCTATTTCATGACCTATTGACACCTCCTTGCATAACCTAATAAATGACTTTTAACAAGACCAAAGTATTTTATTTACACACACTAATTTATAAACACATATACTGATGTTTAAACAAACAATTATGTGAGTTTTATTGCTGTAGAGCAGTGTGATACATTTATACACACACCACACAGTCTGATTTCCTAAAAAGAGGGACATCAGGGTGGGAAAGAGGGACAGAGGGATTTGGGTCTAAAAGAGGGACTGTCCCTCCTAAAGAGGGACACTTGGGAGGTATGATGAAAGCAGCTCCAATTAATCTTCATGGTATTTGGGCCTTGGAGAGTGTAACGGGGTTCACCTTCCCCGGGTAGATGCAAGACCTCTTACTGGGCTGGTATCCTCCTGCAGCTGCCTTCACTCAGCAGAACCCTCGGTCTCTCTCACAGCTTCTCTGCCTAGGATGGGGGTCACAAGAAGACCCTTGATACCACCCTTCAGTAAAGTGACAGGACACGCTTCTTGATCAACAAGAACACACTTTATTCCACGCAATTGCAGCACTTTTATGTACAGTTAAACAAAAGGCTGTATTCACATAACAATGGCATGACCATAACTTTATTAACTTATAGAAAGGGAAAGACCATGGGAACTTTGGGACACAATGGGTGTTGGGGCATACAATGGGCAGGGGTAGCCTGATTGAACAATGGGGAGAAGACTTAGAGGTGCCAGGGCCTGAACTCCGTTTCTGGGTCTCAGCCAATGAGAGGCCGAGCTACTGAGTCCTCGCAGCCAATCCCATGTTAAGTTAATGGCGTCCATTTAACTCAGTCCCTGGGTCGGCGGCCAATCAGGAAGCTGCCGACGGCCCCATTCTAAGTAAATGGGAAATTCTCCTTAGGCTCGATGTTCGACAGCCAATGGGAAAGGGGCCGACCATTCGCCATGTTAACTCTATGGCGTCCCTTTAACACCTGCTCCTCCTATCAGGTGGCGGCCAGCCGTACAAAGTCCCCACCGTAGTGTGCATGCCCCGCACCCCCGTGAATCACACTCTTTAGCAGACTGGTTGTTCCCTTGATGTTTCCAGGACATCGGTCCAGTAACGGGTCCCTACCCTTTACAGAGAGTGTTATTTCAGTACTGTCAGAATGGAGCAATCAGCATTTAAACTGCCTGGACACAACATCAGTTGCCCTTTCATGGTGTTCCAGTGCAGTTAGTGTTGTTGAGCTCTGTGTATTACCTGGTTTGTCTGACAACCAATTTAGTGCAGACCTGTGGCTCTAGCTGACTAAACCCTCCGTGTATGACCCTAGACTTGTCTGACAACCAATCTGGTTCAGACCTGTGGCTCTGGCTGACTAACCACTCCGTGTATGACCAGGCATGTCTAATCATCCTGTCTGGTGCTGTCCTGTGGCTCTGTCCAGCTTGCCCCCTATGTTGCCTCATTTCTGCGGACATCCATCTGGCGCAGACCTGGGGTTCTGGTAGACTACCATCTATACCGACTGCAGGAGTGAGTCCGGTATCTGATTTCAGCTGTACTGACTGCAGGCGTGAGTCAGCTATCCTTGCCAGCTCGACTGACTGCAGGTACGAGTAAGTACCTCCTTGTATATTCCTAGTCGGTGTTATCCTGTTCCAGTCCGAGTTCCACCAGAAGACTATCAGTGGCCGATCCTGCTCCTGTTCCAGTCCAAGTTCCAGCTGAGACTACCAGTGGCTTCGGCCTAGTCTCTAGCAGTGAGGTCTATCCTAGGCAGCCTACGATTCCTGATAGTAGAGCTAGCTTATCTGTTGACCTACTGCCAGTTTCCTGTTATCTGTTGCATTACCGTATTCTGTACCTTGAATAACGGTGGTTTTACTTATACATACTGACTCCTGAGTTATCTGGGACCCATGACATTAGCCCGGTGAGACAACTGTGAAAGCTTACACAGAGTAGCTAACACACTATATAAACTTAGTTCAGAGTCCCCTACATTTCTGTTAGCCATTTGTTATGGAAATATCTATATTGCAGAGTTTATTGTAATGAGTAAAACAAGGGTATTCCCAATGCTGAGAGGTGTTTTATTCAAATGATTGCAGCTCAAATGTGCATTTTCTGGGTGCAGTTCACCTCCATGGCCTGCAATGTTATGGTGGGGCTGTTGCTAAAGCAGTCTATTGACAACTCTGGTCAGATGACTAAAAATCTCCATAGGACGGTATAGCAACAGCGCCACTCTAAAATGTCAGGTTGTGGAGGTATTGCAACCCAAAAATGCTAATTTAAGCAGCTATAGCTTTTGAATAAAACATCTCTCAGTGTTCATTCATATCATATCACTGGTTTTTCCAGATTACATGGTTTTCAATATGTTTTATAGTACTGTATTACAGATTTGGCTACGCTACTATCTCTATCACATTGCATTTCTGTACTTCTGTCATTAGAATCCAATGTTTTTCTTTGTTTACTCATTTGTATGCTTCTATGTTTCAATAAAGCCTCTAACCCCTTAGTGACAGCCGCGTTTGTACGTGGCTGTCACCTTAACGCCCGAGGAACTTTTTTTTTTTTTGCAAACGAGTCCGGAGTCTCCGAGCGGCATGCAGCCGCACGGAGACCCGGACTCCCGTGACTTACCAGGTACGTCCTCTGTCACTAAGTGACAGTTTCTGCGGGAGGTACCTGGTAAGTCATCTGTCGTTAAGGGGTTAAAAACCAAAAAAAAACCATCTCTCAGAGATTGGAGTTTTCTTGTTTTACTCAGTACGATAAACCCTGTAATATGGATATTTTCAGTATTATTTAGAATTACTATCTAAAACAGAAACCCCCCCCCGGAGTGGAACTAGAGGAGGGGACATGTAAAAGGGGATGGTTAGGAATGGGTTGGGGGAAGAGGAAGCAGAGGCACGGGATTGGAAGGGGAGGTAGTTTGGGTTAAGCAAAAGATGGAGCAGGCCCGTCCGCCCGCCGTTTTTGTTGGTTGAGGCATTGACGGTGGTGCCCTTCCTCATATGGGGTATGGTGAGTGTTGACACAATAATTCAGGATGGATCCTTAGGGAGGTAAGTCTAGGTAGGTTGGCACCAGGCTAATGCCGCGGGTGGTTACATTGCCCATTGTAACTGGCTTGGTCTGGCACAATTGGGCAACTGGTGAACAGCACTTTAAAGGGTGGATAATGGGTCTGGTTTAGGCATGAGCCTGTTTTTGTATTCGGCCATATTACATCAAGCTGGGAAGTGGTTTTAAAGGAGCAAGGGCGATGTTAATGTTGTGTAACAATGGGACTAAGAGTTGACTGGTATATGTTACTTATGTTAAGTATTTGAATTGGTTAATAAAATTGTCCTGTTCTTACTCAAAGGTGTTGTGTTTCTTATTCCTCATACCCTTGTACTTTTGCACGTTTATAAGATATTTACTGTAGTTATGTGTCAGTACTAATACAGATTAGGTGATCACTGTGAAATACTACAACCTGGTACAAGGCTGTCTAATTAGCATGAACTGACAGAAATAAAGATAAGTATGTTGAATTATGGCCTCAGATAAAAGGAACGGCTAAGAGAAAACAGGTGATTTGAAAGCTCTTTAAAATACACGAGTTTACGTAATCCTTTAAGGAGCAGAGACGGTTAAAAGAGTTAGGATTGCGATGTACAGTCTCCGGTAATCAGTAATTGTTCTGTGGTCCTGTTAGAAACTGCGTCTCACACACGTGTTTATATACACACATGTATTTATACACACACACATATTTATATACACAAATATTTATACACACACACATATTTATATACACACATATTGCATTACTGAGCAGTGTCAGTGAGTGGGGAGGTAATGTAGGGATAAGACAGGAAGTCAGTACTAGGGGAGGTGGGTAATGCATTGCTGAGCAGTGTCAGTGAGTGGGGAGGTAATGTAGGGATAAGACAGGAAGTCAGTACTAGGGGAGGTGGGTAATGCATTGCTGAGCAGTGTCAGTGAGTGGGGGAGGTAATGTAGGGATAAGATAGGAAGTCAGTACTAGGGGAGGTGGGTAATGCATTACTGAGCTGTGTCAGTGAGTGGGGAGGTAATGTAGGGATAAGACAGGAAGTCAGTACTAGGGGAGGTGGGTAATGCATTAATGAGCAGTGTCAGTGAGTGAGGAGGTAATGCCGGGATAAGACAGGAAGTCAGTGCTAGGGGAGGTGGGTAATGCATTACTGAACAGTGTCAGTGAGTGGGGGTGGTAATGTAGGGATAAGACATGAAGTCAGTGCTAGGGGAGGTGGGTAATGCATTACTGAGCAGTGTCAGTGAGTGGGGGAGGTAATGTAGGGATAAGACAGGAAGTCAGTGCTAGGGGAGGTGGGTAATTCATTACTGAGCAGTGTCAGTGAGTGGGGTGGTAATGTAGGGATAAGACAGGAATCAGTGCTATGGGAGGTGGGTAATGTATTACTGAGCAGTGTCAGTGAGTGGGGGAGGTAATGTAGGGATAATACAGGAAGTCAGTACTAGGGGAGGTGGGTAATGTATTGCTGAGCAGTGTCAGTGAGTGGGGGAGGTAATGTAGGGATAAGACAGGAAGTCAGTGCTAGGGGAGGTGGGTAATGCATTACTGAGCAGTGTCAGTGGGTGAGGAGGTAATGTAGGGATAAGACAGGAAGTCAGTACTAGGGGAGGTGGGTAATGCATTGCTGAGCTGTGTCAGTGAGTGGGGAGGTAATGTAGGGATAAGACAGGAAGTCAGTACTAGGGGAGGTGGGTAATGCATTGCTGAGCAGTGTCAGTGAGTGGGGAGGTAATGTAGGGATAAGACAGGAAGTCAGTACTAGGGGAGGTGGGTAATGCATTGCTGAGCAGTGTCAGTGAGTGGGGAGGTAATGTAGGGATAAGACAGGAAGTCACTCAGTACTAGGGGAGGTGGGTAATGCATTGCTGAGCAGTGTCAGTGAGTGGGGGAGGTAATGTAGGGACAAGATAGGAAGTCAGTACTAGGGGAGGTGGGTAATGCATTACTGAGCAGTGTCAGTGAGTGAGGAGGTAATGCAGGGATAAGACAGGAAGTCAGTGCTAGGGGAGGTGGGTAATGCATTACTGAACAGTGTCAGTGAGTGGGGGTGGTAATGTAGGGATAAGACATGAAGTCAGTGCTAGGGGAGGTGGGTAATGCATTACTGAGCAGTGTCAGTGAGTGGGGGAGGTAATGTAGGGATAAGACAGGAAGTCAGTGCTAGGGGAGGTGGGTAATTCATTACTGAGCAGTGTCAGTGAGTGAGGAGGTAATGCAGGGATAAGACAGGGTCAGTGCTAGGGGAGGTGGGTAATGCATTACTGAGCAGTGTCAGTGAGTGGGGTGGTAATGTAGGGATAAGACAGGAAGTCAGTGCTAGGGGAGGTGGGTAATGCATTACTGAGCAGTGTCAGTGAGTGAGGAGGTAATGCAGGGATAAGACATGAAGTCAGTGCTAGGGGAGGTGGGTAATGCATTACTGAGCAGTGTCAGTGAGTGGGGGAGGTAATGTAGGGATAAGACAGGAAGTCAGTGCTAGGGGAGGTGGGTAATTCATTACTGAGCAGTGTCAGTGAGTGAGGAGGTAATGCAGGGATAAGACAGGAAGTCAGTGCTAGGGGAGGTGGGTAATGCATTACTGAGCAGTGTCAGTGAGTGGGGTGGTAATGTAGGGATAAGACAGGAATCAGTGCTATGGGAGGTGGGTAATGTATTACTGAGCAGTGCCAGTGAGTGGGGGAGGTAATATAGGGATAATACAGGAAGTCCGTACTAGGGGAGGTGGGTAATGTATTGCTGAGCAGTGTCAGTGAGTGGGGGAGGTAATGTAGGGATAAGACAGGAAGTCAGTGCTAGGGGAGGTGGGTAATGCATTACTGAGCAGTGTCAGTGAGTGAGGAGGTAATGCAGGGATAAGACAGGAAGTCAGTGCTAGGGGAGGTGGGTAATGCATTACTGAGCAGTGTCAGTGAGTGAGGAGGTAATGCAGGGATAAGACAGGAAGTCAGTGCTAGGGGAGGTGGGTAATGCATTACTGAGCAGTGTCAGTGAGTGGGGGAGGTAATGTAGGGATAAGACAGGAAGTCAGTGCTAGGGGAGGTGGGTAATGCATTACTGAGCAGTGTCAGTGAGTGAGGAGGTAATGCAGGGATAAGACAGGAAGTCAGTGCTAGAGGAGGTGGGTAATGCATTACTGAGCAGTGTCAGTGAGTGGGGGAGGTAATGTAGGGATAATACAGGAAGTCAGTACTAGGGGAGGTGGGTAATGTATTGCTGAGCAGTGTCAGTGAGTGGGGGAGGTAATGCAGGGATAAGACAGGAAGTCAGTGCTAGGGGAGGTGGGTAATGCATTACTGAGCAGTGTCAGTGAGTGAGGAGGTAATGCAGGGATAAGACAGGAAGTCAGTGCTAGGGGAGGTGGGTAATGCATTACTGAGCAGTGTCAGTGAGTGGGGGAGGTAATGTAGGGATAATACAGGAAGTCAGTACTAGGGGAGGTGGGTAATGTATTGCTGAGCAGTGTCAGTGAGTGGGGGAGGTAATGTAGGGATAAGACAGGAAGTCAGTGCTAGGGGAGGTGGGTAATACATTGCTGAGCAGTGTCAGTGAGTGGGGAGGTAATGTAGGGATAAGACAGGAAGTCAGTGCTAGGGGAGATGGGTAATGCATTACTGATCAGTGTCAGTGAGTGGGGGAGGTAATGTAGGGATAAGACAGGAAGTCAGTGCTAGGGGAGGTGGGTAATGCATTGCTGAGCAGTGTCAGTGAGTGGGGGAGGTAATATAGGGATAAGACAGGGAGTCAGTACTAGGGGAGGTGGGTAATGCATTACTGAGCAGTGTCAGTGAGTGGGGGAGGTAAAGTAGGATAAGACAGGAAGTCATTACTGGGGAGGTGGGTAATGCATTACTGAGCAGTGTCAGTGAGTGGGGAGGTAATGTAGGGATAAGACATGAAGTCAGTGCTAGGGGAGGTGGGTAATACATTGCTGAGCAGTGTCAGTGAGTGGGGTGGTAATGTAGGGATAAGACAGGAATCAGTGCTATGGGAGGTGGGTAATGTATTACTGAGCAGTGTCAGTGAGTGGGGGAGGTAATATAGGGATAATACAGGAAGTCAGTACTAGGGGAGGTGGGTAATGTATTGCTGAGCAGTGTCAGTGAGTGGGGGAGGTAATGTAGGGATAAGACAGGAAGTCAGTGCTAGGGGAGGTGGGTAATGCATTACTGAGCAGTGTCAGTGAGTGAGGAGGTAATGCAGGGATAAGACAGGAAGTCAGTGCTAGGGGAGGTGGGTAATGCATTACTGAGCAGTGTCAGTGAGTGAGGAGGTAATGCAGGGATAAGACAGGAAGTCAGTGCTAGGGGAGGTGGGTAATGCATTACTGAGCAGTGTCAGTGAGTGGGGGAGGTAATGTAGGGATAAGACAGGAAGTCAGTGCTAGGGGAGGTGGGTAATGCATTACTGAGCAGTGTCAGTGAGTGAGGAGGTAATGCAGGGATAAGACAGGAAGTCAGTGCTAGGGGAGGTGGGTAATGCATTACTGAGCAGTGTCAGTGAGTGGGGGAGGTAATGTAGGGATAATACAGGAAGTCAGTACTAGGGGAGGTGGGTAATGTATTGCTGAGCAGTGTCAGTGAGTGGGGGAGGTAATGCAGGGATAAGACAGGAAGTCAGTGCTAGGGGAGGTGGGTAATGCATTACTGAGCAGTGTCAGTGAGTGAGGAGGTAATGCAGGGATAAGACAGGAAGTCAGTGCTAGGGGAGGTGGGTAATGCATTACTGAGCAGTGTCAGTGAGTGGGGGAGGTAATGTAGGGATAATACAGGAAGTCAGTACTAGGGGAGGTGGGTAATGTATTGCTGAGCAGTGTCAGTGAGTGGGGGAGGTAATGTAGGGATAAGACAGGAAGTCAGTGCTAGGGGAGGTGGGTAATACATTGCTGAGCAGTGTCAGTGAGTGGGGAGGTAATGTAGGGATAAGACAGGAAGTCAGTGCTAGGGGAGATGGGTAATGCATTACTGATCAGTGTCAGTGAGTGGGGGAGGTAATGTAGGGATAAGACAGGAAGTCAGTGCTAGGGGAGGTGGGTAATGCATTGCTGAGCAGTGTCAGTGAGTGGGGGAGGTAATATAGGGATAAGACAGGGAGTCAGTACTAGGGGAGGTGGGTAATGCATTACTGAGCAGTGTCAGTGAGTGGGGGAGGTAAAGTAGGATAAGACAGGAAGTCATTACTAGGGGAGGTGGGTAATGCATTACTGAGCAGTGTCAGTGAGTGGGGAGGTAATGTAGGGATAAGACATGAAGTCAGTGCTAGGGGAGGTGGGTAATACATTGCTGAGCAGTGTCAGTGAGTGGGGAGGTAATGTAGGGATAAGACAGGAAGTCAGTGCTAGGGGAGGTGGATTAATGCATTGCTGAGCAGTGTCAGTGAGTGGTTAGGTAATGTAGGGATAAGACAGGAAGTCAGTGCTAGGGGAGGTGGATTAATGCATTGCTGAGCAGTGTCAGTAAGTGGGGGAGGTAATATAGGGATAAGACAGGAAGTCAGTGCTAGGGGAGGTGTGTAATGCATTACTGAGCAGTGTCAGTGAGTGGGGAGGTAATGTAGGGATAAGACAGGAAGTCAGCGCTAGGTGAGGTGGGTAATCCATTGCTGAGCAGTATCAGTGAGTGGGAGAGGTAATGTAGGTATAACACAGGAAGTCAGCGCTAGGTGAGGTGGGTAATCCATTGCTGAGCAGTGTCAGTGAGTGGGGAGGTAATGCAGGGATAAGACAGGAAGTCAGTGCTAGGGGAGGTGGGTAATGCATTGCTGAGCAGTGTCAGTGAGTGGGGGAGGTAATATAGGGATAAGACAGGGAGTCAGTACTAGGGGAGGTGGGTAATGCATTACTGAGCAGTGTCAGTGAGTGGGGGAGGTAAAGTAGGATAAGACAGGAAGTCATTACTAGGGGAGGTGGGTAATGCATTACTGAGCAGTGTCAGTGAGTGGGGAGGTAATGTAGGGATAAGACATGAAGTCAGTGCTAGGGGAGGTGGGTAATACATTGCTGAGCAGTGTCAGTGAGTGGGGTGGTAATGTAGGGATAAGACAGGAATCAGTGCTAGGGGAGGTGGGTAATGCATTACTGAGCAGTGTCAGTGAGTGGGGGAGGTAATGTAGGGATAATACAGGAAGTCAGTACTAGGGGAGGTGGGTAATGTATTGCTGAGCAGTGTCAGTGAGTGGGGGAGGTAATGTAGGGATAAGACAGGAAGTCAGTGCTAGGGGAGGTGGGTAATACATTGCTGAGCAGTGTCAGTGAGTGGGGAGGTAATGTAGGGATAAGACAGGAAGTCAGTGCTAGGGGAGATGGGTAATGCATTACTGATCAGTGTCAGTGAGTGGGGGAGGTAATGTAGGGATAAGACAGGAAGTCAGTGCTAGGGGAGGTGGGTAATGCATTGCTGAGCAGTGTCAGTGAGTGGGGGAGGTAATATAGGGATAAGACAGGGAGTCAGTACTAGGGGAGGTGGGTAATGCATTACTGAGCAGTGTCAGTGAGTGGGGGAGGTAAAGTAGGATAAGACAGGGAGTCATTACTAGGGGAGGTGGGTAATGCATTACTGAGCAGTGTCAGTGAGTGGGGAGGTAATGTAGGGATAAGACATGAAGTCAGTGCTAGGGGAGGTGGGTAATACATTGCTGAGCAGTGTCAGTGAGTGGGGAGGTAATGTAGGGATAAGACAGGAAGTCAGTGCTAGGGGAGGTGGATTAATGCATTGCTGAGCAGTGTCAGTGAGTGGTTAGGTAATGTAGGGATAAGACAGGAAGTCAGTGCTAGGGGAGGTGGATTAATGCATTGCTGAGCAGTGTCAGTAAGTGGGGGAGGTAATATAGGGATAAGACAGGAAGTCAGTGCTAGGGGAGGTGTGTAATGCATTACTGAGCAGTGTCAGTGAGTGGGGAGGTAATGTAGGGATAAGACAGGAAGTCAGCGCTAGGTGAGGTGGGTAATCCATTGCTGAGCAGTATCAGTGAGTGGGAGAGGTAATGTAGGTATAACACAGGAAGTCAGCGCTAGGTGAGGTGGGTAATCCATTGCTGAGCAGTGTCAGTGAGTGGGGAGGTAATGCAGGGATAAGACAGGAAGTCAGTGCTAGGGGAGGTGGGTAATGCATTGCTGAGCAGTGTCAGTGAGTGGGGGAGGTAATATAGGGATAAGACAGGGAGTCAGTACTAGGGGAGGTGGGTAATGCATTACTGAGCAGTGTCAGTGAGTGGGGGAGGTAAAGTAGGATAAGACAGGAAGTCATTACTAGGGGAGGTGGGTAATGCATTACTGAGCAGTGTCAGTGAGTGGGGAGGTAATGTAGGGATAAGACATGAAGTCAGTGCTAGGGGAGGTGGGTAATACATTGCTGAGCAGTGTCAGTGAGTGGGGTGGTAATGTAGGGATAAGACAGGAATCAGTGCTATGGGAGGTGGGTAATGTATTACTGAGCAGTGTCAGTGAGTGGGGGAGGTAATATAGGGATAATACAGGATGTCAGTACTAGGGGAGGTGGGTAATGTATTGCTGAGCAGTGTCAGTGAGTGGGGGAGGTAATGTAGGGATAAGACAGGAAGTCAGTGCTAGGGGAGGTGGGTAATGCATTACTGAGCAGTGTCAGTGAGTGAGGAGGTAATGCAGGGATAAGACAGGAAGTCAGTGCTAGGGGAGGTGGGTAATGCATTACTGAGCAGTGTCAGTGAGTGAGGAGGTAATGCAGGGATAAGACAGGAAGTCAGTGCTAGGGGAGGTGGGTAATGCATTACTGAGCAGTGTCAGTGAGTGGGGGAGGTAATGTAGGGATAATACAGGAAGTCAGTACTAGGGGAGGTGGGTAATGTATTGCTGAGCAGTGTCAGTGAGTGGGGGAGGTAATGTAGGGATAAGACAGGAAGTCAGTGCTAGGGGAGGTGGGTAATACATTGCTGAGCAGTGTCAGTGAGTGGGGAGGTAATGTAGGGATAAGACAGGAAGTCAGTGCTAGGGGAGGTGGGTAATGCATTACTGAGCAGTGTCAGTGAGTGAGGAGGTAATGCAGGGATAAGACAGGAAGTCAGTGCTAGGGGAGGTGGGTAATGCATTACTGAGCAGTGTCAGTGAGTGGGGGAGGTAATGTAGGGATAATACAGGAAGTCAGTACTAGGGGAGGTGGGTAATGTATTGCTGAGCAGTGTCAGTGAGTGGGGGAGGTAATGTAGGGATAAGACAGGAAGTCAGTGCTAGGGGAGGTGGGTAATACATTGCTGAGCAGTGTCAGTGAGTGGGGAGGTAATGTAGGGATAAGACAGGAAGTCAGTGCTAGGGGAGATGGGTAATGCATTACTGATCAGTGTCAGTGAGTGGGGGAGGTAATGTATGGATAAGACAGGAAGTCAGTGCTAGGGGAGGTGGGTAATGCATTGCTGAGCAGTGTCAGTGAGTGGGGGAGGTAATATAGGGATAAGACAGGGAGTCAGTACTAGGGGAGGTGGGTAATGTATTACTGAGCAGTGTCAGTGAGTGGGGGAGGTAAAGTAGGATAAGACAGGAAGTCATTACTAGGGGAGGTGGGTAATGCATTACTGAGCAGTGTCAGTGAGTGGGGAGGTAATGTAGGGATAAGACATGAAGTCAGTGCTAGGGGAGGTGGGTAATACATTGCTGAGCAGTGTCAGTGAGTGGGGAGGTAATGTAGGGATAAGACAGGAAGTCAGTGCTAGGGGAGGTGGATTAATGCATTGCTGAGCAGTGTCAGTGAGTGGGGAGGTAATGTAGGGATAAGACAGGAAGTCAGTGCTAGGGGAGGTGGATTAATGCATTGCTGAGCAGTGTCAGTAAGTGGGGGAGGTAATATAGGGATAAGACAGGAAGTCAGTGCTAGGGGAGGTGTGTAATGCATTACTGAGCAGTGTCAGTGAGTGGGGAGGTAATGTAGGGATAAGACAGGAAGTCAGCGCTAGGTGAGGTGGGTAATCCATTGCTGAGCAGTATCAGTGAGTGGGGAGGTAATGCAGGGATAAGACAGGAAGTCAGTGCTAGGTGAGGTGGGTAATCCATTGCTGAGCAGTGTCAGTGAGTGGGGGAGGTAATGTAGGGATAAGATAGGAAGTCAGTGGTAGGGGAGGTGGGTAATGCATTGCTGAGGGGAGGTAATGCAGGGATAAGACAGGAAGTCAGTGCTGGGGGAGGTGGGTAATACATTACTGAGCAGTGTCAGTGAGTGGGGAGGTAATGCAGGGATAATATAGGAAGTGTGTGTGTGCAACTTTAATTACCATCATCTATACATCTAAATTAATAATTTATTAACAGTGGTTAATACAAAATGTAGGCGATTTTGAAAGCTCTTTCGATGTCACTAAATTTGTTTCAGGTAAAAGGGTCCCATGAATTGGAACTTAACTAGGTGATAGAGTCCTTTTATATGAATAGGACTTTTGGGAATGTTTATTCCAGTGAAGTAACCAGTCATTGGATGCCTCTGTGCTATAGCTTTCTTGGGCCCCTAAAACACAACGATTCACTTGAGGTATAAGTAGAATAGCGACCTGAGGCAGATTGACCCCTTGGATCCTGTTTCCCATCACAGCTGCATGCTCTGTACCTCCTTAATGCCCTGTTGTCCCCTATGGGAGGGGTGTCCAAACTCAGTCCTCAAGGCCACCAACAGGCCAGGATGTAAGGATGTCTCTGATTACACACAGGGGAGTTAATCAGTGGCTCACTCATTTTAATTTACTCACTCGGGGAATTCCTTACATCCTGGCCTGTTGGTGGCCATTGAGGACTGAGCTTGGACACCCCTGTCCTATGATCTTGTTGGTTTGTGCAGGATTACGCGTGTTCTCAGTATATCACCCTCATATGAGAATTTCTCAGCATTAAACAGGTCCCTTGTCAGCCGCTGACTATATCACTGAATTATTGATCAGAGGCTGTCATTGCGCCTGCACTTTAAGCAGCTAATCACGGCTGCCTGTGACTGATGGGGGAGCCGCGCAGGTTCTGCTGTGTCCCTGACACTGAGGAGGTGACAGACTCGATGGAATGTCCTCCTGTTACCGTTCTCATTTGAAACCCAGTTCAGCGTGTTCTGGGGGTGTGTGACCTCTGACCCCTCTCCTGCAGGTGGGACATGAACCCCATTACACTTGTGTTTATCAAGCAAGGAGATTAGCGGCCCGAGGCCACATGCACAAGGAGAGAGGGGGAAAATGGAACAAACAAACTGCGGCACAGGGATCACAAAAGGCTCCATTAATTTAACTGGGACTTTTAACCTTTTGATTGCCAGAGGGGTACCCAATTCCCCCTCTGGCACTCAAAGGGTTAAGGTAAAATGGAGCAACCATAAGGCAATCCAGAAGTAACATTTCACATTTATTTAAATGGAGTTTTAATCCCTTGAATGCAAGAGAGCTCTCCGTCACATTGCTTGACAATTGGTTGGAGACCTCTAGCATTAAAGGGTTAAAAACCTCATTTAACTCGATGGGATTTTGGGGAGTGCTTATTTACATACCTGGGAATCCCCCGGACCTGTCCAGGAGATTCTGTTTTTCAGATTTAACACTTTGAATGACAGAGAGGTATCCCGTGCATTGGATAATTCTCTTGCACTCAGTGGGTTAATTATCTGGTGTCGGGGGGGACAGATTCCCTGGCTTGCTGAGTTACTTGGAAAACCCGCCCACTCACAGCCTGGTTCCACCCACTCCTGCCCTTTTCCTCTCACATTCACACCCCTTACATGACAAACCCCGCCTTTCTGTCTCCCAGTCCCGCCCACATCATGATGTGAATCCCATCCCCAGCCATCAGTCTGTGATACTCAGGGAGGATTGGACTAGACAGCTCAAGGTTTGGGGAGTCCTCACCCCATGTTGCACTTGGCTTTCTTCAAGATGCAGAGAGGAGCAATTCTGGGGCAAATCAACTGCCAGTAAAAGACAGTTTTACAACATTGCCCTCTGAGGTATGAGAATAGAGGTCCATTAGCTTATAACTGACCCATTCCCAGCTGCACAGATCACTGGTATCTGCACTGGGTGATGTGAGGACCCTTTAGGGACCTGTGTCACCTCCCTATAGAAGTCCTGTGTCTATGAATTCACCATCAACGGGATTCTATGAGCAGCGGAGAAAGCATACCTCTCAACGTTTCAATGGACAAAGAGGGACACTGGTGTTTAAGGTGGTGTTGCTGTGGGTGTGGCCGGTGGGCGGGGTATTACCAAGAATTATTAGGTTATTTCATGACCTATTGACACCTCTTTGTACAACTAAATAAATTATTTGGAAAAAGTTCAAAGTATTATATTTAATCAGACTAATTTATAAAAGCATGCAGTGAAGTTATACACATATTAATATGAGATTTATTGCAGTGGATCAATGTGATACACTTATATACACACCACACAGTCTGATCTCCTAAATACAGGGACACCAGGGTGATACACTTATGTACACAACTCACAGTCTGATCTCCTAAACACAGGGACACCAGAGTGATACACTTATATACACACCACACAGTCTGATCTCCTAAACACAGGGACACCAGGGTGATACACTTATATACACACCACACAGTCTGATCTCCTAAACACAGGGACACCAGGGTGATACACTTATATACACACCACACAGTCTGATCTCCTAAACACAGGGACACCAGGGTGATACACTTATATACACACCACACAGTCTGATCTCCTAAACACAGGGACACCAGGGTGATACGCTTATATACACACCACACAGTCTGATCACCTAAACACAGGGACACCAGGGTGATACGCTTATATACACCACACAGTCTGATCTCATAAACACAGGGACACCAGGGTGATACACTTCTATACACACCGCACAGTCTGATCACCTAAACACAGGGACACCAGGGCGATACACTTATATACACACAGTCTGATCTCCTAAACACAGGGACACCAGGGTGATACACTTATATACACACAGTCTGATCTCCTAAACACAGGGACACCAGGGTGATACACTTATATACACACCACACAGTCTGATCTCCTAAACACAGGGACACCAGGGTGATACACTTATATACACACCACACAGTCTGATCACCTAAACACAGGGACACCAGGGCGATACGCTTATATACACCACACAGTCTGATCTCCTAAACACAGGGACACCAGGGTGATACACTTCTATACACACCGCACAGTCTGATCTCCTAAACACAGGGACACCAGGGTGATACACTTCTATACACACTGCACAGTCTGATCTCCTAAACACAGGGACACCAGGGTGATACACTTATATACACACAGTCTGATCTCCTAAACACAGGGACACCAGGGTGATACACTTATATACACACCACACAGTCTGATCTCCTAAACACAGGGACACCAGGGTGATACACTTATATACACACCACACAGTCAGATCTCCTACACACAAGGACACCGGGGTGATACACTTATATACCCTCCACACAGTCTGATCTCCTAAACACAGGGACACCAGGGTGATACACTTATATACATACCACACACTCTGATCTCCTAAACACAGGGACACCAGGGTGATACACTTCTATACACACCACACAGTCTGATCACCTAAACACAGAGACACCAGGGATAAACACACCACACAGTCTGATCTCCTAAACACAGGGACACCAGGGTGATACGCTTATATACACACCACACAGTCTGATCTCCTAAACACAGGGACACCAGGGTGATACACTTATATACACACCACACAGTCTGATTTCCTAAGTACAGGGACACCAGGGTGGTACACTGTGATTTGGGTCTTTAAGAGGGATCATTCCTCCGAAAGGGGTACACTTGGGAAGTATGGAGCCCTAATATCTCATAAAGAGGGACACTTGTGAGGTATGGACCGCTAATATAAAGAGGACACTTTAAAAGTATGGACTGCTAAATGAAGAGGGACACTTGTGAGGTATGAACCGCTAATATAAGGACAGACAATTGGGTGGTATGGACCGCTAATTTGAAGATGGACACTTGTGAGGAAGGGCTGCTAAAATAAAGAGGGACACTAGGGAGGTTGGGAGGTATGGACCGCTAATATAAAGAGGGACACTTGGGAGGTATGTACCGCTAATATAAAGAGGGCACTTGGGAGGTATGTACCACTAATATAAAGAGGACACTTAGGAGGTATGTACAGCTAATATAAAGAGGGCACTCGGGAGGTATGTACCGCTAATATAAAGAGGGACACTTGGGAGGTATGTACCGCTAATATAAAGAGGGCACTTGGGAGGTATGTACCACTAATATAAAGAGGGCACTTGGGAGGTATGTACCACTAATATAAAGAGGACACTTAGGAGGTATGTACAGCTAATATAAAGAGGGCACTCGGGAGGTATGTACCGCTAATATAAAGAGGGACACTTGGGAGGTATGTACCGCTAATATAAAGAGGGACACTTGGGAGGTATGTACCGCTAATATAAAGAGGGACACTTGGGAGGTATGTACCGCTAATATAAAGAGGGCACTTGGGAGGTATGTACCTCTAATATGAAGAGTACACTTGGGAGGTATGTACCGCTAATATAAAGAAGGACACTTGGGAGGTATGTACCGCTAATATAACGAGGACACTTGGGAGGTATGTACCGCTAATATAAAGAGGGACACTTGGGAGGTATGTACCGCTAATATAAAGAGGGACACTTGGGAGGTATGTACGGCTAATATGAAGAGGGCACTTGGGAGGTATGTACCGCTAATATAAAGAGGGCACTTGGGAGGTATGTACCGCTAATATAAAGAGGGCACTTGGGAGGTGTGTACCGCTAATATAAAGAGGGACACTTGGGAGGTATGTACCGCTAATATAAAGAGGACACTTGGGAGGTATGTACCGCTAATATAAAGAGGGCACTTGGGAGGTATGTACCGCTAATATAAAGAGGGCACTTGGGAGGTATGTACCGCTAATATAAAGAGGGACACTTGGGAGGTATGTACCGCTAATATAAAGAGGGACACTTGGAATGTATGGACCGCTAATATAAAGAGGGCATTTGGGAGGTATGGACCGCTAATATAAAGAGGGACACTTGGGAGGTATGTACCGCTAATATAAAGAGGGCATTTGGGAGGTATGTAACACTAATATAAAGAGGGACACTTGGGAGGTATGTACCGCTAATATAAAGAGGGCATTTGGGAGGTATGTAACACTAATATAAAGAGGGCACTTGGGAGGTATGTACCGCTAATATAAAGAGGGACACTTGGGAGGTATGTACCGCTAATATAAAGAGGGCATTTGGGAGGTATGTAACACTAATATAAAGAGGGACACTTGGGAGGTATGTACCGCTAATATAAAGAGGGCATTTGGGAGGTATGTAACACTAATATAAAGAGGGACACTTGGGAGGTATGTACCGCTAATATAAAGAGGGCATTTGGGAGGTATGTAACACTAATATAAAGAGGGCACTTGGGAGGTATGTAACACTAATATAAAGAGGGCATTTGGGAGGTATGTAACACTAATATAAAGAGGGCATTTGGGAGGTATGTAACACTAATATAAAGAGGGACACTTGGGAGGTATGTACCGCTAATATAAAGAGGGCATTTGGGAGGTATGTAACACTAATATAAAGAGGGACACTTGGGAGGTATGTACCGCTAATATAAAGAGGGCATTTGGGAGGTATGTAACACTAATATAAAGAGGGCACTTGGGAGGTATGTACCGCTAATATAAAGAGGGACACTTGGGAGGTATGTAACACTAATATAAAGAGGGCATTTGGGAGGTATGGACCGCTAATATAAAGAGGGACACTTGGGAGGTATGTACCGCTAATATAAAGAGGGCATTTGGGAGGTATGTAACACTAATATAAAGAGGGACACTTGGGAGGTATGTACCGCTAATATAAAGAGGGCATTTGGGAGGTATGTAACACTAATATAAAGAGGGCACTTGGGAGGTATGTACCGCTAATATAAAGAGGGACACTTGGGAGGTATGTACCGCTAATATAAAGAGGGCATTTGGGAGGTATGTAACACTAATATAAAGAGGGACACTTGGGAGGTATGTACCGCTAATATAAAGAGGGCATTTGGGAGGTATGTAACACTAATATAAAGAGGGACACTTGGGAGGTATGTACCGCTAATATAAAGAGGGCATTTGGGAGGTATGTAACACTAATATAAAGAGGGCACTTGGGAGGTATGTAACACTAATATAAAGAGGGCATTTGGGAGGTATGTAACACTAATATAAAGAGGGCATTTGGGAGGTATGTAACACTAATATAAAGAGGGACACTTGGGAGGTATGTACCGCTAATATAAAGAGGGCATTTGGGAGGTATGTAACACTAATATAAAGAGGGACACTTGGGAGGTATGTAACACTAATATAAAGAGGGCATTTGGGAGGTATGTAACACTAATATAAAGAGGGCATTTGGGAGGTATGTAACACTAATATAAAGAGGGCACTTGGGAGGTATGTACCGCTAATATAAAGAGGGCATTTGGGAGGTATGTAACACTAATATAAAGAGGGCACTTGGGAGGTATGTACCGCTAATATAAAGAGGGACACTTGGGAGGTATGTAACACTAATATAAAGAGGGCATTTGGGAGGTATGTAACACTAATATAAAGAGGGACACTTGGGAGGTATGTAACACTAATATAAAGAGGGCATTTGGGAGGTATGTAACACTAATATAAAGAGGGCACTTGGGAGGTATGTACCGCTAATATAAAGAGGACACTTGGAATGTATGTACCGCTAGTATAAAGAGGGCATTTGGGAGGTATGTAACACTAATATAAAGAGGGACACTTGGGAGGTATGTACCGCTAATATAAAGAGGGCATTTGGGAGGTATGTAACACTAATATAAAGAGGGACATTTGGGAGGTATGTAACACTAATATAAAGAGGGCATTTGGGAGGTATGTAACACTAATATAAAGAGGGCACTTGGGAGGTATGTAACACTAATATAAAGAGGGACACTTGGGAGGTATGTAACACTAATATAAAGAGGGACACTTGGGAGGTATGTAACACTAATATAAAGAGGGCACTTGGGAGGTATGTAACACTAATATAAAGAGGGACACTTTGGCGGTATGAGAAATCTCTATTAAGTGCACGTTAAGGAGCTGACGTAAGGTGGTCACATATCCGTATAAATTGGGGATGATTATGAAAATGTAATTATGGACGAATTCACAGGAACCCTGCAATGTGTTTTTTTTAACTGCGTTCCACATTTAAAGGGCTCTAATCGCCTTCCGCTGACATCCCCCAGCTGTGCGGGTATCAGCTGAGTTATAAGCTATACTGCAATAGGAACTCTCTTCCCTTAGTTCTCAGGACA
This sequence comes from Rhinophrynus dorsalis, assembly GCA_037306005.1. Taxonomy (NCBI): domain Eukaryota; kingdom Metazoa; phylum Chordata; class Amphibia; order Anura; family Rhinophrynidae; genus Rhinophrynus; species Rhinophrynus dorsalis. Next base: position 182,749,016 of record CM074727.1, on the reverse strand, counting down.
CTGCCAGGGATTTCACCAAAAGAGTTACAAGGGTATTTTATTCACACCACACTGCCACTTTAAGGTGACTGATCTGCTTTAATCTGCTCCACTAAAAGGTATCACTAATTGCACACTGGTGGATTGCTTGTTTCTGCCTCTTGAAGCAAAGCCCAGAATAATGTGTCAATTTAATGAGACAGTAAAAACAACATCATTTAACGCTGCACATTTCCAGTCTGTTACCGCACTGTCAGTTAGGATCTGTACAAACTATAGAGACATTGCTAGGGCCTGAGAGCCACCGGGACACCGATACAGGACTGGCGCACTTCTGGGGCAAATCATACAGCAAAAATACACATTCCCATTTATTTAAGAGGGGTGTCCAACGCTAATGCACTCCTCTTGCACTCAAAGGGTTAAATGGAGCTTTACCCTTGAATGCCCTAGAGATCTTCAACACACTGTGAGTCAATAATCACATTTCCTCTTCTGTACAGTCAAAAAATAACACATTTTCGGCTTATTATCAAGGGGTGCAACAATTTTGAAGGGAGACAATTGTGGAGATTAAATATCTAATAGGACAAAACGAGAACAAGAAGCAATTTAACCCTTTGAGTGCCAGAGGGGCACGGCATGCATTGCAAAGCAATGCATTTCGTACCCCTCCGGCACTCGAAGGGTTAAGAATACTTTTCTCTGAAGAGGTTAATCTCACAGCTCATAGCTGTTCAATCCAAAAGTTATAGCAGCTCAAAACTGTTCTACTATCTGGTAATAGCGACTGAGGGAGATCACTTTCTGAAAGTTCAGTGTGACAGGAAGTGACTCAGCTGGAGAACTTTTGTCAGTGTCTGTCTTCTCCCACAGAGTGCAACAAACTGTCTGAAATCTGGCCACTAGAGGTAAACCCTCAGCAGTTTAAACTGTACTAACTGTAGAAATACACATCTCCAACATATCTCCAACACGTATATATTTAATAAAAAGCTCACTGTTCCTTGAATCTTGACAATTTTGCATGTAATATTTGCATATTTATTGTCATCCGCAGGGAGAGAGGCCACTGATGGAGCAATGTAATATTCTGTATCTATAACGGATTTATTGCAATTTAATTTACCTGTGAGCGATGGCGGCTCTTTATCAGTTGCCCCTGGGAGCAGTTTGTTATCAGAAGATTTGGAACCATTTGTTTAAATTAGCCCCATGCCTATACACTTATACCAGGCAAGTCCTGTTTCACATCTCATTGGACATGTAACTGCTATTGTTTCAGCCACAAGGAATTTCCTTTTTTTTTTTTTTTTCTTTTTAATCTGTGTTTTTTTTAATATAAACATTAGTTCTAATCCTTCAACAGCAATAATGTAAACATTGGTTTTCTGAGAAACCTGATCTTAAATCTCTCGACCAGGGATTCCTGCATATTAACTAATCCTACAAGTTAATCCTATAAGGACCAGAGCAGAGGCGTAACTAGTAATCACCGGTCCCTGGTGCAAAAATTGCCATTGGCCCCCCCGACCACATTACCCCCCACTGCCCACCTCCTCATTTCCCCCAATGTCCATATCTCCACATTGCCCCCAATGTCCGCCTCTCCACATTGCCCCCAATGTCCATCTCTCCACATTGCCCCCAATGTCCATCTCTCCATACTGCCCCAATGTCCATCTCTCCACATTGCCCCCAATGTCCATATCTCCACACTGCCCCCAATGTCCACCTTTCCACACATTGCCCCCAATGTCCACCTCTCCATGCATTGCCGTCAATGTCCACCACTCCACATTGCCCCCAGTGTCCATCTCCTACCTCCCTGGTGGTCCAGCTGTGTGGCAGGAGAGGTCTGTGCCTCCCTCTGCACAGACCTCTATTAGAAGCTAGAGCTCCCGCACTGTCCTCTCTCCAGTAATGCAGAGCGCTGGGTGATGATGTCATCTCCCAGCGCTCTGCAATACTAGAGCACCGAAAACAGAGAGAGCACTCAGCTGCTAATAGAGGTCTGTGCCGAAGATGGCACAGACCTCAGCTAGTTGTGGGAGCAGGGCATGGGGGTCGTAGGGGGTGGACGGGTCCCTGGAGTGACTGGCCCAGTCACAGTTGCTACCCCTGCGACCCCTATTGTTACCCCACTGGTCCAGAGTAGTGTGTATTGCATTGTGAATCAAAGCTTTGCATCCCCTTTGTTTAAATAATACACTGGATCTAGAGCTTAAAGTGGACCTGCCATTCTTGGATATATTTAATTAATTTTAAAGATAGTTAAAAAGGTGCCTATATGCTGTACTAATTGATTTTTTTGTGCCAGCATTTTTGTGAAATTAACCATTATCTGTTGGAGGCACGGTCTGACACTTTATGCTAATTAGTTGCTGCAATCGGCCAATATTATCACATACTGTTCTCTATGAATGAATCTAGGCAGAGCCCACACACTGGGGGGAAGGTGTCTAATAGCGCAGCAAGAGGTACGTTGGATCTGGAACTGAGCTAATTAACATATTGTACAGGGAATTCGCAGTTATGCTACTTATTTCAAAACGATCTATTTTTACTGTGAAATGATCAATAAAATATATAGGAAAATGTTAATTCTCTGTAAAACAAACTGAATGTGTGTTTGGGCGGAAGGTCCAGTGCAGTGATAGAAGATTTGATGACTCACGGTTGTGTTGTGAGTCTATACAATGACATTCGTTTAAACCCTGCATAACATGAATGGGTTAATTAACTCTTTCTCTGCTAGGCTGATAAGAGAAGCTGCTAGTAGGAGGGTTGCCATAGACACTTGTGTAAAAATAGACACTAACTCAATGTCATGAGAAAACAGCGGAGATAATGAATGTATCTACAGACAGAGAATGACAGGAGCAGCCTCTGAGGCTCATGTACAAAAAAGAACTGGAGAAATTATGGGGCAAACCAAATGCAACATGGAGAACAGATAATAATTCCCAGTGATTGAAATGGGCTTTTAACCTCTAGCATTCAAGGGGTTAAAACTCAGTTTCAATCAATGGATATGTTATTTCCCTATGGTGTAGCTGATTTGCTCCAGAATTGCTCCATTTTACTCAGCTTCAGCCTTGTGTATCAGAAGGAGATAATTTCCGTCTCCTTAATTCAAGAGGCTAAGTCCCACACATACCATTTAATCCCTCTTGGGGCAATAGTGCTAGAGAAAAACAGCCATCTTGCTCCTGTTTGTATGAGTCATGTTGCTCTATCACCTCCTGCCTTCTATGGGGGAGATCTATCGATGATCAGGAACTGGTGAGACAATGGAGAATGTCTGACGCATTTCACTGGAGATCTCTGTTGCATTCCCAGTGTGTGTGTGTGTGTATGTGTGAGTATGTATGTGTGTGTGTATGTATGTGTGTGTGTATGTATGTATGTGTGTGTGTGTGTATGTATGTATGTGTGTGTGTGTATGTATGTGTGTGTGTGTGTATGTATGTTTGTATGTGTGTGTGTATGTGTGTGTGTGTGTATGTGTGTGTGTGTGTATGTATATATGTGTGTGTATATATGTATATGTGTGTATGTGTGTATATGTGTGTGTGTATGTATGTATATGTGTGTGTGTGTGGTAATTGCCCCTTATGGTGAATGTATTAAGCTCCAGATTTCATCCTCATTTTATTTGTGGATACACCAACAACCAATGTGCAGCATAGGAGACAAATACATATTGCCTAAATTCTCATTTATTTAAATTGGGCTTTTTAACACCCTCCCCCCATGCTAGCGAGGCATCCAACGCATTTCTAGCACTCAAGGGATTCAAATCAGCATCAGAGCAAAACTATCAATTCAACTCTAATTCATCATTTAAAATCATTCCTTTACATCGGACCTACACGTATAGGAGAGTGCGGCCATCTTGGTGAAGTGCGATCTGTGTGACTGCGCTGTCCGTTCCTGCGCTGTACTGTGTGGTTCCAATGCATCTTCCCTGTTAGCAAATCCATGTGAGTGACAGAGACAGGGACGGACAGCGCAGACGCACAGATCCCACTTCACTGTCCTATTCATGTACGTCCAATACAAGGGCAGGAGTTTAAAGGGATAGTAATACTTCGTTTTATCTTTATTTTATTTTGTAGACATTAAAAAAACATGAAGAACGATATAAGTCTTATCTCTCAGACCTTTATGGTTTAAGAGATATTCACAAGCAAAGTACCCCCCCCTGTTCAGCCAGATAAGAAGGGAGGTGTCCAGGTAGACTGCAGAGAGGGACAATCTTCAATTAAGATAAGGGAAAAACCTGAAAAACTTGTCAAGGGGGGCAGGGCTTTCATTGTTCTCATAGGAAGAAGATTGTCCCCTGCTGTTATCTGTCTGGTCTATGGACTGGATTCCACATCTGAGAAGAGATGGCTTACACTAGGTAAAAGGGGAGGGAGGGGAAACTTTGCTTGTGAATATCTCTCAAACTATAAAGGTCTGAGAGATAAGACTTATATCATTCTTCATTTTTTTTTAATGCCTACAAAATAAAATAAAGTTAAAATGAAGTGTTACTATTCCTTTAAATGATGCTGATACTTTACAAGCTTTATTACTTTGATTGCAAGCTCTATGGGGCAGGGACCTTATATCCTCATGTATACTCACCTGTTGTTCCCCTTAGGATTGTCTATATAAGCTCTTAATCACTGCACCTATTGTACCCCTTCTATATCAGATGTAAACTGTAAAGTGCCAAGTACACCGGGTGGCGCTAGATAAATACAAGATATGCATACAATACAATTACCCTATTTTCATTATTCCATGTATACCAACAATGAATCGGAGGGGACTTCTATTGATATGATAGTTCCACTTTAAATTATTCAAGATATTTCTTCTCACCAGTTGGTCTGTAAGACAATTGCTCCTGTGTCTTTCTGCATACTGCCCTAAGAACAGCTCCAGGTTTCCAGCGCCTCATTAACACTCCCATGAGTCTGTCTCGCTGCGCCCATCTCGTTTCCAGCGCCTCATTAACATGAGTCTGTCTCGCTGCGCCCATCTCGTTTCCAGCACCTCATTAACATGAGTCTGTCTCGCTGTGCCCATCTCACTGTCACTGCTGTGACATTAAAGGGATAGTAATACTTCATTGTATCTTTATTTTATTTTGTAGGCATTAAAAAAACATGAAGAACGATATAAGTCTTATCTCTCAAACATTTATGGTTTAAGAGATATTCACAAACAAAGTATCCCCCCCCCCTCTTTAACCAGATCAGAAGGGAGGTGCCCAGGTAGACTGCAGAGAGGGACAATCTTCAATTAAGATAAGGAAAAACCTGAAAAACTTGTCAAGGGGGGCAGGGCTTTCATTGTTCTCATAGGAAGAAGATTGTCCCCTTCTGTTATCTGTCCTGTCATACAACCAGACTCACATCTGAGAAGAGATGGCTTACACTAGGTAAAAGGGGCGGGAGGGGGAACTTTGCTTGTGAATATCTCTAAACCATAAAGGTTTGAGAGATAAGACTTATATCATTATTCATGTTTTTTTAATGCCTACAAAATAAAATAAAGTTAAAACAAAGTATTACTATCCCTTTAACATAAGCTCAGGTGAGAAGACAGAACACTTAACCCCTCTGATCTGTGCTGGACACCCAGTGAATGTGCTATTACAGCCCATACGTCTCCTGCTCTCCTCGTCCTTATTCACTTTATCTCAGCACCTCCAGGCTAAGCTTGGGGTACAGTTGCTTATTTTCATTTAGAGAAAACAGAACACAAAGAGGGTGCCCAATCGTGCCTTATCTCATGATTTTGCAGTAAGAAATCATATAAATAAAATATACTCACAAAAGTAGCGGTTGTAATCTGGACTTATATCCAAACAAAACATATAAAATATATGGGGAAATAACCCGTCCCTATTCAGGTTTGTGGTTCAAATGTTCGTCTTCATTGGAATCAGGAGGTTCAAATATTAAAAATAATCCCAAAATAAAATATAAAAAACAAAAAAACAAACAGCTGCTATAAAAATATAAAAAACTTTAATCCGGATCACATGATCCTAAAACATTATTCAAGGCAACAACAACGTTTCGCAGTTTGTACAGCTTTTTCAAGAAATGCCTCAAAAATACATACAAAGCAGCTGTACAGCACACTCGTTTAAAAACCCCTACCGTTCACCATTGGATAATGGTCAACTAACCCATAACTCGGTCAGAACAACACTTATTTTGTCAAATTTCCCTTATATAAAACTTATACCTACTAAATATGTTTCACCAATAATTCCATGATTAAAATCTCTATTTTCAATGTCTACATTACCTTCATAATTCCTTATCCGTAGACCGGTGATGGGTTACTGTAAGATCTTATGAAATGTTAATGCACTAGGAGCGCCTTCTTGTTTTGTTTTTATTTTCATTTAACCCTTCAAGGGCCTGTGTGTACAACACTTAAAGGGATAGTAATGTTTCAAAATGAAAGCCGCTCCAATTAATCATCATAGTATTTGGTCCATGGAGAGCGATATTTCAATACTGTCAGAGTTGTAGTACAAGAGTAATTGAATGATAAAGTATCCCCCTCCCGCCCCTTCTACTGATGTAACACTGATCACCTCAGAGCAGAAAGGTGGTGTCCGGATGGCTTGCAGAGAGGGAGAATCTTCAATTAGCATAAGGGAAAAAACAGTCAAGGGGGGGGAAGGGTTTTCATTGTTCTCACAGTAAGAAGATTGTCCCGTGCAGTGATCTGTCTGGTCTCAAGACCGGATTCCACATCTGATGGGAGGTGGCTTACACTAGGTAAAAAGGGGCGGGAGGGGAATACTTTATCATCCAATTACTCTTGTACTACAACTCTGACAGTACTGAAATAACACTCTCCATGGCCCAAATACTATTAAAATTAACTGGAGCTGCTTTTATTTTGAAACATTACTATCCCTTTAAAGTGGACCTGTCAGCTTAAAGGGATAGTAATACTTCATTTTAACTTTATTTTATTTTGTAGGCATTAAAAAAACATGAAGAATGATATAAGTCTTATCTCTGAAACCTTTATGGTTTAAGAGATATTCACAAACAAAGTATCCCCCCCCTGTTCAACCAGATCAGAAGGGAGATGCCCAGGTAGACTGCAGAGAGGGACAATCTTCAATTAAGATAATGGAAAAAGCTGAAAAACTTATCAAGGGGGGAAGGGCTTTCATTGTTTTCATACAAAGAAAATTGTCCCCTTCTGTTATCTGTACTGTCATACAACCAGACTCACATCTGAGAAGAGATTGTTTACACTAGGTAAAAGGGGCGGGGAGGGGAACTTTGCTTGTGAATATCTCATAAACCATAAAGGTTTGAGCGATAAGACTTATATCATTCTTCATGTTTTTTTAATGCCTACAAAATAAAATAAAGTTAAAACGAAGTGTTACTATCCCTTTAAGAGGTTTAGTTCATTTTAAACAGAAGTAAAATCTGACACTATGTTGCACTCGTCATGGTTGGTAAATAACAAGTTTTTGAGAAATGAAACTTTATTGGAATTAGTTTTGGTGCAAAGCGAGACAACGTGATGTGGATGGATCCAGGCAGAGCCCACACACTGGGAGACGTGTATAATAGCACAGCGAGGGGTCAGTTTAGCCTTAAACATATTTAATTAGCATACGGTGCATTGAATTAGCATACAGGGCCAGACTGTGCCATTAACTCATAAAAGGTTCATTTCTCAAAAACAACTTATTTTACAGAAAAATGGTCAGTACAACATATAGGCTATTTTTATGTATCTGCACAACAAACTGAACTTAAGGTGACAGTACCCCTTAACCCTTTACTACTTTGAGTGCAAGAGTGGTACGCAATGTGTTGTAAAGCTATGCGTTGTGTACTCATCTGACACTGAAGCGGTTAATCAGTGGAGTGCGGTGTGCTGTGCAGTACTTTGTACATACAGTTTTCTATGCAGCTGTTTTGTCCCTTGGTCTGACATGGGAACATACATGGCAAATAACTGTAATCACTCTTTATAAATTGGAAAATTCTACAACCAATGAAAATGGCAATTTACTATTGTATTGCCAGTTTGGAGTTTAGCAAATGGGTCCAGAATTATGCAGCCCTTTAAAGGGGCAGCAAACCATAATTAGGAAAATACATACAGTTTGTTCTAAAGCTTTTCCTGTTAAGTAAAACCACAGCACTCTCAATGCCGGAAGATGATTCTTTCAAAAGATATCACAGAGCTAACATGGCATTTTTCTGATAGCTTAAGTTCAACATGGTATCCCACCAGGTGGCGCTGTTACTGCATACATCTATGGAAAGTTTGCACTTGTGACACTCTGCTCTTCTCAGGCAGTTCTAGCAACAGCACCACCAACCTGCCACACAATCTAGTTTGATGATAGATTGACCTATAATAACTTTTAACTGAAGCATCTCCCAGGAGTGGAAGTATCTGAAAATATATATTTTATTCATAAAAAGAGTTTACTGCCATTTCAATACCAGATTTAATTTATTTAACGTATTGTGAATCACTGCATCGGAGACATTGCTAGCAGGCAAGGGGTTAATCTGAGTGTTCCTTAAACCCGTGGCGTAATGACGATGTCTCCAACACATTGAGATTTTATAACTTTGCAGTCCTCTTCAGCATTGTATGGGTTAAACATTAAGGCACATGATGATTGCATCAAATGCTTTAATGTTTAACCAATACAATCCTGTAAAAGGTTAAACTGTAAGGTGACCACACATCCCTTTAAATCAGGGACACTTATAAAATACACACATTGCAGGGTTGCTTTGATTCCTGCGCTGTCCTGCATTGTATTGTGTATTTTATCAGTGCCCCTGATTTAAAGGGATATATGGTCACCTTATTAAACTGTACCTCTCTGGGTTCATGTCTGACCCTGTTTGGCGTTCTGTGGCGCATGCTGTAATGAAAACGGGAACATACTTGGGCTAAGGTGACCATATATCCCTTTAAATCAGGGACACTTATAAAATACCCATATTGCAGGATAGCACAGGAATCAAAGCAACCCTGCAATGTGTGTATTTTATAAGTGTCCCTGATTTAAAGGAAAATGTGGTCACCTTAACTTGGGCAAACCAACTGCTTTGTAGGGAGCAAATAGAAAATTCTCCAAATTACCACTGATTTAAATGGTGCTTTTAACCCACTTCATGCTAAACAGGACTCCAACGCAGACCTCTTTAGCATGCATGGGGTTAAAAAGTCCCATTTATATCAGTGAGGACCGTAATCTGTTCTCTTAAGCGGAACATGATTTCATATCTCAATTAAACTCAAGTGAATGTCGTTAACTCAGGCAGATCCTTCAGACTGACTGAACCACTAATTGATTCACTTGCGTTCATGTGAGGGGATTCCAACATTCTGCACCACGAGAGGGGGGGAGCTGAGGACAGGCTGAGCACCCCTGCCCTCTGGTTCAGTTGGGTCATCCCAGACATTTCTCTTCTGCACATCAGCCTCCCCCCCCCCCCAGTTTTATTGTGATTTTCGTCTTCACTGCGGGAGATTCAGACACATGAAATGAAATGTCTGGAGAGGAGGATACAGCAGAGCGGGCACAATGCTCCACATGCCGGCAGGTGCCAGTTTAGTGCAAAGTCTCTGCCATGAGCAGGCAAAGCCTCTATAACAGATTAATCAGTATTCTACCACACGTCCTGTGATTCTTAGTGAATCTGCAGGACAGGCAGCGCTGAATTCATCTGGCCTCGGTCTGAGAATGCCCTAATGCAGTGATTCTCAGCTCCGGTCCTCGGGGCACACCAACAGGTCGTGTTTTAAGATATCCCTAATTAATCACAGGTGAATCAATCACAATGACTGAGCCACTAATTACTCACCTGCGATTAAGCAGGAACAACCTGAAAACCTGCACTGTTGGTGTGCCCTGAGGACTAACGTTGCGAAACACTGCCATAATGATAGGATACATACCCACAGTCATAGCCATATGCTTAAAGGGGTAATAACCCATTATTGTGACTTTACATAATATGCAACTACATTATACTAGTAAAGCACTGTGTACACTTGTGGTTTTATATAACTAATCATATTCATTAGTTCATTCTAAAATATAGCACATACAGCATACAGTAGGCTGAGCAGACGTCACCTTTAACCGGGGACACATAGGAAATAGGCATATTTCAGGAGGGCACCAAAATCAAAGCAGCCCTGCAGTATGCATTTTTCATATGTGTTCCTAGTTAAAGGGATAGTAATGTTTCATAATAAAAGCAGCTCTAATTAATCATCATAGTATTTAGACTTTGGAGAGTGTTATTTCAATTCTGTCAGAGTTGTAGTTCCAGAGTAATTCAATGACAAAGTGTCCCCCTCCCGCCCCTTTTACTGATGTAACACTGTTCAGCCAGATCAGAAGGGAGGTGCCCAGGTAGACTGCAGAGAGGGACAATCTTCAATTAAGATAAGGGAAAAAGCTGAAAAACTTGTCAAGGGGGGCAGGGCTTTCATTGTTTTCATACAAAGAAAATTGTCCCCTTCTGTTATCTGTACTGTCATACAACCTGACTCACATCTGAGAAGAGATGGCTTACACTAGGTAAAAGGGGCGGGGAGGGGAACTTTGCTTGTGAATATCTCTCAAACCATAAATGTTTGAGAGATAAGACTTATATCATTCTTCATGGTTTTTTAATGCCTACAAAATAAAATAAAGTTAAAACGAAGTATTACTATCCCTTTAAAGGGGAGATCTGGTCACCGTAGCTTACAGAGCACTCAGTGGTGCAGGGACAGCGTAACATTGTATCTCCCTGTACCATCCTATATAATAATTCACTAAATTGTTTGTCAGAAGCCATCATGCACAGTAGAGATGGCTGCACGCACTGCAGTCATGCTCACTACAGACTGCCAGCACCTGATAACTGAGCGGGGCTCCGAATTCGGAGTGCCCTGACCTGTATCAGCCGCGGTGCGGGCAGTCTCTACTGCGCATGACTGCACCGTGGCTGTTGCTGGGTGGCACTGTGGCCCGTGTACACGGGCTCTTCAACTAGTTCATATATAAAGGATTACTGATTATGTAGCAGAAATACAAAATCCCCATTGATTCTGATTGCAGTGGAACTGAGGTACTAGGAGGAACTGAAGCAATTTTAGGGCAAAGAAACAATTCCCATCCACTTGGGGCTTTTAACCCACTGAATGCCAGAAAAGTCACCAACACTTTGCTTGTCCATAATACCTTCAGACCTGGAGGACCTGTCCATGGAGCTGGACAAGTAAGTTACTAAAAGGACCACAGGACCCCGCCCACTGCGTATGTAATCATAACCCTTTACAGACCACAGGGATAAGCAATGAATTTCTTCTGGTTCTTGAAGGGTCATTAAATCTATTTTAGTTTGAAAAGACTGTCAGCGTAGGAAAATGAAGTAGTTAATTTCCTCTGCGCCTTGTCAAAGAGGCAGTAAAGGTCCAATAAAAGGCCATTTTACATGACTGGCTGACCCTTTGGACCAATGGCAACTGAGCTCACATAGCTTAGAACTCTCCTGTGTAACTTGATCCCCCCTGCAGATCACAAAGATCTGCAGGGCTGGGGACATCAGCACTTTGGGCACTCACAGGAGAGGAAAAAGCAAGATTACTAGAGGCCCTGTCAATGAATCCACCATCAATAGACAGAGGTGCAACTAGAAGCCACTGGGCCCTGGTGCAAAGGTTGCCATGGGCCCCCCCTCGACCACACTGGCCCCCCCATCAGCCATCTCCATTGGACACCTCCACAATGCTCCCAGTCTCCACATTGCCCCCCATCATCTTCACATTCCCTCCACATTGCCCCCCCAGTGTCCGTTTCCTACCACCCTGGTGGTCCAGCGGTGTGGCAGGAGAGGTCTGTGCCTCCTTCTGAACAGACCTCTATACAGCCAGAGCTCCCGCGCTGTCCTCTCTTCAGTAATGATGATGTCATCTCCCAGCGCTCTGCATTACTAAAGAGCCGAAGAGGGTGCGCAGCTACTAGAGGTCTGTGCAGAAGAAGACACAGACCTCTATACAGCCGGAGCTCCCGCGCGGTCCTCTCTTCAGTAATGATGATGTCATCTCCCAGCGCTCTGCATTACTAAAGAGCCGAAGAGGGTGCGCAGCTACTAGAGGTCTGTGCCTCCTTCTGAACAGACCTCTATACAGCCGGAGCTCCCGCGTGGTCCTCTGTTCAGTAATGATGATGTCATCTCCCAGCGCTCTGCATTACTAAAGAGCAGAAGAGGGAGCTCAGCTGCTAGAGGTCTGTGCAGAAGAAGACACAGACCTCTATACAGCCGGAGCTCCCGCGTTGTCCTCTCTTCAGTAATGATGATGTCATCTCCCAGCGCTCTGCATTACTAAAGAGCTGAAGAGGGTGCGCAGCTGCTAGAGGTCTGTGCCGAAGAAGACACAGACCTCAGCATGTTGAAGACACCGGGCGGGGGGGTCGCAGGGGACGGCCTGGAGTGATGGGCCCTGTCGCAGGTGCCACCTCTGAACCCATATTGTTACGCCACTGTCAACAGACTTCTATGAATGGGCGCCAAGTGAGGCGCTAACATCACCCAGCCCTGCAGGTCACTGCTGTCTGCGGAGGGAATGGAGAGACAATGGGTGAGTTCTAAGCTTTGGGAACATCATTCCCATAGCGCTGTGGGCATTGCCTTTTTTCTAAAGGGTCTTTTATCAGCTGTTCATTGTCGCTTCAAAGAAATGCCTTAAATCGCATCATTTTGGAGAATCCCACCCCAGCCCTTTGGGGGTTCCCGCTCCAGCCCTTTGGGGTTCCAGTATAGAAAGCTTCCAGTGTGGATCTGTGGATCTTAATCTCATTGGAACTGTGCCAGGCTGGAATTAAAGGGGCGGAACATTATTACACTCTGCTACACATCCCTGAGACTGATTTACTAAGAACATGAAATTTCCCTAAATCCCCATGAGTCAAATAGGGATTTTAACCCCTTTAATGCTAGAGAGGACTTGCAATGCATTGGAGTCCTCTCTAGCATTCAAGAAGTTAAAAACCTGGGTTTGTTTGTTCATCTCCTATGATACAGATGATTTGTCCCAATATTGCTCCATTCCTTCTCAGTACGTATGCCCCCGAGTCCCTGATTGTGTGATCCTCATCTCAGTCATCATTCCCTGTTTGTGATCATAATAACGAACTCTATTAGCGATTCATCAATCAGTAATTTCTCATCCCGTGGAGGAGCCGCGCATCCGATTAATGGTGAGTGAATAGAAATGAATATATATCCCTCGCTCGGCGCCAGGCCTATTTACCTCGGATTTTATTAAGTAAAATATTTATTACTAAGAGATGTGCATTGAATGATAGCACATTAATAAGGACCGTTTACTGCAAATTTTATCTGAATTATATATTCCATTTTAATATAATATTTTAATGTAATGTAATCCTGGGCTGATTCCTCCTCATGTGCATGGTCAGTATTGCCATGGGCTATATGCACAAAGAAAATAGGTGCAACTCTGGTGCAATCCAACTGTATTGGGGCGGGATAAATTAATATTCCCATTCAATTAAGTGGGACTTCAAATCCCTTTAATGCTGGGGCCTCCCTACGAATGAAAGGGTTAAAATCCCCATTTACATAAATGGATTTGTATCGCTTCTCTGTGTTGTGGTGATTAGCACTAGAGTGGATCTCATTCTTCCCAACATTTCATATGGACTAAGAGGGACACTGGGGTTTTAGGGGGTGTGGCTGGTGGGCGAGGCATTACCTAGAATTTTTAAGATATTTAATGACCTATCGACACCTCTTTGTGTTACTGAGTAAATGATATAGAGCAAGATCAAAGTATTTTATTTACACAGGCTAATTTATATACACATATACTGGCATTTCTCCAGACATTAATGTGAGTTTTATTGCTGTGGAGCAATAGATACACTTATATATACACCACACAGTCTGATCTCCTAAACACAGGGACACCAGGGTGATACACTTATATACACAACACACAGTCTGATCTCCTAAACACAGGGACACCAGGGTGATACATTTATATACACACCACACAGTCTGATCTCCTAAACACAGGGACACCAGGGTGATACACTTATATACACACCACACAGTCTGATCTCCTAAACACAGGGACACCAGGGTGATATACTTATATACACACCACACAGTCTGATCTCCTAAACACAGGGACACCAGGGTGATACATTTATATACACACCACACAGTCTGATCTCCTAAACACAGGGACACCACGGTGATACACCTATATACACACCACACAATCTGATCTCCTAAACACAGGGACACCAGGGTGATACACTTCTATACACACCACACAGTCTGATCTCCTAAACACAGGGACACCAGAGTGATACACTTATATATACACCATACAGTCTGATCTCCTAAACACAGGGACACCAGGGTGATACACTTATATACACACCACACAGTTTGATCTCCTAAACACAGGGACACCAGGGTGATACATTTATATACACACCACACAGTCTGATCTCCTAAACACAGGGACACCAGGGTGATACACTTATATACACACACCACACAGTCTGATCTCCTAAACACAGGGACACACAGGGACATCAGGGTGATACACTTCTATACACACACCACACAGTCTGATCTCCTAAACACAGGGACACACAGGGACATCAGGGTGATACACTTCTATACACACCACACAGTCTGATCTCCTAAACACAGGGACACCAGGGTGATACACTTCTACACACACCACACAGTCTGATCTCCTAAACGCAGGGACACCAGGGTGATACACTTATATACACACCACACAGTCTGATCTCCTAAACACAGTGACACCAAGGTGATACACTTATATACACACCACACAGTCTGATCTCCTAAACACAGGGACACCAGGGTGATACACTTATATACACACCACACAGTCTGATCTCCTAAACACAGGGACACCAGGGTGATACACTTATATATACACCACACAGTCTGATCTCCTAAACACAGGGACACCAGGGTGATACACTTCTATAAACACCACATAGTCTGATCTCCTAAACACAGGGACACCAGGGTGATACAATTATATACACACCACCCAGTCTGATCTCCTAAACACAGGGACACCAGGGTGATACACTTACATACACACCACCCAGTAAGATCTCCTAAACACAGGGACACCAGGGTGATACACTTATATATACACCACCCAGTCTGATCTCCTAAACACAGGGACACCAGGGTGATACACTTCTATACACACCACACAGTCTGATCTCCTAAACACAAGGACACCAGGGTGATACACTTATATACACACCACACAGTCTGATCTCCTAAACACAGGGACACCAGGGTGATACACTTATATACACACCACACAGTCTGATCTCCTAAACACAGGAACACCAGGGTGATACACTTCTATACACACCGCACAGTCTGATCTCCTAAACACAGGGACACGAGGGTGATACACTTATATACACAGCACACAGTCTGAACTCCTAAACACAGGGACACCAGGGTGATACACTTCTATACACACCGCACAGTCTGATCTCCTAAACACAGGGACACCAGGGTGATACACTTCTATACACACCGCACAGTCTGATCTCCTAAACACAGGGACACCAGGGTGATACACTTATATATACACCACACAGTCTGATCTCCTAAACACAGGGACACCAGGGTGATACACTTCTATAAACACCACATAGTCTGATCTCCTAAACACAGGGACACCAGGGTGATACAATTATATACACACCACCCAGTCTGATCTCCTAAACACAGGGACACCAGGGTGATACACTTACATACACACCACCCAGTAAGATCTCATAAACACAGGGACACCAGGGTGATACACTTATATATACACCACCCAGTCTGATCTCCTAAACACAGGGACACCAGGGTGATACACTTCTATACACACCACACAGTCTGATTTCCTAAACACAAGGACACCAGGGTGATACACTTATATACACACCACACAGTCTGATCTCCTAAACACAGGGACACCAGGGTGATACACTTCTATACACACTGCACAGTCTGATCTCCTAAACACGAGGACACCAGGGTGATACACTTCTATACACACCGCACAGTCTGATCTCCTAAACACAGGGACACGAGGGTGATACACTTATATACACACCACACAGTCTAATCTCCTAAACACAGGGACACCAGGGTGATACACTTCTATACACACCGCACAGTCTGATCTCCTAAACACAGGGACACCAGGGTGATACACTTCTATACACACCGCACAGTCTGATCTCCTAAACACAGGGACACCAGGGTGATACACCAGGGGGGTATGGAGCACTAATATCTCCTAAAGATGGACAGCTGAGAGGTATGGACCCTTAATAGCTCCTAAAGAGGGAACTTGGGAGGTATGGACTCCTAATATCTCCTAAAGACAGACACTTGGGAGATATGAACCCCTAATATTTCCTAAAGAGGGACACTTGGGAGGTATGTACCCCTAATATCTCTTAAAGAGGGACACTTGGGAGGTATGGACCCCTAATAACCCTAAAGAGGGACACTTGGGAGGTATGGACCCCTAATATCTCCTAAAGAGGGACACTTGGGAGGTATGAAGCACTAATATCTCCTAAAGAGGGACACTTGGGAGGTATGAAGCACTAATATCTCCTAAAGAGGGACACTTGGGAGGTATGAAGCACTAATATCTCCTAAAGAGGGACACTTGTGAGGTACAGACCCTAATATCTCCTAAAGACAGACACTTGGGAGGTATGTACCCCTAATATCTCCTAAAGACAGACACTTGGGAGGTATGTACACTAATATCTCCTAAAGAGGGACACTTGGGAGGTATGTACACTCAGATCTCCTAAACAGGGACACTTGGGAGGTATAGGATCTGTAGATTCCAAGACATATTCTATTTTACATAATGGCAGAAAGATAAAGGCTTTCCTGTAAATGGGGCTTTTAATGCCTTGAATACTGACGAGGTCTTCAGTGCTTATTTTCCCCTATGCTTGCGTTACTGTAGTCTGGAATTGCTTCTCTTTTGCGCACACACACAGCATTACTGTATAGACATTTCTGATCCTGGTTTTTGGGAAAAAGAAAATATAATTTGGCCCAATTAGGAAGATGTTGTCAAAAGCCGCAAATTAGGATGAAAATGTAACCCTGACACTTTCTAATAATAAACATCACTTACCTTAATTTGGATACAAAATCCTAATGGCCGCTATGAACCAGTTCTGATAGGAATGATTATCCAGAAGGAATGTCCATGGTTATATGGGTAACGGACAGTACTGTGTCAGTCGTGGATAAAGTCAATGTGATACCTTTGTCGCTGAACTGATTTGCTTTAGAGTGCAAGCTCTTTAGACAACATTGGTATCTTCACCAGGGATGCTGGAGACCTCTCTAGCATTTGAGAGGTTAAAAGCCACATTTAAATAATTTGTAATTTTTGGGTCCCCTATGGATGCTGATGGTTTGCCCAAGAGTTGATCCACTTATCCTCTATACATCATCCTCAGTGGCTGCATTAACAGTAAAGAACGCTAACAGACTCAGATTTATTAGGGTTTAAAGGGTCCTGGGCTTTAGCACCTTCCCTGCCGTAATGAACGTCTAGCGGAATGAGCAGGAGATCTTAAAGGGATAGTAATACTTAAAATGTAAAAAAATATATGTTATAGGGTTTATCCCCCTGAGTAAAACAAGGGTACTCCCACCGCTGAAAGGTGTTTCATTCAAAAGTTATTAATTTTCAAAGTTGAATTTTTTAGGTGCAATATCACAGTGGCCTGAAATTGTACAGTGGCGCTGTTGCTACACGATCCTATGGACTGCTCTGGTTCCGGGACCATAAATCTCCATAGGATGGTGTAGCAACAGCGCCACTGTACAATTTCAGGCCATTGTGATATTGCACCTAAAAAATTAAACTTTGAAAATTAATAACTTTTGAATGAAACACCTTTCAGCGGTGGGAGTACTCTTGTTTTACTCAGGGGGATAAACCCTACAACATATTTTTTTTTACATTTTAAGTATTACTATCCCTTTAATCACCAATGTGTACAAAGGTGCTTTCAAAGGCACCAAGGAACAGTTGGGTGTCAGGTTCCAGCACAATAAGGACATATTGGAAGGCCAAGCTGTGTTTAAAGTAACAGTAACATTATAAAATTAAAAAAAAAAAAAAAAAGTATGATTTAGTACCACAACGGAATGCCCACTGATAGAAGATTTTTTCACTCAGACATTATTACAACTCAGTGTAGTTTGTTCTTCCATTAAACTGCAATTCAGTACTGTAGCCACCAGGTGGCGTTGTTACCATCACTTGCTAAGGAGAGCGGCTAGTGGTGACTCAAGCTCTGCCACAGAGCAGTTTAATAGAAATATGCCATTTGGACACTAGTTGGTGCTATTGCTAATTGTCATATAAAGATAAAAGATGAGAGTTGGTACAGTGTTAGCCATAGAAATACAAGAAACCAATATAGTCAAGTTGATACCTTTATTGACTAACTAGGCAGATTGAGGATGAAAGCTTTTCCAGAAATCTCAGGTCTCTTCCTCAGGCATGTTATACAGATAAATATGAAAACATCTCTCTTAACCCCTTCACGACCCTTGACGGTCATAGTACGTCATGGGTAGATCTGAGTTAATGACCCATGGCGTACTATGACCGTCATGGAATTCCGTGCTCCTCCCCGCGGCTGCATGCCATTCGGGGGAGTCCGGAACCGGAAAAAAAACAAAAAATGCTCCGTGGTCCTTAAGTGACCGCATCGTGCCGCGTGGCTGGTCGTTAAGGGGTTAAATACAGGTACACATCGCATTGTTTAGAATGGAAATTAGATAAGATATCTCAGTCCAGACCCAGGTTCTTTGATCAGTCAATGGTAAAGAGGTCTTGAAAGGGATAGTAATACTTAAAATGTAAAAAAAAACAATATGTTGTAGGGTTTATCCCCCTGAGTAAAACAAGAGTACTCCCACTGCTGAAAGGTGTTTCATTCAAAAGTTATTAATTTTCAAAGTTGAATTTTTTAGGTGCAATATCACAGTGGCCTGAAATTGTACAGTGGCGCTGTTGCTACACCATCCTATGGAGATTTATGGTCAATTGACCAGAGCTGTCCATAGGATCGTGTAGCAACAGCACCACTGTACAATTTCAGGCCACTGTGATATTGCACCTAAAAAATTCAACTTTGAAAATTAATAACTTTTGAATGAAACATCTTTCAGCAGTGGGAGTACTCTTGTTTTACTCAGGGGGATAAACCCTACAACATATTTTTTTTTACATTTTAAGTATTACTATCCCTTTAAAGCTTGCATCCTAAGTCTACTTAGTTAAAAATTAAAGGTATCAACTTGACTATACTTACCTCCTGTATAAACAGTAGTCTGAATGAGAAAAACTCTGAGAGTTTCTGAATGGAAATCCTTTATGTAGATATCTTTCCCCAGAATGACTGAGTTGTTGGTTCTTACACAGTAGAGAGAACGCTCTTTATGGTTTAACCCCATCACGACATCCTTGCGTTAGGTTTTGCTAGTCTTTGAAGTCGCCAGCGGAGGATGATATTGGGGGCAGGGGAGTTTCTCGGTGCATTGCATACCCCCCTCTGGCACTCAAAGGGTTAAAGTGTCAGGTCTACTTAAAGGGGAGAAACACCTCTCACTTACCTTACTAAGGCTAAAAAAATCCCCCTGGCCCCTAAGAATTTTGGACATGTGTGACTTTTCGTTACAGAAAACATTGTTACATGTTCCTGAATGTCATATCCTTGGAGGCGGACATGACAGCTACTAGCAGGACACAAACTCCTCCCACTTCAAAGGTAATCTTAACCCTTTAAGCAGGCTGATTTTAAACCAGGTCCATGCCCAAGTCAATCACCCAATGCCACTATTTAATTCGGCATTAGAAGAATACAACATTAATTCACCAGTAAAGCAATACACCTTTACATTATGAGGTGAACTGGTACCTTACTTTTTAGAAAGTCACCCTTGCCTTTGCATTTCACACCTCTATGGTCCTTGCCATTTTTTTTTTTTTTTTTAATTTTTTTTTTGCGGTCCGATTCAGGGCTCCCTGAATGGTGTGGAGCCGTGCGGAGCCCTGAATTCCATGGCGTACATGTACGTCCTTGGTCCTTTAGGGACCTACACCCTGTGACGTACATGTACATGTCATTGGTTGTTAAGGTGTTAAAGGGTTAATTAGACTTATGCACTTTGCCGGCTTCTGTTTGAAAACGCTCACTGTGGGGTATGACTGCACGACGCACAGATAATGCATTTGGTTGTCCCAAGCCCAGGGACTTTAGGGATCGGGGGATTATTTGCTATGTGATGCAGTGTCCCTAACTCTTGTGCCAATCCTGCCTGCTGCACCGCCACAGTAAATATAACCAGAAGGGCATTGCCCGCAGTGTGAGATGGGATGGATAATCTTTGCAGATGCTGGGCAGATGCCACCTCTAAGGGTGGGGAGGGATCCTGGCAGAATGCCTGAACGAAAACAACTAGCAAGGCACGGCCGGGCAATGTAAAAGGGATGTAAAATCAAGGAAGATGAGCATTTACTCAGTGAAGGAATTAAATTACCCTCACAAGTGTCATTTCTTCCCTTTGCAGCTAATAATGTCCTTGTAAATTAGATTCCCCGTGAATGACATTGAGAGGGAACCAATATACTCAAATCAATGGATGGGGCGGCTATTTAACCCTTCGAGTGACAATGGCTCAGCAATGCATTGCGTACCCACTGGCACACAAAAGGTTAAAGAAATAGTTTTATGTTAAAGGATCAGTAAAGTGTTGTTATGAACACAGATCTATTTTTCGGGCTTTTTAATGCTGAGTAAAAGTAAGAGTAATCCTGCTGCTGGGAGATAGAAGTTATTTCAGATCAAACTGCCAAAAAACTTTAGGTCAATTAATATAAATAGATAAAAGGAGCAATAAGCTTTATTAATGAAAGAATAAATGTTATATTGATTTTCCTGCTGTGTAAAACAAGGGTACATCCACGGCTGGGAGATGCTCATTTACCAGTTAATTCAGCTGAAACATTACATTTTTTATTCTGTTAAAGTTTTAGTCAGTTTAATGGTTTTATGGAGTTTTGGTTAAGTAGTTGGAGAGTTTAATCTCAGGGAACAATCTGACTTATCTGATAAACTACTTAATTCGCTATGAGTTGCACAGCTCTCTGGTACTTAAAGGGTTAATTACAATTCTTTCCATCTTCTTGCCCTATTAGAACTCCACTTCTCCTCCTACACACCCTGTTCCTCCTCCCACTTCTCCTCCTACACACCCTGTTCCTCCTCCCACTTCTCCTCCTACACACCCTGTTCATCCTCCCACTTCTCCTCCTACACACCCTGATCCTCCTCCCACTTCTCCTCCTACACACCCTGTTCCTCCTCCCACTTCTCCTCCTACACACCCTGTTCCTCCCACTTCTCCTCCTTCTCACCCTGTTCATTCTCCCACTTCTCCTCCTTCCCACCCTGTTCCTCCTCCCACTTCTCCTCCTACACACCCTGTTCCTCCTCCCACTTCTCCGCCTACACACCCTGTTCCTCCTCCACTTCTCCTCCTACACACCCTGATCCTCCTCCCACTTCTCCTCCTACACACCCTGATCCTCCTTTCACTTCTCCTCCTACACACCCTGTTCCTCCTCCCACTTCTCCTCCTACACACCCTGTTCCTCCTCCCACTTCTCCTCCTACACACCCTGTTCCTCCTCCCACTTCTCCTCCTACACACCCTGATCCTCCTCCCCACTTCTCCTCCTACACACCCTGTCATCCTTTCACTTCTCCTCCTACACACCCTGTTCCTCCTTTCACTTCTCCTCCTACACACCCTGTTCCTCCTTCACTTCTCCTCCTACACACCCTGATCCTCCTCCCACTTCTCCTCCTACACACCCTGTTCCTCCTCCCACTTCTCCTCCTACACACCCTGTTCCTCCTTTCACTTCTCCTCCTATACACCCTGTTCCCCCTCCCACTTCTCCTCCTACACACCCTGTTCCTCCTCTCACTTCTCCTCCTACACACCCTTTTCCTCCTCCCACTTCTCCTCCTACACACCCTGATCCTCCTCCCACTTCTCCTCCTACACACCCTGTTCATCATTTTAATTCTCCTCCTACACACCCTGTTCCTCCTCCCACTTCTCCTCCTACACACCCTGATCCTCCTCCCACTTCTCCTCCTACACACCCTGATCCTCCTCCCACTTCTCCTCCTACACACCCTGTTCCTCCTCCCACTTCTCCTCCTACACACCCTGTTCCTCCTCCCACTTCTCCTCCTACACACCCTGTTCATCATTTTAATTCTCCTCCTACACACCCTGTTCCTCCTCTCACTTCTCCTCCTACACACCCTGATCCTCCTCCCACTTCTCCTCCTACACACCCTGATCCTCCTCCCACTTCTCCTCCTACACACCCTGTTCCTCCTCCCACTTCTCCTCCTACACACCCTGTTCCTCCTCCCACTTCTCCTCCTACACACCCTGATCCTCCTCCCACTTCTCCTCCTACACACCCTGTTCCTCCTCCCACTTCTCCTCCTACACACCCTGATCCTCCTCCCACTTCTCCTCCTACACACCCTGTTCATCATTTTAATTCTCCTCCTACACACCCTGTTCCTCCTCTCACTTCTCCTCCTACACACCCTGATCCTCCTCCCACTTCTCCTCCTACACACCCTGATCCTCCTCCCACTTCTCCTCCTACACACCCTGTTCCTCCTCCCACTTCTCCTCCTACACACCCTGTTCCTCCTCCCACTTCTCCTCCTACACACCCTGATCCTCCTCTCACTTCTCCTCCTACACACCCTGTTCCTCCTCCCACTTCTCCTCCTACACACCCTGTTCCTCCTCCCACTTCTCCTCCTACACACCCTGATCCTCCTCCCACTTCTCCTCCTACACACCCTGTTCCACTTCCCACTTCTCCTCCTACATACCCTGTTCCTCCTCCCACTTCTCCTCCTACACACCCTGTTCCTCCTCTTACTTCTCCTCCTACACACCCTGTTCCTCCCACTTCTCCTCCTACTCACCCTTTTCCTCTCACTTCTCATCCTACACACCCTGTTCCTCCTCCCACTTCTCCTCTTTCCCACCCTGTTCCTCCCACTTCTCCTCCTTCACACCCTGTTCCTCCCACTTCTCCTCCTTCACACCCTGTTCCTCCCACTTCCCTCCCATGTATCCACCTTCTCTCCCTGTCCCTCCCACCTCCAGTCCACATACATAATAAAAAAATCCTTTTACACACTGTGTGTCTGTCTGTCTGTGTGTTTGTCTCTGTGTATATGTGTGTGTGTGCGTATATGTCTGTGTGGGTGGGTGTGTACATATATATTTGCACATATGTGTGGGTGGGTGTGTATCTATGTGGATTTATGTGGATGTGTGCATATATGTGTGTGTGTGTGTTTGTGTATATATATATATATATATATATGTGTGTGTGTGTTTGTGTATATATATATATATGTGTGTGTGTTTGTGTATATATATATGTGTGTGTGTGATTGTGTATACGTGTATTTATGTGGATGTGTGTGAGTGTGTGATTGTATGTGTTTGTATATTTGTGGATGTGTGTGTTTGTATATATGTGGATGTGTGTGTGTTTGTATGTGTGTGTGTATATTTCTGGATTGTGTGTGTGTGTTTGTATGTGTGTGTATATATGTGTATGTGTGTGTGTGTGTGTGTGTGTGAGTGTGTGTGTGTGTAACATATATCTCCTCTCTTCCATGAAAAAGATTACTTATCCTTTAAAACATTTTCTGTGCTGTACAATGTCCTTCTACATTAATGCACTACACTGCTGTAAGAGCAATTCCCAAGGCAACAACCAGAAGACCTCGCTGGCATCCGATGGGTTATTGCTACAACCTAAAAACACTCACTAAAATACCCTCTGGGATTTCAAAAAGCCGTGCAGTTTGGTGTGAGGAAGAACACGTGTTTTATGGAGATGAACAAACAATTCTGCACAAGAGACGGAATCTGTAACAAGCTCTGACATATGACCTATAAAACGCTCTCAATACTGTGGAAATTATGAGGCTAAAGCATTAACATCTGGTGGGAGAGAAGATCCACAGAACAATGTAGGAATCAAAGAGTTTATCTCACTGGAGAAGTTATCTCCTCTTTATCACACCTTAGTACATCTCCCCTGTAGTCTATAACTAAATCTCTCCCATAGAATAACATAGGAACTGAAGAGTTTATCTCACTGGAGAAGTTATCTCCTCTTTATCACACCTTAGTACATCTCCCCTGTAGTCTATAACTAAATCTCTCCCATAGAATAACATAGGAACTGAAGAGTTTATCTCACTGGAGAAGTTATCTCCTCTTTATCACACCTTAGTACATCTCCCCTGTAATCTATAACTGAATCTCTCCCATAGAATAACATAGGAACTGGAGAGTTTATCTCACTGGAGAAGTTATCTCCTCTTTATCACACCTTAGTACATCTCCCCTGTAGTCTATAACTAAATCTCTCCCATAGAATAACATAGGAACTGAAGAGTTTATCTCACTGGAGAAGTTATCTCCTCTTTATCACACCTTAGTACATCTCCCCTGTAGTCTATAACTAAATCTCTCCCATAGAATAACATAGGAACTGGAGAGTTTATCTCACTGGAGAAGTTATCTCCTCTTTATCACACCTTAGTACATCTCCCCCTGTAGTCTATAACTAAAGATCTCCCATAGAATAACATAGGAACTGGAGAGTTTATCTCACTGGAGAAGTTATCTCCTCTTTATTACACCTTAGTACATCTCCCCCTGTAGTCTATAACTAAAGATCTCCCATAGAATAGCATAGGAACTGGAGTGTTTATCTCACTGGAGAAGTTATCTCCTCTTTATCGCACCTTAGTACATCTCCCCTGTAGTCTATAACTAAAGATCTCCCATAGAATAGCATAGGAACTGGAGAGTTTATCTCACTGGAGAAGTTATCTCCTCTTTATCGCACCTTAGTACATCTCCCCTGTAGTCTATAACTAAATCTCTCCCATAGAATAACATAGGAACTGGAGAGTTTATCTCACTGGAGAAGTTATCTCCTCTTTATCACACCTTAGTACATCTCCCCTGTAGTCTATAAGTAAAGATCTCCCATAGAGTAACATAGGAACAGGAGAGTTTATCTCACTGGAGAAGTTATCTCCTCTTTATCACGCCTTAGTACATCTCCCCTGTAGTCTATAACTAAATATCTCCCATAGAATAACATAGGAACTGGATAGTTTATCACACTGGAGAAGTTATCTCCTCTTTATCACATCTTAGTACATCTCCCCTGTAGTCTATAACTAAATCTCTCCCATAGAATAACATAGGAACTGGATAGTTTATCTCACTGGAGAAGTTATCTCCTCTTTATCACACCTTAGTACATCTCCCCTGTAGTCTAGGCTAGGGTGACCACATGTCCAGTCTGCCATTCCAGGATATGTGGTCACCCGAGTGGGCACTCTTACTCTGTGTTAGCCTCAGAAAGATGGTCAGCGCTGGTGGGAGCTTCAGCAGCGGGACTCAGTCTCACTCACAGTGCCAGAATACCATCGCCATCCCAGCGGTCTCACACACACCAGTCCAGCCAGCCAATGAAATGTATTTGCTATCCTCATTGGCTGGCTGGACTGGTGCGTGCTACGCTATATAGGTAGGCTGTGGGTGAGGGCTTTGTTGCTCCTTTCTGGGACTCTTTGTTGTTCCGGTGGGGGGTGACCTGGGACGTGGGACACAGACCTCCAATAAGGGACAGTCCCGGGCATTCCAGGACATGTGGTTGCCCTAGTAAAGGCTTGACGTTTATCTCTTGATCATGTTACAATGCACTGTGTGTAGAAACAACAAGAGCTGCCACTGAGATGTTCGTGAATACAGATGTATCCCAGAGTCATTATAGAAACTCTGGCTCTTTCCTCTAGCTTCGCTTTTACAGTTTTTGAAAATTAAGTTAATAATTAAACATAATTATTCTATCCTGAGGACATTTATTTGAAAGTTAGCAGAACCACGTGTTGCTTGATGATACACACTTGCTTCCAGCAGAACAACTTTGACTTACTTAAAGAAAAATAAAGGTTTTATGAAAAAAATCTGCAGGGTTTTCCTCTATGAAATACATGTGCAGTTACAGCACTAATGATGCAGTTCTAATGTTTGTTACAATCTGTTCCCCCACCGTCTGACAAGGAAACCTCCCCACAATTCACTGCTTCTGTCAGGGCCTAAATCACATGGAAATCTGCTCTCTGATCAGTGATTTAAGAACGAGAAAAAGCAATTAACATAGATATGTCTATTAGTTACAGCCTATCCTGCTGAGCGCATTACTACAAGCCAAAGAGGGAAACAGCAGAGGGGAAAGTGGATGCGTAAATTAAATAGTTGTCTTTATAGAGGGAGATATTGGAGATAAGAGGATAATTAACTCATTATGAATTTATATGGTACAGCTTCTCGTGCTGGTAACACAGATCATTCCCAGGGCGGGCAGACACAAGAGGCAGTATGAATGTGATTCTGAGCGAAGAAAGGAGCCGGATAGATTTCTATACTCTGGGCCTGCTGACACCATTGTATTAACCCCTTAACATCCAGCAATCCTGGGGTATGATCACCCATAAGGACCCCATAGACGTAATTTGAAGAGCCAGTACAAGTGACTGATCACGGGAACAGGCTTGCCAAAAGAGGGAGGCTGGAACTGACCTCCTAGATCACTCAGTTCCAGATTTCCTTAGTGATCACAAGAGTGATGTAATCACAAAACCTATGACGTGCTAGGACTATCACCAGTCCTTAAGGGGTTAATATGATCCTGAGCTAATACAGGTGGTAGAACAACGCTGATACATACCTCCCAACATTTCAAATGGCCAAAGAGGGACAGTTATAGTGGATGTTACTGTGACCGTGGCTGGTGAGTGGGGCATTACCAAGAAGTTTTAGGCGATTTCATGACCTACTGACACCTCTTTGTGTAACTGAATAAATTATCTAGAATAACACCTATATATTTTATTTATACAGACTAATTTATAAACAAATATAATGATGTTTAAACAAACATTAATGTGAGTTTTATTGCTGTGGAGCAATGTGATACACTTATATACCCACCACATAGTCTGATGTCCTAAACACAGGGACACCAGGGTGATACACTTATATACACACCACACAGTCTGATCTCCTAAACACAGGGACACCAGGGTGATACACTTATATACACACCACACAGTCTGATCTCCTAAACACAGGTACACCAGGGTGATACACTTATATATCCACCACATAGTCTGATCTCCTAAATACAGGGACACCAGGGTGATACACTTATATACACACCACACAGTCTGATCTCCTAAACACAGGTACACCAGGGTGATACACTTATATACACACCACACAGTCTGATCTCCTAAACACAGGGACACCAGGGTGATACACTTATATACACATCACACAGTCTGATCTCCTAAACACAGGGACACCAGGGTGATACACTTATATACACACCACACAGTCTGATCTCCTAAACACAGGGACACCAGGGTGATACACTTATATACACACCACACAGTCTGATCTCCTAAACACAGTGACACCAGGGTGATACACTTCTATACACACCACACAGTCTGATCTCCTAAACACAGGGACACCAGGGTGATACACTTATATACACACCACACAGTCTGATCTCCTAAACACAGGGACACCAGGGTGATACACTTCTATACACACCACACAGTCTGATCTCCTAAACACAGGGACACCAGGGTGATACACTTATATACACACCACACAGTCTGATCTCCTAAACACAGGGACACCAGGGTGATACACTTCTATACACACCACACAGTCTGATCTCCTAAACACAGGGACACCAGGGTGATACACTTCTATACACACCACACAGTCTGATCTCCTAAACACAGGGACACCAGGGTGATACATTTATATACACACCACCCAGTCTGATCTCCTAAACACAGGGACACCAGGGTGATACACTTCTATATACACACCACCCAGTCTGATCTCCTAAACACAGGGACACCAGGGAGATACACTTATATACACACCACACAGTCTGATCTCCTAAACACAGGGACACCAGGGTGATACACTTCTATACACACCACACAGTCTGATCTCCTAAACACAGGTACACCAGGGTGATACACTTATATATCCACCACATAGTCTGATCTCCTAAATACAGGGACACCAGGGTGATACACTTATATACACACCACACAGTCTGATCTCCTAAACACAGGTACACCAGGGTGATACACTTATATACACACCACACAGTCTGATCTCCTAAACACAGGGACACCAGGGTGATACACTTATATACACATCACACAGTCTGATCTCCTAAACACAGGGACACCAGGGTGATACACTTATATACACACCACACAGTCTGATCTCCTAAACACAGGGACACCAGGGTGATACACTTATATACACACCACACAGTCTGATCTCCTAAACACAGTGACACCAGGGTGATACACTTCTATACACACCACACAGTCTGATCTCCTAAACACAGGGACACCAGGGTGATACACTTATATACACACCACACAGTCTGATCTCCTAAACACAGGGACACCAGGGTGATACACTTCTATACACACCACACAGTCTGATCTCCTAAACACAGGGACACCAGGGTGATACACTTATATACACACCACACAGTCTGATCTCCTAAACACAGGGACACCAGGGTGATACACTTCTATACACACCACACAGTCTGATCTCCTAAACACAGGGACACCAGGGTGATACACTTCTATACACACCACACAGTCTGATCTCCTAAACACAGGGACACCAGGGTGATACATTTATATACACACCACCCAGTCTGATCTCCTAAACACAGGGACACCAGGGTGATACACTTCTATATACACACCACCCAGTCTGATCTCCTAAACACAGGGACACCAGGGTGATACACTTATATACACACCACACAATCTGATCTCCTAAACACAGGGACACCAGGGTGATACATTTATATACACACCACACAGTCTGATCTCCTAAACACAGGGACACCAGGGTGATACACTTATATACACACACCACACAGTCTGATCTCCTAAACACAGGGACACCAGGGTGATACACTTATATACACACACCACACAGTCTGATCTCCTAAACACAGGGACATCAGGGTGATACACTTCTATACACACCACACAGTCTGATCTCCTAAACACAGGGACATCAGGGTGATACACTTATATACCCACCACATAGTCTGATGTCCTAAACACAGGGACACCAGGGTGATACACTTATATACACACACCGCACAGTCTGATTTCCTAAACACAGGAACACCGGGGTGATACACTTATATACACACCACACAGTCTGATCTCCTAAACACAGGGACACCAGGGTGATACACTGATATACACACCACACAGTCTGAACTCCTAAACACAGGGACACCAGGATGATACACTTCTATACACACCGCACAGTCTGATCTCCTAAACACAGGGACACCAGGGTGATACACTTCTATACACACCGCACAGTCTGATCTCCTAAACACAGGGACACCAGGGTGATACACTTCTATACACACCGCACAGTCTGATCTCCTAAACCCAGGGACACCAGGGTGATACACTTCTATACACACCGCACAGTCTGATCTCCTAAACACGGGGACACCAGGGCGATACACTTCTATACACACCACACAGTCTGATCTCCTACACACAGGGACACCAGGGTGATACACTTCTATCCACACCGCACAGTCTGATCTCCTAAACACAGGGACACCAGAGTGATACACTTCTATACACACCACACAGTCTGATCTCCTACACACAGGGACAGCAGGGTGATACACTTCTATCCACACCGCACAGTCTGATCTCCTAAACACAGGGACACCAGGGTGATACACTTCTATCCACACCACAAAGTCTGATCTCCTAAACACAGGGACACCAGGGTGATACACTTCTATATACACCACACAGTCTGATCTCCTAAACACAGAGACACCAGGGTGATACACTTATATACACACCACACAATCTGATCTCCTAAACACAGGGACACCAGGGTGATACATTTATATACACACCACACAGTCTGATCTCCTAAACACAGGGACACCAGGGTGATACACTTATATACACACACCACACAGTCTGATCTCCTAAACACAGGGACACCAGGGTGATACACTTATATACACACACCACACAGTCTGATCTCCTAAACACAGGGACATCAGGGTGATACACTTCTATACACACCACACAGTCTGATCTCCTAAACACAGGGACATCAGGGTGATAGACTTATATACCCACCACATAGTCTGATGTCCTAAACACAGGGACACCAGGGTGATACACTTATATACATACCGCACAGTCTGATTTCCTAAACACAGGAACACCGGGGTGATACACTTATATACACACCACACAGTCTGATCTCCTAAACACAGGGACACCAAGGTGATACACTGATATACACACCACACAGTCTGAACTCCTAAACACAGGGACACCAGGATGATACACTTCTATACACACCACACAGTCTGATCTCCTAAACACAGGGACACCAGGGTGATACACTTCTATACACACCGCACAGTCTGATCTCCTAAACACAGGGACACCAGGGTGATACACTTCTATACACACCGCACAGTCTGATTTCCTAAACCCAGGGACACCAGGGTGATACACTTCTATACACACCGCACAGTCTGATCTCCTAAACACGGGGACACCAGGGCGATACACTTCTATACACACCACACAGTCTGATCTCCTACACACAGGGACAGCAGGGTGATACACTTCTATCCACACCGCACAGTCTGATCTCCTAAACACAGGGACACCAGGGTGATACACTTCTATCCACACCACAAAGTCTGATCTCCTAAACACAGGGACAGCAGGGTGATACACTTCTATCCACACCACAAAGTCTGATCTCCTAAACACAGGGACAGCAGGGTGATACACTTCTATATACACCACACAGTCTGATCTCCTAAACACAGAGACACCAGGGTGATACACTTCTATACACACCACACAGTCTAATCTCCTAAACACAGGGACATCAGAGTGATACACTTATATACACACCACACAGTCTGATCTCCTAAACACAGGGACACCAGGGTGATACACTTATATACACACCACACAATCTGATCTCCTAAACACAGGGACACCAGGGTGATACACTTCTATATACACCACACAGTCTGATCTCCTAAACACAGGGACACCAGGGTGATACACGTCTATACACACCACACAGTCTGATCTCCTAAACACAGGGACACCAGGGTGATACACGTCTATACACACCACACAGTCTGATCTCCTAAACACATGGACACCAGGGTGATACACTTCTATACACACCACACAGTCTGATCTCCTACACACAGGGACACCAGGGTGATACACTTCTATACACATCACACAGTCTGATCTCCTAAACACAGGGACACCAGAGTGATACACTTCTATACACACCACACAGTCTGATCTCCTAAACACAGGGACACCAGGGTGATACACTTATATACACACACCACACAGTCTGATCTCCTAAACACAGGGACACCAGGGTGATACACTTATATACACACCACCCAGTCTGATCTCCTAAATACAGGGACACCAGGGTGATACACTTATATACACACCACACAGTATGATCTCAGAAAAAAGAGGGACACTAGGGCGGGAAAGAGGGACACGGGTATTTGGGTCTCAAAGAGGGACTGTCCCTCCTTAATAGGGATACTTGGGAGGTATGCTGATATAGTATAAGATACTGAGCTATGGCAATTGCTGGTATAGATTTCTGTGTGCTGAACCTGCTAATGCCTATGTTTTCATGGGTGTCCATGGGGAGGGCAAGAGGTTGCCCCCCACCCAGAATAAACATAGATGCTGGGCAGACTAGCCTGGAGGGCATGTTATGGCTTTGTCACCTCTATGAAAAAATTTGTGTGGACGCACATGGATGTATTAATACAATACTGAGCTAAGAAAGGTGCCAGGATAGATTTCTATGCAAAACACCCACTAACTATCTGTATCACTATGATTATGAGCTAAAACAGGTGCTGGAATACATTTATGTGACCAAAACCTGTAATTCCCATCTATTGATAGGTTTCTTAGCTAAGATGTAAAGAAATCAGGGTCGTGTGAGATTATTGCTTTGTTTACTTCTCTCTTGCAGACTATATAATTAAAAATACATACACACAAACATACTCCCACACACACATACACACAATCACATACATACACACCCACACACACATACACACAAACAGACACATACACCCCCATACACACAAACACACACACATATACACCCATACACACAAACACACACACATACACACATGCACGCACAAAATACATAGATACATACACACTCACACACACACAAACATACTCTCACACACACACACATACACACACCCATACTCTCAAACACACACAAATACACACCCATGCACACAAAGACACACACATACACGCATGTATACACAAATACATAGACGCACACACACACACACATGTACATACATACACATACACACACACACACAGATACACCCATACATAAACACACATAGACGCATACACAATCCCATACACAAACACACACACACACAGACACACACACACACACACAGACAATTAGAGGTGACAGAGAAGAGCAATGTGCCATTACAGCAGCCATCAAGTCAATTGCCATATACCTTTATAGGAGACCAGCAGGTGAATACACCTTTATAGGAGACCAGCAGGGGAATACACCTTTATAGGAGACCAGCAGGTGAATACACCTTTATAGGAGACCAGCAGGTCAATAAACCAATATAGGAGAACAGCAGGTGAATACACTTTTATAGGAGACCAGCAGGTCAATACACCATTATAGGAGACCAGCAGGTCAATACACCATTATAGGAAAGCAACATGACAATGCTCCACTGCAAAACATCATTATCCCTTCAACCCCCAGTCTTTTCCCCTCTTCCCAGACCTTTATCCCAGTCTTTTATCCTATCTCTTGAGCTCTCCATCAGTCTTTCCCGTCTCTTGCACCCAGATTTTCTCCTTGTGACGGTACTAGTGGACACCCAGCCTTAGTGTCCCCGTCAATGGTCACTTCTTCCAATACGAGCCAGATGGACATCCAACAGCATTCCACAATATACCCCAATCACCAGGCAAAACTAGTGTCAGGGTAACCAGAACTGTTTATTGGCACAAAAACACACATTTTTATACAGTGTGGAACAAAAAGGACAGACAATGGTGTAAACATAACACAAAGGGCCAGATATGATTACATTATTTAGACAAAAGTAACTGATGAGGGGAAAACACTAGGGCAAAGGGGTGAGGGGCTCGAATACACCTTTCAAACAATGGCCAGGGGGTTGAAGCATCGTTGAATATTCTGCTTCAACCCCTGGCCAATCCTGAGCCTAGAATCAGCTGACCAGTCCTGATCAAGAGTGTTATAACCATCTTGGCCTATCAGAACTGTTGGGCGGGCAGCTAACTGACCAATCCCTGGGCCGCCTACTTTCCCCCATGTTAAGTCATTTTCTCAGTGAATGTCAGCCTGTTTGGGTAAAACGTAGGTTTTTTTTCTGCCAGCGTAATGGTCCTCAGTAGTTGGTTAAGCGTGGTGCTCACTAGTTCAATAATCCAGGGTTGCCAACACGGGAGATTGGTTCGGCTTCCGTGACACTCCTCTTCCAACCAATTCCCCCTTCTCTCATGCCCGTGTCCCTCTCTCTCTTCTCCTCTTTTTGATCCCTTTCTCTCCCTCAGTCCCCCTCCTTCCACCACTTAATGCTGTATTGCACACCAGTCTTGTTCCACTGCCCACTGGTAGTCACAGACCCACCCATACACTGACATCTCAGTCTTGTTATACTGCTCACTGGTAGTCACAGTCCCACCCATACACTGACATCTCAGTCTTGTTTCACTGTCCACTGGTAGTCACAGACCCACATATACACTTACATCTCAGCATTGTTCTACTGCCCACTGGTAGTCACAGACCCACCCATACACTGATATCTCAGTCTTGTTTCACTGTCCACTGATAGTCACAGACCCACCCATACACTGATATCTCAGTCTTGTTTCACTGTCCACTGGTAGCCACAGACCCACATATACACTTACATCTCAGCATTGTTCTATTGTCCACTGGTAGTCTCATACCCACACATACACTGACATCCCAGCCTTGTTCTACTGTCCACTAGTAGTCTCATACTCACACATACACTGACACCCCAGCCTTGTTCCACTGTCCACTAGTAGTCTCAGACCCACACATACACTGACATCCCAGCCTTGTTCTACTGTACACTAGTAGTCTCATACCCACACATACACTGACATCCCAGCCTTGTTCTACTGTCCACTAGTAGTCTCATACTCACATATACACTGACATCCCAGCCTTGTTCTACTGTCCACTAGTAGTCTCATACCCACACATACACTGACATCCCAGCCTTGTTCTACTGTCCACTAGTAGTCTCATACTCACACATACACTGATATCCCAGCCTTGTTCTACTGTCCACTGGTAGTCACAGACCCACCCATACACTGACATCTCAGTCTTGTTTCACTGTCCACTGGTAGCCACAGACCCACATATACACTTACATCTCAGCATTGTTCTATTGTCCACTGGTAGTCTCATACCCACACATACACTGACACCCCAGCCTTGTTCCCCTGTCCACTAGTAGTCTCATACTCACACATACACTGACATCTCAGCCTTGTTCCACTGTCCACTAGTAGTCTCAGACCCACACATACACTGACATCCCAGCCTTGTTTCACTGCCCACTGGTAGTCTCATACCCACACATACACTGACATCTCCTCCTTGTTCCACTGTCCACTAGTAGTCTCAGACCCACACATACACTGACACCCCAACCTTGTTCTACTGCCCACTAGTAGTCTCATACTCACACATACACTGACATCTCAGCCTTGTTCCACTGTCCACTAGTAGTCTCAGACCCACACATACACTGACACCCCAGCCTTGTTCTACTGCCCACTAGTAGTCTCATACTCACACATACACTGACATCTCCGCCTTGTTACACTGTCCACTAGTAGTCTCAGACCCACACATACACTGACATCCCAGCCTTGTTTCACTGCCCACTAGTAGTCTCAGACCCACATATACACTGACACCCCAACCTTGTTCTACTGCCCACTAGTAGTCTCATACTCACACATACACTGACATCCCAGCCTTGTTTCACTGCCCACTAGTAGTTTCATACCCACATATACACTGACACCCCAGCCTTGTTCTACTGTCCACTGGTAGTCTCATACTCACACATACACTGACATCCCAGCCTTGTTTCACTGCCCACTAGTAGTTTCATACCCACATATACACTGACATCTCAGCCTTGTTCTACTGTCCACTAGTAGTCTCATACTCACACATACACTGACACCCCAGCCTTGTTCTACTGTCCACTGGTAGTCTCATACTCACACATACACTGACATCTCAGCCTTGTTCTACTGTCCACTGGTAGTCTCATACTCACACATACACTGACATCCCAGCCTTGTTTCACTGCCCACTAGTAGTTTCATACCCACATATACACTGACATCTCAGCCTTGTTCTACTGTCCACTAGTAGTCTCATACTCACACATACACTGACACCCCAGCCTTGTTCTACTGCCCACTAGTAGTCTCATACCCACACATACACTGACATCTCAGCCTTGTTCCACTGTCCACTAGTAGTCTCATACTCACACATACACTGACACCCCAGCCTTGTTCTACTGTCCACTAGTAGTCTCATACTCACACATACACTGACATCTCAGCCTTGTTCTACTGTCCACTGGTAGTCTCATACTCACACATACACTGACATCTCAGCCTTGTTCTACTGTCCACTAGTAGTCTCATACTCACACATACACTGACACCCCAGCCTTGTTCTACTGTCCACTAGTAGTCTCATACTCACACATACACTGACATCTCAGCCTTGTTCTACTGTCCACTGGTAGTCTCATACTCACACATACACTGACACCCCAGCCTTGTTCTACTGCCCACTAGTAGTCTCATACCCACACATACACTGACATCTCAGCCTTGTTCCACTGTCCACTAGTAGTCTCATACTCACACATACACTGACACCCCAGCCTTGTTCTACTGTCCACTAGTAGTCT
Source organism: Rhinophrynus dorsalis (assembly GCA_037306005.1). NCBI lineage: Eukaryota > Metazoa > Chordata > Amphibia > Anura > Rhinophrynidae > Rhinophrynus > Rhinophrynus dorsalis. Next base: position 182,712,500 of record CM074727.1, on the reverse strand, counting down.
CATACTCACACATACACTGACATCTCAGCCTTGTTCTACTGTCCACTGGTAGTCTCATACTCACACATACACTGACATCTCAGCCTTGTTCTACTGTCCACTAGTAGTCTCATACTCACACATACACTGACATCTCAGCCTTGTTCTACTGTCCACTGGTAGTCTCATACTCACACATACACTGACATCTCAGCCTTGTTCTACTGTCCACTAGTAGTCTCATACTCACACATACACTGACATCTCAGCCTTGTTCTACTGTCCACTAGTAGTCTCATACTCACATATACACTGACATCTCAGCCTTGTTCTACTGCCCACTAGTAGTCTCATACTCACACATACACTGACATCTCAGCCTTGTTCTACTGTCCACTAGTAGTCTCATACGCACACATACACTGACATCTCAGCCTTGTTCCACTGTCCACTAGTAGTCTCATACTCACACATACACTGACATCCCAGCCTTGTTCTACTGTCCACTAGTAGTCTCATACCCACACATACACTGACATCCCAGCCTTGTTCTACTGTCCACTAGTAGTCTCATACTCACACATACACTGACATCTCAGCCTTGTTCTACTGCCCACTAGTAGTCTCATACTCACACATACACTGACATCTCAGCCTTGTTCTACTGTCCACTAGTAGTCTCATACTCACACATACACTGACATCTCAGCCTTGTTCTACTGTCCACTAGTAGTCTCATACTCACACATACACTGACATCTCAGCCTTGTTCTACTGTCCACTGGTAGTCTCATACTCACACATACACTGAAATCTCAGCCTTGTTCTACTGCCCACTAGTAGTCTCATACTCACACATACACTGACATCTCAGCCTTGTTCCACTGTCCACTAGTAGTCTCATACTCACACATACACTGACATCTCAGCCTTGTTCCACTGTCCACTAGTAGTCTCATACTCACACATACACTGACATCTCAGCCTTGTTCCACTGTCCACTAGTAGTCTCATACTCACACATACACTGACATCTCAGCCTTGTTCCACTGCCCACTAGTAGTCTCATACTCACACATACACTGACATCTCAGCCTTGTTCCACTGTCCACTAGTAGTCTCATACTCACACATACACTGACATCTCAGCCTTGTTCCACTGGTAAACACCACTCTCCATCTCCTCTATGTCTCCCCCAGTTTTCCTCACTCTTTCCCTGCCTTTTCTCCCTCTCTCTACACCCAGTTGTTCACCCCATTCTTCTCTCCCAGTCTTCAACACCTCTCTCTTTCAATCCTCCAGTTTTTCCCTGTTTTCCTCTTCTCTCCCCACTATTTCACCCCCTTAGAGGACTACAACGAAATAAAGGTAGAGTTACGGGTGTTGTTGGCTGGATACCATATCTGAGCTTTGGTGGACTGGAGGGTATTTACGGGTTCAAGTTGACATGAAGCAGCAGATCACAGTGCTTCTCAGCCCTTTACTTTTATGCAAAACTTTGGAGGAACCTTAAAATTAAACTTCAGCCCCTTGGATGATCTCAGGCTTATTGCATCTCAATGCACTGATAACGGTTTTATCATCCAACTGGTTAAACTAATATCATTATTAAATGTGTCCGAAAGCTGTCTGGCACCGGGTAACTTAAGGGACATGTATCACTTGGATAGAGCCCTTTTGGCAGATCTGATCCACCTGAGAACAGACCGGTGGGCATGGCGATGCACTGTGAGCTCAGATGGACCAATGAGAGAGCAGAGAGAGGATCACGGCACTCCTTATTGGTCCCAGGAGAAGAAAGAAAAGTACAGGATTGAAGTCTCCCAGTTCAGCCTCTTGTCCTGCACAATGCAGTCCCCATAGACCCCTCACTATGACTTAAAGTCCGACACAGAGGTCTATGGAAGCTCCACATACATCCCAGAGTACATGCTGATTCACATACTTCTGGGTTTGCGTACTGGATGAGGGGCCAGTTCTGACCCCCTGTGCAGCTGATAGGGGACTTGGTGTGTGTGTGTATGTGTGTGTGTGTGTGTGTGTGTGGGGGGGGGGTTATATGTCTGCATTTAAAGCAGTTCCCACAGGATCAGACTTGGTAAAATGTAACAATTGCCCTTTAATTAGGGTGTTAGGCTAAAATGTATCCGGAAAGAGCTACCATGTAAACACATTGATCCTATGTCCCCCAAAACTGACACAGGTCCTGCTTATTTTCCTTACAACCACCAAGGGTTAAAACTAGAATTTTCTGTTCTGAAACATGGAACAGTCAACAGGTCTGACTCTTGTGGTACTATCACCCCCACCTATATTATATATATTTTTATTTAATATTTATTTACACACACATTCACAGACACACATATATACATACATATATATACACACACACATACATACACACACACACACACACAAAGTCCCAATGCCACACTGGGATTTTTACAGTTACTAATTGCAGGGAAGAGAGGATTATGATTCATATCTCACTGTGGATAAAGGCTACAGAATGAACTGCACTGAAGCTTTACTAAACCTTAAAACCTGTGAAGAGCAGACTAGGGAATTTATGAATTATTATGTGTTTGAGAGTGTGTGTGAATTTATATAGTGTGTGTGAGTGTGTGTGTGTGTGTTTCTATTTTTTCAAGTTGATATTTGCTTCAGAAATATTTAAAGATTTATTTGTATCTGTAAACTAAATTTCAACAAAAATTTTGTTTAAAAAAGTGTGTTTCTATGCGTATGTGTGTATGACTGTGTGTGTGTATGTGTGTGTGTACGTGTGTGTGTCTGTGTATGTATGTGTGTGTCTGTGTGTGTGTCTGAGTATGTATATGTGTGTGTGTCTCTGTGAACGTGTGTGTATATGTGTGTGTGTGTATATATGTGTGTGTGTGTGTGTCTATGTGTGTGTGTGAGTGTGTGTGTATGTGTGTGTTTGTGTCTATGTGTGTGTGTGTGTGTGTATATGTGTGTGTGTGTGTGTGTCTATGTGTGTGTGTGTGTGTGTGTCTATGTGTGTGTGCATGTGTGTGTTTGTGTCTATGTTTGTGTGTGTGTGTGTATGTGTGTGTATGTGTGTGTTTGTGTCTATGTGTGTGTGTGTGTGTATATGTGTGTGTGTGTGTGTGTGTGTCTATGTGTGTGTGTGTGTGTGTGTCTATGTGTGTGTGCATGTGTGTGTTTGTGTCTATGTTTGTGTGTGTGTGTGCATGTGTGTGTATCTGTGTGTGTCTGTGTGTGAGTGTGTATATGTGTGTATATGTGTGTGTATGTGTGTGTTTCTCTCTGTGTGTTTCTCTGTGTGTGCGCATTTGTGTGTGTGTCTGTGTGTGTGTCTATGTGTGTGTGTGTGTGTGTCTATGTGTGTGTGTATCTATGAGTGTGTGCGCGTGTGTGTATCTATGTGTGTGTGTGCATATGTATGTGTGTGTGTATGTGTAGCGTGTGTGTGTATGTGTGTGTGTGCATATGTGTATGTTTGTGGGTATGTATGTGTGCGTGTGTGTATGTATGTGTGCGTGTATGCATATGTATGTATGTCTCTGTGTGTGTGTGTGTGTGTATGTATGTGTGCATGTGTGTGTGTGTATGCATGTGTATATATGCGTGTGTGAGGGTGTATGTGTGTCTGTCTATGTGTGTGTATGTGTATGTATGTGTGTGTGTATGTGTATGTATGTGTGCGTATCTTTGTGTATATGTGTGTATGTTTGTGTATATGTGTGTGTGTGTATATGTGTATGTGTCTATGTGTGTGAGTGTGTATGCAAGTGTAATGCTTTGGAGACCTCTGTCCACCCAACTCCCCATTTAAGTAAATAAGAATTTGGGGAATGTTTGTTTTGTTTTTCCCCATCGTTGCTCTTCTTTTGCCTTTGTACTTATGTCCCAGGGATCAGAGCCGCTGAGTCCCCCCTTTATTTCAGACTGAGACAAGATGCTGGGTTGCTATGGGGAATGTAAGAATACTTATGTAATACACAGCTGTGTACAGATCTGAGGAATCAGGGATCAGGGATAATGGGGGGGGAGGTGTGGGGGGACAGATGGATTAGGGGTATGGGGGAAGGAAAGGAGAGGAGTGGGGGGACAGATGGATTAGGGGTATGGGGGAAGGAAAGGAGAGGAGTGGGGGGACAGATGGATTAGGGGTATGGGGGAAGGAAAGGAGAGGAGTGGGGGGACAGATGGATTAGGGGTATGGGGGAAGGAAAGGAGAGGAGTGGGGGAACAGATGGATTTGGGGTATGGGGGGGAAGTGAAAGAATACAGAGGTGTCAGGCGGAGCTGATATATATCCAGGTTAGTGACCCAGTAACATGTATCAGTGACCCAGTATAGTACCATATATCAGTGACCCAGTATCATATATCAGTGACCCAGTACCATGTATCAGTGGCCCGGTACCATTTGTCAGTGTGCTGGTACCATTTGTTGGTGACGCTGTACATGTCTTGGTACTATGGTCCCAGGAATAAGGTTACTTGGAACTTTTCTTTTTAGAAAGTCCCCTCTGGTGTCAGGCAGACTTCAGTGGGTGATACAAAGAGTTAATATATGATTAATTGAACCCCTTGGATGTTAGGGAGACCTCTCTAGTATTGGACATCTCTGTAGCACTAAGGACTAAGGAGAGATATTTAACCTGCCTCTAAAGGGGGGGTGAATGACCATTACGCAATGGCACACAATGGCAGATGTAAGAGCAGCTCATTCTCAGCCTCTATATATATTATCATAATGATCGTGATCCTGAACATCAGAGTGTGTAGTAAATAATCCTGCACATCAGAGTGTGACTAAATGATCATCGTAGTGTGACTAAATGATCCTGCACATCGGAGTGTGTACTAAATGATCCTGCACATCAGAGTGTGACTACATGATCCTGCACATTGGCGTGTGTACTAAATGATCCTGCACATCAGAGTGTGACTAAATGATCCTGCACATCAGAGTGTGACTAAATGATCCTGCACATCAGAGTTTGTACTAAATGATCCTGCACATCGGAGTGTGTACTAAATAATCCTGCACATCGGAGTGTGTACTAAATGATCCTGCACATCAGAGTGTGACTAAATGATCCTGCACATCAGAGTGTGACTAAATGATCCTGCGCATCAGAGTTTGTACTAAATGATCCTGCACATCGGAGTGTGTACTAAATGATCCTGCACATCGGAGTGTGTACTAAATGATCCTGCACATCGGAGTGTGTACTAAATCATCCTGCACATAGGAGTGGGACTAAATGATCCTGCACATTGGAGTGTGACTAAATGATCCTGTACATTGGAGTGTGACTAAATAATCCTGCACATCAGAGTGTGACTAAATAATCCTGCACATCAGAGTGTGACTAAATGATCCTGCACATTGGAGTGTGACTAAATGATCCTGCACATCGGAGTGTGTACTAAATGATCCTGCACATTGGAGTGTGACTAAATGATCCTGCACATTGGAGTGTGACTAAATGATCCTGTACATTGGAGTGTGACTAAATGATCCTGTACATTGGAGTGTGTGCTAAATGATCCTACACATCAAAGTGTGACTAAATAATCCTGCACATTGGAGTGTGACTAAATGTAACGGACCACAGGCCGTTACTTGGAGCCTTCAATCGTGTCAGCCACGTGCTCCAGCTCTTTGGGGAAGAACCGGACCGCCAGGGTATAAACACCGTCCAAGGGAGCTGCATTCACGGCATCTTTGCCCTAAAGGAGCCGGTTCAGTGTTGGAACGTCGGCCAGCCTGTGATTGGCTGAGGAGAGTTAAAGGGCTGCCATAGAATTAACATGGCAGAATGTCGGCCCCTCTCCCATTGGTCGAAGGGGGCGGGACCCGGAATGTCGGCCGGTTTCTGATTGGCCGCTACAAGTTAAAGAGACTCTATAGACTAACATGGGGAAAAGTAGGCGGCCACCGGATTGGTCGCTCTGTTGTCGCTCCCTTCCCTATTGGCCCAGATATTCAAGGCGGCCAGATTGAATTCCCAAGGCTCCGAGAAGTCTGCCCCACTATTGTTTCAGTGTGTTCCTGTTCCCCAGGGGGTTCATTGTACTGTCGCCCCTCTCATTGTATTCTGGAAGTTAATATTGTTAAGCATTGTTGTTCATTGTCCTAATTTGTCATAAAAGAGCTGAATTCAGCCATAATAAAGTGTGTTACTGTTGGACTTTGACCTGTGTCCTGTCTCACGTTATTTGGGTGGTATCAAGGGTCTTCTGTTGACCCCCATCCTGGGACTACTGGAGCTGTTTTACCGGTGCTGTCAACGTTTGGCAGCGGACCTCAAGAGAGAGAGAGACCCGGCATAGCAGACTAAGTCAACCGTAGGACTTAGAGGTCTGTTACACTAAATAATCCTACACATCAGAGTGTGTACTAAATAATCCTGCACATCAGAGTGTGTACTAAATAATCCTACACATCGGAGTGTGTATTAAATGATCCTGCACATCAGAGTGTGTACTAAATGATCCTACACATCAGAGTGTGTACTAAATGATCCTACACATCAGAGTGTGTACTAAAAGATTCTGCACATCGGAGTGTGTACTAAATGATCCTGCACATCAGAGTGTGTACTAAATGATCCTGCACATCGGAGTGTGTACTAAATGATCCTGCACATCAGAGTGTGACTAAATGATCCTGCACATCGGAGTGTGACTAAATGATCCTGCACATCAGAGTGTGACTAAATGATCCTGCACATCGGAGTGTGACTAAATGATCCTGCACATCAGAGTGTGACTAAATGATCCTGCACATCAGAGTGTGTACTAAATGATCCTACACATCAGAGTGTGTACTAAATGATCCTGCACATCAGAGTGTGACTAAATGATCCTACACATCAGAGTGTGTACTAAATGATCCTGCACATCAGAGTGTGACTAAATGATCCTGCACATCAGAGTGTGACCTAAATAATCCTGCACATCAGAGTGTGTACTAAATGATCCTGCACATCGGAGTGTGTACTAAATGATCCTGCACATAGGAGTGTGACTAAATGATCCTGCACATCAGAGTGTGACTAAATGATCCTGCACATCAGAGTGTGTACTAAATAATCCTGCACATCAGAGTGTGTACTAAATGATCCTGCACATCGGAGTGTGTACTAAATGATCCTACACATCAGAGTGTGACTAAATGATCCTGCACATCAGAGTGTGTACTAAATGATCCTACACATCAGAGTGTGTACTAAATGATCCTACACATCAGAGTGTGTACTAAATGATCCTACAAATTGGAGTGTGACTAAATGATCCTACACATCGAAGTGTGTACTAAATGATCCTACACATCAGAGTGTGACTAAATGATCCTGCACATCGGAGTGTGTACTAAATGATCCTACACATCAGAGTGTGACTAAATGATCCTGCACATCGGAGTGTGTACTAAATGATCCTACACATCAGAGTGTGACTAAATAATCCTGCACATTGGAGTGTGTACTAAATGATCCTGCACATCGGAGTGTGTACTAAATGATCCTACACATCAGAGTGTGACTAAATGATCCTGCACATTGGAGTGTGTACTAAATGATCCTGCATATCGGAGTGTGACTAAATAATCCTGCACATCAGAGTGTGACTAAATGATCCTGCACATCAGAGTGTGACTAAATGATCCTGCACATCAGAGTGGGACTAAATGATCCTGCACATCGGAGTGTGTACTAAATGATCCTGCACATCAGAGTGGGACTAAATGATCCTACACATTGGAGTGTGACTAAATGGTCCTGCACATCGGAGTGTGACTAAATGATCCTACACATCAGAGTGTGACTAAATGATCCTGCACATCGGAGTGTGACTAAATGATCCTGCACATCAGAGTGTCTACTAAATGATCCTGCACATCGGAGTGTGTACTAAATAATCCTGCACATCAGAGTGTGACTAAATGATCCTGCACATCGGAGTGTGACTAAATGATCCTACACATCAGAGTGTGACTAAATGATCCTGCACATCGGAGTGTGACTAAATGATCCTGCACATCGGAGTGTGACTAAATGATCCTGCACATCGGAGTGTGCACTAAATGATCCTGCACATTGGAGTGTGTACTAAATGATCCTGCACATCAGAGTGTGACTAAATGATCCTGCACATCGGAGTGTGTACTAAATGATCCTGCACATCGGAGTGTGACTAAATGATCCTGCACATCGGAGTGTATACTAAAGTGTATAATGATTATAGCATGGATCAACGCACACAATCCTCTGTTGTTAAAGGGATAGTAATACTTCGTTTTAACTTTATTTTGTAGGCATTATGGTTTGAGAGATATTCACAAGCAAAGTTTCCTCTCACTGACCAAAACGGTCGAGTGTGCCATCTAGCTGTCAGACTTGGAATCCAGTCCGCGGACCAGCCGTGGCTCTACAGCAGAGCTGAGATTGCGAGATATAAGAAGAACTACTTCATTCAAACAGTCTACAAAGTATGCCTTGTTTGCAAGCACACTTTTTAGACCCTTCCAAAGAAATAGTTATTTTATTTCTTACGATCTCAGCTCTGCTGAAGAGCCACCGGTTGATCTGCGGACCAGATTGTAAATCTGACAGCTAGATGGCAGACTTGACCGTTTTGGTCAGTGAGGGGAAACTTTGCTTGTGAATATCTCTCAAACCTTTATGATAAGACTCATATCGTTCTTCATGTGTTTTAAATGCCTACAAAATAAAACAAAGATAAAACAGAGTATTACTATCCCTTTAACCCCTTGAGTGTTGAGCTGAGTACCCCACTGGCACTCAAAGGGTTAAGTCTTTAGCCTTTTGAGTGCCTGAAGTCTAAGCAATGTGTTGTGCACCACTCTGGACCTCAATGAGTTAACGCAGGTTAAGGCAGCAGCGATATTCGCTTTTCTGTTTGTTTGTAATTTTTGTCTCTGCCATCTTTCCCGTAGAGTCATTATTTATTTATCTTTGTCTCTGCCATCTTTCCCGTAGAGTCATTATTTATTTATCTTTGTGCTCTAAGAAAAATACCTGTATGTGTTGGTCTCTCATAGAGACACAGGCAAGGAGAAGCGGGTGCACGTGATGTACTAAGGAGAAGAGGGGGCACGTGATGTACTAGAGAGAAGCGGGTGTATGTGATGTACTAAGGAGAAGCGGGGGCACGTGATGTACTAAGGAGAAGTGGGGGCACGTGATGTACTAAGGAGAAGTGGGGGCACGTGATGTACTAGGGAGAAGCGGGGGCACGTGATGTACTAAGGAGAAGCGGGGGCACGTGATGTACTAGGGAGAAGCGGGTGTATGTGATGTACTAAAGAGAAGCGGGTGCACGTGATGTACTAGGGAGAAGTGGGGGCACGTGATGTACTAGGGAGAAGCGGGGGCACGTGATGTACTAGGGAGAAGCGGGTGTATGTGATGTACTAAGGAGAAGCGGGGGCACGTGATGTACTAAGGAGAAGCGGGGGCACGTGATGTACTAGGGAGAAGCGGGTGCATGTGATGTACTAAGGAGAAGCGGTGCACGTGATGTACTAGAGAGAAGCGGGTGCATGTGATGTACTAAGGAGAAGCGGGGGCACGTGATGTACTAAGGAGAAGCGGGTGCATGTGATGTACTAAGGAGAAGCGGGTGCACGTGATGTACTAAGGAGAAGCGGGGGCACGTGATGTACTAAGGAGAAGCGGGGGCACGTGATGTACTAGGGAGAAGCGGGGGCACGTGATGTACTAGGGAGAAGCGGGTGTATGTGATGTACTAAGGAGAAGCGGGGGCACGTGATGTACTAAGGAGAAGCGGGGGCACGTGATGTACTAGGGAGAAGCGGGTGCACGTGATGTACTAGGGAGAAGCGGGTGCACGTGATGTACTAGAGAGAAGCGGGTGCACGTGATGTACTACAGAGAAGCGGGTGCACGTGATGTACTAGGGAGAAGCGGGTGCACGTGATGTACTAAGGAGAAGCGGGTGCATGTGATGTACTAAGGAGAAGCGGGGGCACGTGATGTACTAGAGAGAAGCGGGTGCACGTGATGTACTAGAGAGAAGCAGGTGCACGTGATGTACTAGAGAGAAGCGGGTGCACGTGATGTACTAGAGAGAAGCAGGTGCACGTGATGTACTAGAGAGAAGCGGGTGCACGTGATGTACTAGAGAGAAGCGGGTGCACGTGATGTACTAGAGAGAAGCGGGGGCATGTGATGTACTAAGGAGAAGCGGGGGCACGTGATGTACTAAGGAGAAGCGGGGGCACGTGATGTACTGAGAAGTGGGGTCATTCTTGGCCAAACTTAGAGAATAAATATTCCTATCGATTTCACTGGGGCTTTTAACTTGTTCAGTGCCATACAGGTCTCTGATGCAATGCAAAAAAACAATGCACTGGACATTTCTCTGTCATTCATGTGGTTACATTTCCTATTCAAATCAAAGGAATTTTAGAAAATTGATTCATCCCCTATGTAGGAGTTGGTTTACGGCACAATTTCTCTAGGGGGTAGAAAATCAATGATAATGAGGAGATAGCTTCTCCATCTCCAGTGAAATAAACTCTCCAGTCCCCATGTAATTCTATGAAGCTCATACACTAAGTTATCTCAGGGGTGATAAAGAGGTGATAATGAGGAGGTAACTTCTCCAGTGATCTCACTTCTCCAGTTTCCATCTTATTCTATGGAGCCTTTGCACTAAGATATCTCGGGGGTGATAAAGAGGTGATAAAGCGGAGATAACTTCTCCAATTATACCACTTCTCTAATTCCTATGTTATTCTATAGAGCCTATACACTAAGATATCTTGGGGGTGATAAAGAGGTGATAAAGTGGAGATAACTTCTCCAGTGATATCACTTCTCTAATTCCTATGTTATTCTATAGAGCCTATACACTAAGATCTCCCAACTGTGAGCGATATTAGTGAATTCCCCCCCCTCAAGTGGGAGAAATATTAATGAGTATCCTTCATAGAATAACATGGGAACTGGAGAAGTCATCTCCTCTTTATCACGCCTTAGTACATATTCCCCCAAGTTTTCTTAGTACCCCACATGCCAAATTAGCAAGGATCCTGGGAATTATAGATTTTTATCACCTTCTCTTAATAGAAACCTCTGTGATCCTTCATGTATTTTTTTATTTTGTAACTAGAGGTCATTCTACACTTTTCTTTGTAGAACAAGTAACATTTCTGAAGGGTGTTAACTCAGTGATTTGGGGGTGAATTTGCCCTCACATTCCTGCTAATGGTGTACTATATTATCAACATATATCATAGTACAGTCTCTTATCACCAAAAACTGGAGGTTCACAGGCTGGCTATCCCTTGGTTTGAGAAATGACATCATACTGCATGAATATAGAACATCAGCATAACGGGCTAGAGTTATGACATCATACTACATAAATATAGAATAGTAATGTCATGACTTAGACATATAACATTACACTTCCTAAGTACAGATCTTCAGTGTCACAGTTCAGAGAAATTACATCACAATACCTCGATTTAGCATTACATGTAGAGAAATTACATCATAATACCTAAATATGGAACTTCAACATTACAGGTTAGAGAACTGATGTCATACTGACTAAATACAGAAATGCAATGCCACAGTCTAGAGAAATGAAATCATAGCACCTAAATATGGAAATTCAGCATCACAAGTTAGAGAATTGATGTCATACTGTCTAAAAACAGAACTCCAGCATCACAGTCTAGAGAAATGACATCATACAACCTACATAGAGAGCTGTAACATCCCAGACTACAGTAAAGACATCTCACTAAATGTTCCGCAGGTTAGACAAATGACGTCATAGAACCTAAATAGAGACGTTCACCACAAGAGAAATGATATCAAATTCAGTATATAATGAACGTCAGTGTCAGGGGCTTTTGACATTTGATTTAACTCCATTAACTGTAACTTAAAGAACTAGTACTAACCAGACGTGCTACATGTTTTTCTGCTTAATCGATTGTAAGCTCTTAAACCCATATTTGTATGGATTAAATCTCGCCCCTTGAATCTAATCTAGATATCAAGCTGAAGAGTGAGAATATCGCTTCTAGTTGTGTCTTTTCACTTACAGGGTCTCCCAATCTGGGTCATGGGGGGAACCCGGTTATGTCCTGCACAGTGGCTGGCACCCCATCCTAATACCGCCATTACTGTTTTTAGCAGTAAGATCTGGAATTTAGGGTCATATACATTAGGACATGAAGACCTGGAACAAACCAAATGTATCTTAAAGGGGAAATGAAAATTTGTATTGATTTAAATGGTTCCTTTAACCCTTAGAATGCTAAGAGAGATATTCAGTGCACTGCTCTGCAACACGGTGGAGACGCCTCTAGAATTCCAGGGGTTAACTATGCCATTTAAATCAATTGTTGTTTTCATTTCAACCCTATTGGACAGTTGGTTTGCTCCACAATTGCACATACTTAGTATGATGAATAATTGGCTTTACATTAGCTTTCCACTTCACCCCTTAAATGCTGGGTAGATTTCCAACATACCTAGGCTGATGTACTAGGAACGCTGGATAAATGATGTGACATACCAATGTATCATCAGTCACCCTAGGGGACACCTACAACTTTACATTAACCCTTTGAGTGTCAGAGGGGTACGCAATGCATCGCGTTGTAATGCATTGCGCACCTCTCTGGCACTCAAAGGGTTAAGTCATATAAGAACCTTAACCTCTGGAATGGCAGTGAGTCTCCTAGGGATTTTCTATGCAATGCGCTGGAGACCAGTCTAGCGCTGAAGGGGTTAAATATCATTTAAATCAGTGGACGTTTGAGGATTGGTTGATGGTCGGCTCTTGTGCTGGTGATTTTATCCAGAATTCACCCAGTTTGTCCGAAAATGTCAGCTCCATTGCTTGGGGAAGGGTTGAAAGCCTCTAGCAGTCAAGGGGTTAAAAAACACAACTGAAACGGACCATCTATTCATCAGCTCTGCTTTGTGTTTTTGCTATTTTTGAAGGATACATTGTGACAAACCTGACAGGGAGGATCCTGTTCACAGGGTTAAGGATGGGAAGGGTTAAATCGGAGGGAGTTAAAGAGGAACGAACAGGTGACAGGGCAGATTGTAACTACTCTATGTCCCTTAAAAATACACCAGTTTGACTTGAAATGTTAAAGTGTCGCCCAATAAATGTTTTGTTTTTTTTTTGGAGGGGGGTCATATTATGGCACTCACTGATTAACTATTTAAGGGCCAAAGCAAAACGTTAAACAGCCCTCTGCTTTTTAAAAGGTTATTTACTTTTATATAGAAGTAACCTTCTGAGAGGCAGAGGAGTGAGGAACGCGTTGCTCCGCAGGGCGCTGCTCACGCCTCTGGCATTCAAAGGGTTAAGTGGGCTTCGTTTTGATTTGTTTTTTTCTTAAAGGGGCAGTGCACAGTTGAAACACATTTGCACATATCAAAGACGTGCTTTAACCCCCCCCCCTTTAAATAAAACCCCCTCGTGATTTCCACTTAGAAATAAGTCGAATTTAGCAAAACGAATAAGATAAAAACCTAAACTTTTACTCTGGAAATAGCTGTGAACGCTTTCATCTTAAAGGAACAGTACGAAGTTATACCGCCTATTTCCATTAAAAGGCATGATCTAAGTCCACAGCTCCTTTAAAGCAATCTCATGTTAAAAACATGCTCAAGAGGTCTCCAGACTCTTTAGTATCGAATGGGTTAATTAATTCATTTGCGTATAACTTATTCTTATATGTCACTTAACCCCTGAGGTGCTATAGAGTCCTCCAATTTTTTCAGCATCTAAAAGGTTTAATATCGTTTAACCCCTTGTGCTACAGAGGTCTTTAAAGTCTGTAGCACATAAAGGATTAATTATTTGAATTGTGTATATCTTCTTCACACGTGTTATTTAACCCTTTGGTGCCAGAGAGGTGCAATTCGTTGGATATCGCCCTGGCTCTCAAAGGGTTAACCCATTAGATACTAGCGAGGTCTCCAAACCCTTTGGCATCTAAGACGTTACTTAACTAACTTGCATGTCACGTCTTTTTACATGCTGTTTAACCTCTTTGGTCTGAGATGGGCATCTAAACTCTCTAGCTGATAGCATATAAGGGGTTAATTAATTTGAGTACACATTCCCGTTTAATATTTCGTAACCTCGAGGTGTCCAGACTCTTCAGCATTCAAGAGGTTAATTCACTGACTCGCATCTTCTTTTTTCTTAGATGTTAATTAACCTCTATATGACAAAGTAGTCTAAACACTCTGGCACCTAATGGGTTAATATGTTAATTTGCGCTTACTGTCTTAAGTTATATTTAACCCCTTGGATGACAGAGGGGGCTCCAGATAACTAAGGGGTTCATCAATTACTTTGCCCATGCATTCTCCTTTTTAAGTATTATTAACCTCTTCAGTGCTAGAGAGGGCTACACATTATTTAGCATCTAAGGGGTTAATTAATGAAACTGGTTATACAGTCGACTTCTTCTTGAATATTATTTAACCCTTTTGATGTTAAAGAGGACCACGAATAGCTCAATGCATTCGCAGATACATTCCAGCACATTAACGCGTATTCCTCTGGCGCTCAAAGGGTTAAGGGGTAATGTATTAAAGGGAGTGGGGGTGTAATTGTGGGACAGACCAACTGCAGCAATCAAGCCCTGTCACCCATTTCAATGTATATATTAACACCTTGATTGCTGGAGAGGACTATACCGCAGTGCATCGCAATGCGTTGGAGACCTCTCTAGCAATCAAGAGGTTAAATCAGAGGTCTGAGACGTTTGTGTCCTGGCACAATGTCTGGGCACCACTGCCTCCCTAGAA
>CM074727.1:182625172-182692672 GCA_037306005.1 Rhinophrynus dorsalis | reverse complement strand
AAGAGGGTAATAACAACTGGTAACACACAGATAATCATATAAAGAGGGTAATAACAACTGGTAACGCACAGATAATCATATAAAGAGGGTAATAACCGGAAAACTCTCAGATAATCATATAAAGGGGGTAATAACCGGTAACGCAGAGATAATCATATAAAGAGGGTAATAACCGATAACTGTCAGATAATCATATAAAGGGGGTATTAACCGGTAACGCACAGATAATCATATAAAGAGGGTTGTGACGGTACCAGTGGACACCCAGCCTTGGTGTCCCCGTCAGTGGTCACTTCTTCCACTACGAGGCAGATGGACATCCAACAGCATACCGCAATATACCCCAAAACTAGGCAAAACTAGTATCAGGGTAACCAGGAGCACACACTCTGCATACAGCAAGCTTACCCCACCAGACAACACCAGTGTAGGTTCAGACAAGACCTGACTTTATTGGAACAAACCACACATATTTATACACAAAACCTACATTGAAATACATGGGCAGGCAGGATACAATAGGTGACTCACAGGGATAATACAATCACATTATACAAGACAAAGGGCCAACCACAGAAGGTCCCATCAAATACAATAACACAGACATGATTGCAACAAATGGTACAACACAATACAAAGGGACAGATGTGATTAGGTTAGCACTAGTGATGAGCGAGCACCCCAATGCTCGGGTGTTCGGGTGCTCTGACCGAGCACCCCCTGAGGCTCGAGTGCTCGGCCGAACACCCGAGCCCCATTGAAGTCAATGGGAGGACTCGAGCATTACACCAGGCACCCCCTGCTCTGATGAGGGGAGGGTGCCTGGTCCATAGGAAAAGGGCAGAAAATGATGGAAACACCACAGAAATGGTTCAGGGACAGCATAGGGAGGATGTCTGGATGCATCTTGGACTCCAACATCGCTGCTGGGAACGATCTTTCGCCCGTAGTACGCCATTTTTACAGACTGACCATAAAACACACAAAAAGGAAAATAAAAACGACTTTAGGCGAAAAATTGTTACCAAACAATATTTGCTGTATATTTACTTGTATATCATCTGCAAATTATCCCAAAAATTTCCTTGATTTTCGGAAGTGAGGCCATGATTAAGAGGGAAACGTGCGCAGAGGCAAATTCTCCCAAAAATTTCCTTGATTTTCAGAACTGAGGCCATGATTAAGAGGGAAACGTGCACAGAGGCAAATTCTCCCAAAAATTTCCTTGATTTTATTGAACTGAGGCCATGATTAAGAGGGAAACGTGAGCTGAGCCGACCATCTAAAACATTATGGGTGAGGGTCTGCTGCAGAGCTGACCATCCTAAACATTATATGCGAAGGCCCGCTAGTGAGCTGACGCTATAAAACATTATATGAGAGGGCCCGCTAGAGAGCTGACCCAATAAAACATTATATGAGAAGGCCCGCTGGTGAGCTGACCTATATAAAAATTGGCAAACAGGGCCCGCTGGTGAGCTGGCCCTATATAAAAATTATATCACAGGGCCCGCTGGTGAGCTGGCCCTATATAAAAATTATAGCACAGGGCATATGGAAGAGGAGGAGGAGGATGAGAAGATTAAGAGTCAACCATATACCCGTTTTTTGGGTGGAAGGGGTGAATGGGAATACAGAGTATTCACATCATTGTAAATAACATATATAAAGTGAGTTTATGTTCCCCCGGGGCTTTCCTCCAGTGGAGTGGAGAAGTCAGGGGAAATCCAGGCCTTGTTCATTTTTATAAGTGTCAACCAATCAGCATTGTCGGTGGAAAGGCGGATAAGCTTATCTGTTATGATGCCACCAGCAGCACTAAATACCCGCTCAGACAGAACGCTGGCGGCAGGGCAGGCCAGCACCTCCAAGGCGTAGAGTGCCAGTTCATACCACGTGTCCAGCTTGGACACCCAGTAGTTGTAAGGCACAGAGGGATCATTGAGGACGCTGACACTGTCTGCTACGTACTCCTTCACCATCTTCCAAAACTTTTCCCTCCTTGTGACACTAGGCTGCGCATCAGGGTGAGGGTGCTGGCGGGGTGTCATGAAGGTGTCCCACGCCTTGGAGAGTGTTGCCCTGCCTTTCTCGGAACTGCTGTGTGCTCCCCTTTTCTCCCCTTCTCGGTTGGCCAAGGTAGCACGTACTCTGCCGCCAGCGTTGTCAGATGGAAAATTTTGGAGCAATTTTTCGACAAGAACCTTCTGGTATTGCAACATTTTGCTTGTCCTCTCCACCGGAGGAATGAGAGATGAGAAATTCTCTTTGTAGCGGGGGTCCAGAAGGGTGAACACCCAGTAATCCGTGTTGTCTAAAATGCGTACAACGCGTGGGTCACGGGAAAGGCAGCCTAACATAAAGTCAGCCATGTGTGCCAGAGTACCAACAGTCAAGATTTCGCTGTCCTCACCAGGAGGATGACTCTCAATATCCTCATCCTCTTCCTCCTCTTCTGCCCACCCACGCTGAAGAGATGGAACTAAAGTTCCATGGCTACCCTCTGTAGCGGAGGCAACCGTGTCTTCCTCCTCCTCCTCCTCCTCCTCCTCCGCCTCCTCCAATTGTCGCTGAGAAGACGAAGTGAGGGTGCTCTGGCTATCACCTTGTGTAAGCTCTTCCTCCCCCATTTCCACCTCTTCCACATGCAAAGCGTCGGTTTTAATTGTGAGCAGCGAGCGTTTCAGTAGACACAGAAGTGGGATGGTTACACTGATAATAGCGTTATCGCCGCTCACCATCTGTGTCGATTCCTCAAAATTGCGTAAAACCTCGCAGAGGTCTGACATCCATTCCCACTCCTCACTTCTGATTACAGGAAGTTGAACGGAGAGGCGACGACCGTGTAACAGCTGGTACTCCACTACTGCCCTCTGCTGCTCACAAAGCCGGGCCAACATGTGGAAGGTGGAGTTCCAGCGCGTGCTCACGTCACACAGCAGCCGGTGAGCTGGCAATTGTAAGCGCTGCTGCAGCTTCAACAGGCCGGCTGAAGCTGTTGATGACTTACGGAAATGTGCACACACGCGGCGCACCTTGGTCAAGAGATCATGCACATTGGGGTAGGTTTTTAGAAATCGCTGCACCACTAAATTAAATACATGCACTAGGCATGGTACGTGTGTGAGCTTGCCGAGCTCCAAAGCCGCCACCAAGTTACGCCCATTATCACACACAACCATGCCTGCTTGCAGGTTGAGTGGCGAGAGCCACTGCTCGGTCTGGTGACTAATCCCATGCAACAGCTCTGAGGCCGTGTGCTGTTTGTCCCCAAGGCAGATCAGCTTCAGCACGGCCTGTTGACGCTTCCCCACTGCAGTGCTACACTGCTTCCAGCTACTGGCTGATGGGGGAGTGGCGCTGTGTGTAGAGAATTCGGAGGTGGAAACGGAGGAGGAGGAGCCAATAACGTAGGTGCTGGTGGAAACCCTGATGGAGGTAGGGCCCGCAATCCTCGGCGTGGGTAGCACCCGTGCCATCCCAGGGTCCGAGTCGCTCCCAGCCTCCACGACATTCACCCAGTGTGCCGTCAGGGAAATGTAGCGTCCCTGGCCACAAGCACTTGTCCATGTGTCAGTCGTTAAGTGGACCTTCCCAGTAACTGCGTTGGTCAGGGCACGGGTGATGTTACGGGACACATGGTGGTGTAATGCGGGGATGGCACACCGGGAAAAGTAGTGGCGGCTGGGGACCGCGTACCGAGGGACAGCTGCTGCCATCAGGCTGCGGAAGGACTCAGTGTCCACAAGCCTAAATGGCAGCATTTCGATGGCCAGTAATTTTGAAAGGTGTGAGGTTAGTGCTATGGCCTGTGGGTGGGTGGCTGGGTACTTTCTCTTGCGCTCAAATGCCTGGGGTAACGACATTTGGACGCTGTGCTGGGACAGGGAAGTGGATGTGGTCGCTGATGGTGCTTCAGATGCTACAGGTGCAGGGCGGGAGGTATGCGGGCCTGCGCCTTCGACAGGCGATTGGCCGGCACCGAAAACAGGGGAAGAGGAGGCAGTGGTGTGGCCTGCAGACACAGATGGGCGATCCAGGCGTTCCTCCCACTTACTACGGTGCTTGGATGCCATGTGTCGGATCATGCTGGTGGTGGTGAGGTTTCTAGTGTTCATGCCTCGGCTCATTCTGGTGTGGCACAGGTTGCAAACTACAATTCTTTTGTCGTCCGCACTTTCCTTAAAAAAACGCCATACCGCGGAACACCTACCCCTTGGCAAGGTAGATTTACGCAAGGGGGTGCTCCGTGGAACATTTGCGGGCCGGTTTGGTGCGGTCCGCCTTCTTTCTGTAGCCACACCACTGCCTCTTCCAGCCTGTTGCGGTGCTGCAGATGGCTCACCCTCAGGACTGCTGTCATCGCTCGGCTCTACACCTTCCCAGGTGGGGTCAGTCACCTCATCGTCCACCAAGTCCTCCTCCACTTCCTCACTCTGATCATCCTCCTCAAGTCTTGATCCCACCACATACTCAGTCATTGACAACTGTATAACATTCTCCTCAACAAGGTCTTGAGACGGAAATAGTGGTTGATTTAATGGCAACTGTGTCTCATCATCATCATCATCATCCACTACTTCCTTTGACCTTAAATGCCGTTCACATCTGTCATCTTCTTGTGATTGGGTAGCCTCTAGAGGTTGTGAATCAGGGCACAAGATGTCATGTTCCTCTGCAAGCGTGCTTGGAGAGAGGGTCAAATGAAGGATTGGTGATGAGACGAGCTCCTCACTATATCCCAGTGTGGGATCACTTCTTTGACCAGACCGTGTATGGTGGGAGGAAGGATGATCAGAGTGAGGATTATGTTGACCAGACTCTTGGCTACTGAGAGTGGACTTGGTGGAAGACAGGGTGGTGCTTAACCGACTGGAAGCAGTATCAGCTGTCATCCAACCGACCACCTGTTCGCAGTGGTCGGACCTCGAGAGTGATGTCCTGCGACGCCCTGTAAAATTACACATGAAGCTAGGTATGGTGGATGTCTTTCTTTCTTGTGCTCTGGCACCAGGCACAGTTTCTCCGCGTCCTGACCCGCGCCCTGAACTTTCAGGATCACGTCCACTTCCCCGTCCCTTTTTACCCGCCTTCTTCATCTTACACAGAATATGTGACTTTAATATTTGAGTTTGAAAACTTAACAGTATTTCTTATTATTCTGCAACTGTACAGAGTACACAGAATAGGCTGCTAAACGGCGGTGAAACACACTGAATGGAATATGTGACTTTAATATTTGAGTTTGAAAACTTAACAGTATTTCTTATTATTCTGCAACTGTACAGAGTACACAGAATAGGCTGCTAAACGGCGGTGAAACACACTGAATGGAATATGTGACTTTAATATTTGAGTTTGAAAACTTAACAGTATTTCTTATTATTCTGCAACTCTGCAGAGTACACAGAATAGGCTGCTAAACGGCGGTGAAACACACTGAATGGAATATGTGACTTTAATATTTGAGTTTGAAAACTTAACAGTATTTCTTATTATTCTGCAACTCTGCACAGTACACAGAATAGGCTGCTAAACGGCGGTGAAACACACTGAATGGAATAAGTGACTTTAATATTTGAGTTTGAAAACTTAACAATATTTCTTATTATTCTGCAACTGTACAGAGTACACAGAATAGGCTGCTAAACTGCGGTGAAACACACTGAATGGAATATGTGACTTTAATATTTGAGTTTGAAAACTTAACAGTATTTCTTATTATTCTGCAACTGTACAGAGTACACAGAATAGGCTGCTAAACGGCGGTGAAACACACTGAATGGAATATGTGACTTTAATAGTTGAGTTTGAAAACTTAACAGTATTTCTTATTATTCTACAACTGTACAGAGTACACAGAATAGGCTGCTAAACGGCGGTGAAACACACTGAATGGAATATGTGACTTTAATATTTGAGTTTGAAAACTTAACAGTATTTCTTATTATTCTGCAACTGTACAGAGTACACAGAATAGGCTGCTAAACTGCGGTGAAACACACTGAATGGAATATGTGACTTTAATATTTGAGTTTGAAAACTTAACAGTATTTCTTATTATTCTGCAACTGTACAGAGTACACAGAATAGGCTGCTAAACGGCGGTGAAACACACTGAATGGAATATGTGACTTTAATATTTGAGTTTGAAAACTTAACAGTATTTCTTATTATTCTGCAACTGTACAGAGTACACAGAATAGGCTGCTAAACGGCGGTGAAACACACTGAATGGAATATGTGACTTTAATATTTGAGTTTGAAAACTTAACAGTATTTCTTATTATTCTGCAACTGTACAGAGTACACAGAATAGGCTGCTAAACGGCTGTGAAACACACTGAATGGAATATGTGACTTTAATATTTGAGTTTGAAAACTTAACAGTATTTCTTATTATTCTGCAACTCTGCAGAGTACACAGAATAGGCTGCTAAACGGCGGTGAAACACACTGAATGGAATATGTGACGTTAATATTTGAGTTTGAAAACTTAACAGTATTTCTTATTATTCTGCAACTGTACAGAGTACACAGAATAGGCTGCTAAACGGCGGTGAAACACACTGAATGGAATATGTGACTTTAATATTTGAGTTTGAAAACTTAACAGTATTTCTTATTATTCTGCAACTGTACAGAGTACACAGAATAGGCTGCTAAACGGCGGTGAAACACACTGAATGGAATATGTGACTTTAATATTTGAGTTTGAAAACTTAACAGTATTTCTTATTATTCTGCAACTGTACAGAGTACACAGAATAGGCTGCTAAACGGCGGTGAAACACACTGAATGGAATATGTGACTTTAATATTTGAGTTTGAAAACTTAACAGTATTTCTTATTATTCTGCAACTCTGCAGAGTACACAGAATAGGCTGCTAAACGGCGGTGAAACACACTGAATGGAATATGTGACTTTAATATTTGAGTTTGAAAACTTAACAGTATTTCTTATTATTCTGCAACTCTGCACAGTACACAGAATAGGCTGCTAAACGGCGGTGAAACACACTGAATGGAATATGTGACTTTGATATTTTAGTTTGAAGACTTAACAGTATTTCTTCCTATTCTGCAACTCTGCACAGTACACAGAATGTGCTGCTAAACTGCGGCGAAGCACA
The DNA here is from genome assembly GCA_037306005.1 of Rhinophrynus dorsalis. Taxonomy (NCBI): domain Eukaryota; kingdom Metazoa; phylum Chordata; class Amphibia; order Anura; family Rhinophrynidae; genus Rhinophrynus; species Rhinophrynus dorsalis. The sequence goes on along the minus strand of CM074727.1, from coordinate 182,685,538 downwards.
CTGAATGGAATATGTGACTTTGATATTTTAGTTTGAAGACTTAACAGTATTTCTTCCTATTCTGCAACTCTGCACAGTACTCAGAATGTGCTGCTAAACTACGGCGACGCACACTGAATGGAATATGTGACTTTGATATTTTAGTTTGAAGACTTAACAGAATGTGCTCTAATCTGCAACTTTGCACACTAAACAGAATGTGCTCTAATCTGCAACTTTGCACACTAAACAGAATGTGCTCTAATCTGCAACTTTGCACACTAAACAGAATGTGCTCTAATCTGCAACTGTGCACACTAAACAGAATGTGCTCTAATCTGCAACTTTTCACACTAAACAGAATATTTTTTTTTTTTTTTTTTTTTTTTTTTCCCCCCCACACAAAATAACCTGCTGCCCCCACACACAGTAGTCCTAAAAAGGACTTTTGGTTTTTTTTTTCACAATTTTTTTTTTTCCTCCCTACACTGCCTTTCCCTTCCTATCCTCAGCTCTCCCTGGCTCAGACTGAGCCGAACTCGATGGTCAGGTGCTATACAGCACCCGACCACGGGTTCTGGCCAGCCAATCAGTGTAATGCCAGCAGCCAACATGGCTGCTGGCATTACACCGATGTCAGAGCCTCCCTGCACGTTTATTGGCTGCGCAGCAGCCGCAAAACGTGCGGGGAGGAGACCCGAACATGGCGGGCGAGCACATGCGGTACTCGTACGAGTACCGCCATGTGCCGAGCAGAGCGATGCTCGAGCCGATCCGAGCATCGGCCGAGCATGCTCGCTCAACACTAGTTAGCACACCACAGGGGGTCTCAGTACAGTTCACAATACACTGGGTTGAGGGGCTACAATACACATTGGAAGTAACTTTAGGTAAACTCAAATAATTAACCCTAACTGCCCAGTTCCTTGAAGCAAGCCAGCAGTCCATGGTTGTCAGTCTCTTTGGGCCCAGAAATGTCCACAGTCTCTGGGTTCTTGGGATAACAGTTTGGAGCCCAGACAAGGCCTCCAGTAGCGGACTATGATCCATCACAGGATCCTCCATGGCAAGGGGAAAACAGGGCAGAGATTAGCCTCAGGGAGAGGCCATACCCTGTTCCAGGGCTAGGTCCATAGTCTGTGGGCAGGAGGCTGGTCCTCAGGTCCCTCCAGGAGCCAGTACATATATACAAAGACACACACATACACACACCTCTCTTTTATGCAAACATATGCATATACACAACCACACCAAGACACCCACATGCACACACAGAGACACACACATAGACAACACACCCACATATACATCTGCCGTACACAAAGATACACACACAGACACATACACACACACTGAGACATATTCACACTGAGCACAGACACAGAAACACACACACACAGTGACATCACCTCACACACAGTCACACACATACACTCACACACAGTTGCACACTGAGGCACACATGCATTAACATACACACACAAACACTTCTCTTTCATGAAGACATATATACACACACAAATACACACATGCATACACAGAGCCACAAACATATCTGCCTTGTTCACATTCACAGATACACACACACACACACACACACACACACACACACACACACATATTTATATATACACCCCTCACACGCATACTTCTAACATACATTATATATATATATATATATCTATATATATAAAAGAAGACTTTGTGCCTGCCAAAACACACCCAGGGGAGGCATAAAGCAGGAGTTACTACTCCTATTGGGTGATTCAATCATGCAGGGAGTTGGTCCGCCCCCACTATGCAGCCCGCCCACCACTATCAAAGTCAGAAAAAAACAATATGGCCGCCACTTGCTCCTACACCACAGACAAACACACATGCCCCACTCACACACACAGACCACCACACACACATGCCCCACTCACACAGCACCACACAAACACACACACATGCCCCACTCACACAGCACCACACACACACACACACACACATGCCCCACTTACACAGCACCAGACATGCCCCCACTCACACACACAGCACCACATACACACACAAAGCCAGAAATACATATGGCTGACACACACACACAGTCACTCACCCTGACTCCCAGAGGCCTCAGCAGGACCTGTAGTGCAGCACCAGAGGAACAAAATTGCACTCAAAGGGTTAAGGTAGGTCCTCATTGCTCAATTATTTCTTCACTGTCATCATTTGCCATGCAAGACACAGAACAGACAGCCATCAGATTCACACTTAACCCACTGACTGCCACAGGGTTGTGTATCAAGTTTTACCCCTCAGGGAGTGTGTTCAAACCCCTCACACTGTAAACTTGCATTTCTCTCCCACTTCTCCTCCTTCCCCAGCCTATTACTAACACTTTTCCATATTTATGTTAAGCCCCGCCCCCTACTCGCGATTAAGCCCCGCCCCCTTTTAACCCAGATTGCCCCATTGCTCTCTCCACATCAGCACCACATGAGGGACTCCACAAGTAAAAGTTCACAGGTATAACACACACATGCCCCACTCACACAGCACCACACACCCATACACACACACACAAAGCCAGAAAGAAAGATGGCTGACACACAGTCACTCACCTTGACTCCCAGTGGCCTCAGCAGGACCTGTAGTAAAGCCACTGAACGGTGCTGCATCACCAGGGGAACAAAATGGCACTCAAAGGGTTAAGGTAGGCCCTCATTGCTGAATTACTTCTTCACTGTCACCATTTGCCATGCAAGACACAGGACAGACAGCCATCAGATTCACACTTAACCCACTGACTGCCACAGGGATCTGTATCAAGTTTTACCCCCTCATGGAGTGTGTTAAAACCCCTCACACTGTAAACTTGCATTCCCCTCCCACTTCTCCTCCTTCCCCAGCCTATTACTAACACTTTTTCCACATTTATGTTAAGCCCCGCCCCCTACTCACGATTAAGCCCCGCCCCCTTTTAACCCAGATTGCCCCATTGCTCTCTCCACATCAGCACCACATGAGGGACTCCACAAGTAAAAGTTCACAGGTATAACACACACATGCCCCACTCACACAGCACCACACACCCATACACACACACACAAAGCCAGAAAGAAAGATGGCTGACACACAGTCACTCACCTTGACTCCCAGTGGCCTCAGCAGGACCTGTAGTAAAGCCACTGAACGGTGCTGCATCACCAGGGGAACAAAATGGCACTCAAAGGGTTAAGGTAGGCCCTCATTGCTGAATTACTTCTTCACTGTCACCATTTGCCATGCAAGACACAGGACAGACAGCCATCAGATTCACACTTAACCCACTGACTGCCACAGGGATCTGTATCAAGTTTTACCCCTCATGGAGTGTGTTAAAACCCCTCACACTGTAAACTTGCATTCCCCTCCCACTTCTCCTCCTTCCCCAGCCTATTACTAACACTTTTTCACATTTATGTTAAGCCCCGCCCCCTACTCGCGATTAAGCCCCACCGACTTTTAACCCAGATTGCCCCATTTGTCTCTCCACATCAGCACCACATCAGTCCCCTCTAGGGACTTCACAAGTCAGTGTTCCCAGGTATGAACACACTTCCCACTGCTATTTAACTCTGACATGCCTCTCTATACATTAACCCTTTGCGTGCCAGAGGGGTACACAACTCATGAGCACATGTGTTTCTGCTCATATATGTTGCGTGTCTGTGTGTGTACATCTCTGTTACATATGTGTGTCCATGTGTGCATCTCCAGTGTGTCTGTGTGTACATGTGTTTTGCATGTCTCTGCCGCTCACTGTGTATGTGCATACCTCCCAACATTTCACATGGCCAAAGAGGGACACGTTAGTTTTAGGTGACATTATTGGGGGTGTGGCTGGTGGGCGGGGCATTAGTAAGAATTTTTAGGTTATTTCATGACCTATTACTGACTATTTATGTAACTGAATAAATTATTTAGTGCGAGACCAAAGTATTTTATTTGCACAGACTAATGTATAAACACATATACTGAAGTTTATTGCTTTATTGCTGTAGAGCAAAGTAATACACACCACACAGTCAGGGCTGGTGCAAGGATTTTTGCCACCCTAGGCAAAACCTAATTGTGCCGCCCATTTCGCTCCGCCCCTTGTGTCCCACCCCTTTATACCCTGCCTACTTATACCCAACTTCTTTTCATGATTGTCCTCTCTCTGCCCCCTGAGCCACTCTGCCCCTGTTCTGGAGATGCCTGTAAGAGATGCCCCCCACCAGCTCCAACTTGCCCCTTATCAGCTTCACTTTGGCCCACCAGTTCCACTTTGCCCCTATCAACTCCAACTTGCCCCCATCAACTCCAACTTGCCCCCATCAGCTCCAACGTGCCACCACCAGCTCCATTTTGCCCCCTCAGCTCCACTTTGCCCCCTCAGCTCCAACTTACCCCCATCAGCTCCACTTTGCCCCCATCCTCTCCAACTTACCCCCATCAGCTCCACTTTGCCCCCCATCCACTCCAACTTGCCCCCACCAGCTCCACTATGCCCTCTCAGCTCCAACTTTCCACTATCAGCTCCACTATGCCCCCAGCAGCTCCAACTTGCCCCCATCCACTCCAACTTGCCCCCCCATCCGCTCCAACTTGCCCCACCAGCTCCACTTTGCCCCCCCTCAGCTCCAGCTTGCCCCCCCTCAGCTCCAGCTTGCCCCCCCTCAGCTCCACTTTGACCCTCATCAGCTCCACTTCGACCCTCATCAGCTCCACTTCGACCCTCATCAGCTCCAACTTGCCCCTATCATCTCCAACTTGCCCCCACCAGCTCCACTATGCCCCCTCAGCTCCAGCTTTCCCCTAACAGCTCCAACTTGCCCCCATCATCTCCACTTTGCCCCACATCTGCTCCAACTTGCCCCCTCAGCTCCACTATGCCCCCTCAGCTCCAACTTGCCCCCCATCACATACCTGTATCTCCCGCGCAGTCTTCTCTTCAGTAATGGAGAGCGCGGCGGGAGATCATGACTCCCAGCGCGCTCTGCATTACTAAAGATCTGACCAGATGAGGGAGCGCAGTAGCGACACAGACCTGACTGTGTTGTGGTTCCCGGCGTGGTGTGTGCGGGCGCACCTCTTCTCCACAGCATGCCCGCGCCCCCAGTACGTGTGCGCCCTAGGCCGGCGCCTACCTCGCCTATAGGTGGAACCGGCCCTGCACACAGTCTGACCTCCTAAAAAGAGGGACAACAGGGTGGGAAAGAGGGGCAGAGGGATTTGGCCCTCAAAGAGGGACACTTGGGATGTATGGTATGTGTCTGCCTGTATGCTGCATATGTCTATGTTTATCAGTGTGTCTGCATTTCAAACACGTGCGCCCAATGGTCATAACATGACGGGCAACGCCGTCCCATGTTGCTAGTATATATATATATATATATATAGTATCCCACATAAGTGAGTACACCCCTCACATTATTGTAAATATTTTTATTTTCTCTTTCATGTGACAACACTGAAGAAATGACACTCTGCCACAATGTAAAGTAGTGAGTGTACAGCCTGTATAACAGTGTAAATTTGCTGTCCCCCTATCACGGTACCCGTGCTATTTGGCGACAGTCTGTCAGTTTCCACTCCTGCTTACGCTATTGGCTGCTCTATTATTGTCCCGCCCAGCATTTGTCCTTAAATGCTGGGTTCTGGCACTTCTCCAGTGCCCTTTCATGGTGTTTCAGTACCAGCGGTTGTTCCTGTTATTTGTGTGATCTCAGTGTACCGACCCGGCCTGCCTGACGATGCTGCATCTTGTTCCTGCCTGTGTACCGACCCGGACTTTCTGACTATTCTGCATCTCGTTCCTGCCTGTGCACCAACCTGGATTGGCTGACGTTCCTGCTTCGTGTACTGAACCGGCCTGGCTGATGTTCCTGCTCTGTGTACCGACCCGGCCCGGCTGATGTTCCTGCTTGGTGTACCGACTCGGTTTGGCTGACATTCCTGCTCTGTGTGTGTGGTTCCAGCCTGACTGGGCTACTGTGGTTGAGTTCCTCTCCTGCACGCCTTATCTGGTCTCCGGTTGGGGTGGTGTCTGGATCCTCGCTGTCTCCGGACAGCTCGCTGCAGTCTGGTCTCCGTTGCCTCAGTGTCGCCCAGGCGACATTCCTGTGTGTCCTCACTCCCGTGCAGTCCCTGGTTGGGTGCCTCTCAGGGCAAGCTGCTCAGTCTCCGTTACTGCTACGGCAGTGATCAAGTTGCTCAGTCTCCGTTACTGCAACAGCAGTCACAAGTTGTTCAGTCTCCGTTACTGCTACGGCAGTCCTCACGTTGATCTGGTCTCCATTACTTTTGGGCGTTACTCGATTTTGTGCTCTCTCCTGTTGATTGAGCTTCTTAAAGGGCCTTGCACTATTAGGGCCTGTCAGTACTCTCGGCCTAATAGTAACCCATTCAGTGCTGTCCAACTGAGAATCACACAAAAACTGCCTGACCTGTGTCAGTATATTGAACTCTGGACTACCTGCATATACTGGACCCATGTGGGTTTACCTCATTATAACCTGTCTTGTGTCTGTACTATATTGTATGTATATTACAGGACCCGTGAGGGTTATTGTTATTATCATTGTTCAATAAAATTGTGTTTTATCCAAACCTACTCTGTCTGTGTATCAAACAAACCATTACACCCCCTCAAAATAACTCAACACACCGCCATTAATGTCAAAACCTTGGCAACAAAAGTGAGTACACCCCCAAGTGGAAATGTCCATATTGGGCCCAAAGTGTCAATATTTTGTGTGGCCACCATTATTTTCCAGCACTGCCTTAACCCTCTTGGGCATGGAGTTCACCAGAGCTTCACAGGTTGCCACTGGAGTCCTCTTCCACTCCTCCATGACGACATCACGGAGCTGGTGGATGTTAGAGACCTTGCACTCCCCCACTTTCCATTTGAGGATGCTCCACAGATGCTCAATAGGGTTTAGGTCTGGAGACATGCTTGGTCAGTCCATCACCTTTACCCTCAGCTTCTTTAGCAAGGCAGTGGTCATCTTGGAGGTGTGTTTGGGGTTTTTATCATGTTGGAATACTCCTCCAAAGGGAGTGGATCCTGCTCTGCTTCAGTGTGTCACAGTACATGTTGGCATTCATGGTTCCCTCAATGAACTGTAGCTCCCTAGTGCCGGCAGCACTCATGCATTCCCAGACCATGACACTCCCACCACCATGCTTGACTGTAAGCAAGACACACTTGTCTTTGTACTCCTCACTAGTTGTCGACACACACGCTTGACACCATCTGAACCAAATAAGTTTATCTTGGTATCATTGGACCACATGACATGGATCCAGTAATCCATGTCCTTAGTCTGCTTGTCTTCAGCAAACTGTTTGCAGGCTTTCTTGTGCATCATCTTTAGAAGAGGCTTCCTTCTGGGATGACAGCCATGCAGACCAATAAGATGCAGTGTGCGGCGGCGTATGGTCTGAGCACTGAAAGGCTGACCCCCCACCCCTTCAACCTCTGCAGCAATGCTGGCAGCACTCATACCTCCATTTCCCAAAGACAACCTCTGGATATGACACTGAGCACGTGCACTCAACTTCTTTGGTCGACCATGGAGAGGCCTGTTCTGAGTGGAACCTGTCCTGTGAAATCGCTGTATGGTCTTGACCACCGTGCTGCAGCTCAGTCTCAGGGTCTTGGCAATCTTCTTATAGTCTAGGCCATCTTTATGTAGAGCAACAACTCTTTTTTTCAGATCCTCAGAGAGTCCTTTGCCATGAGGTGCCATGTTGAACTTCCAGTGACCAGTATGAGAAAGTGTGAGAACGATAACACCAAATTAAACACACCTGCTCCCCATTCACACCTGAGACCTTGTAACAATAATGAGTCACATGACACCGGGGAGGTAAAACAGCTAATTGGGCCCAATTTGGACATTTCCACTTAAGGGTGTACTCACTTTTGTTGCCAAGGTTTAGACATTAATGGCTGTGTGTTGAGTTATTTTGAGGGGGGCAGCAAATTTACATTGTTATACAGGCTGTACACTCACTACTTTACATTGTTATACAGGCTGTACACTCACTACTTTACACTGTTATACAGGCTGTACACTCACTAATTTACACTGTTATACAGGCTGTACACTCACTACTTTACATTGTTATACAGGCTGTATACTCACTACTTTACACTGTTATACAGGCTGTACACTCACTACTTTACATTGTTATACAGGCTGTACACTCACTACTTTACACTGTTATACAGACTGTACACTCACTACTTTACACTGTTATACAGGCTGTACACTCACTACTTTACATTGTTATACAGGCTGTACACTCACTACTTTACACTGTTATACAGGCTGTACACTCACTACTTTACATTGTTATACAGGCTGTACACTCACTACTTTACAATGTTATACAGGCTGTACACTCACTAGTTTACATTGTTATACAGGCTGTACACTCACTACTTTACATTGTTATACAGGCTGTACACTCACTACTTTACACTGTTATACAGACAGTACACTCACTACTTTACACTGTTATACAGGCTGTACACTCACTACTTTACATTGTTATACAGGCTGTACACTCACTACTTTACACTGTTATACAGACTGTACACTCACTACTTTACACTGTTATACAGGCTGTACACTCACTACTTTACATTGTTATACAGGCTGTACACTCACTACTTTACACTGTTATACAGGCTGTACACTCACTACTTTACACTGTTATACAGGCTGTACACTCACTACATTACATTGTTATACAGACTGTACACTCACTACTTTACACTGTTATACAGGCTGTACACTCACTACTTTACATTGTTATACAGGCTGTACACTCACTACATTACACTGTTATACAGGCTGTACACTCACTACTTTACACTGTTATACAGGCTGTACACTCACTACTTTACATTGTTATACAGGCTGTACACTCACTACTTTACACTGTTATACAGGCTGTACACTCACTACTTTAAACTGTTATACAGGCTGTACACTCACTACTTTACATTGTTATACAGGCTGTACACTCACTACTTTACACTGTTATACAGGCTGTACACTCACTACTTTACATTGTTATACAGGCTGTACACTCACTACTTTACATTGTTATACAGGCTGTACACTCACTACTTTACACTGTTATACAGGCTGTACACTCACTACTTTACACTGTTATACAGGCTGTACACTCACTACTTTACATTGTAGCAGTGTCATTTCTTCAGTGTTGTCACGTGAAAGATAAAATAAAAATATTTTCAAAAATGTGAGTGGTGTACTCACTTATGTGAGATACTGTATATTCACACCCATACTTCATTTACACACAGAACACCCTTTATCATTTCACAAATAAAAGGTGCTTCCCTCACAACCGCTGCCTCCATTTAACTTCTAGAACGCACATTGTCTTCCACTACTGATGTGTAAATGGCAGATACAACACACAGCAGCGGTGTGCACGGAGTGGTCATAGGCGCAATAACATGATGTACTTCCTGTGCTGCAGACTAATTCTCATTGCACTGTGTGTCTCCTGTGCCCCGGTCTATCTGCAGAATGAACCAGGCAGAGCCCCTTACCTCTCAGCTGAAAAAATGTCCACAATGTTCATTGTGATTTATACCGTACAAAAAGCACAAACTAGTGTGACACAAATCCACACCCTGCAACCAGGCACATCCGTCTGTCTGCAAATATCATCCGTCCATCTGCAAAGATCAAAACAGTCTGCTGGATAGATTAACCCTTTGTCCTCTAAACTCTCATGCAAAATGAGCATTGCAGAACCACCTGGTATCAAACGGTTAACCCTTGTATTACCGTGCTGTATGTAGCACACTCCTCTGGCATTCACAGGGCCCTGGGATCTAAAGGAAAGTGGTGTATTTCCAGGGCACCTGCACCACAGAGAACACAAAAAATGCCCCAAATCCACAGAACTGGAAATGGGATTTATAATCCTCTGCTTGACGGGTCCCAGTGACTTGGAGGGGTTAAAAGCCCCGAAAAAATCTGTGCCAGTTTGGGGAATTTGTGTTTGTCCCCTGTAGTTCAGCCACTAAACTTCTGAATGTAGGATCCAAAGGGTTAATCGAGGTAATAAACATTTTAGCGAGGTGGCATGTTGAATTGTAACAATAATGTGAATTCTTTGAGGACTTTTAATGAAACATGACGGAACATCAATACAAGTATAGGAAAGTCATTAAGGAGAGAGAAATCCCATTATGCATTCACCTCCATCCGCTCGCACTTGGATAGACACCCAGAGGCATTTTTGGTCTGATACGCCGGGCCATTCACTCCGTCTCTTCTAGTGCCAGCCCATCAATACAATCCAGATGTGCCTCAGACTGCAGGCGACCATCGTGAGATGACTGTTTTACTGCAGAGGTTCTCCAGCTGCGTTCTGTGCAACCCCAGGGAAGAAGTATGCGGGTTTCCGCAGAACAAATGTCAGTAATGGCAGACAGTGGCACAAGGCTGGGGGTGGCAAAGATTGGGCAGTTTATAAATCTGCAAGCATAACTCATTTCTGCCCTAATACATTGCATATAAACCCTGTGTCTGCACTTCAGGGTACACACAGTGACTTCAATGCAAGGACAGACAACCTGGGGCTCTCCAGCATCATTAAAGGAGAACCAACACCTTGTAAAAATAATTATAACACTTACTTTACTATAGCCAGAAAATCCAAATGGCCCCTATTCATTTCTCTTTCCTCCCTGGTTAAAGAGATGACATCTCCAGTCAGTCCCAGGAGTCAGGTCCATGGAGGAGACCATGACACTTACTATCAGGACCACAGGACCTCAACATCTGCTCTCGGCTCATGGAAATCTTAACCATTTTAAGACCAGAGGAGAGAACAGCCCATGTGCACTAACTGATTCAGTCTGAACAAAGAAACTGTCCTGCATCCTGCCACACTTCTCTCCTCCTGGTATATGTCTGTGCCCTCCCACACTTCCCTCCCCCTGGTATATGTCTGTGCCCTGCCACACTTCTCTCCTCCTGGTATATGTCTGTGCCCTCCCACACTTCCCTCCCCCTGGTATATGTCTGTGCCCTGCCACACTTCCCTCCTCCTGGTATATGTCTGTGCCATCCCACACTTCCCTCCTCAGGTATGTGTCTGTGCCCTCCCACACTTCCCTCCCCTGGTATATGTCTGTGCCCTCCCACACTTCCCTCCCCCTGGTATATGTCTGTGCCCTCCCACACTTCCCTTCCCAAGTATATGTAGTGCCCTCCCACACTTCCCTCCCCTAGTATATGTCTGTGCCCTCCCACACTTCCCTCCCCTGGTATATGTCTGCACCCTGCCATACTTCCCTCCCCCTGGTATATGTCTGTGCCCTCCCACACTTCCCTCCCCTAGTATATGTCTGTGCCCTCCCACACTTCCCTCCCCCTGGTATATGTCTGTGCCCTCCCACACTTCCCTTCCCAAGTATATGTAGTGCCCTCCCACACTTCCCTCCCCTAGTATATGTCTGTGCCCTCCCACACTTCCCTCCCCTGGTATATGTCTGCACCCTGCCATACTTCCCTCCCCCTGGTATATATCTGTGCCCTCCCACACTTCCCTCCCCTAGTATATGTGTGTGCCCTCCCACACTTCCCTTCCCAAGTATATGTAGTGCCCTCCCACACTTCCCTCCCCTGGTATATGTCTGTGCCCTCCCACACTTCCCTCCCCTAGTATATGTCTGTGCCCTCCCACACTTCCCTCCCCCTGGTATATGTCTGTGCCCTCCCACACTTCCCTTCCCAAGTATATGTAGTGCCCTCCCACACTTCCCTCCCCTAGTATATGTCTGTGCCCTCCCACACTTCCCTCCCCTGGTATATGTCTGCACCCTGCCATACTTCCCTCCCCCTGGTATATATCTGTGCCCTCCCACACTTCCCTCCCCTAGTATATGTCTGTGCCCTCCCACACTTCCCTCCCCTGGTATATGTCTGCACCCTGCCACACTTCCCTCCCTCTGGTATATGTCTGTGCCCTCCCATACTTCCCTCCCCTAGTATATGTCTGTGCCCTCCCACACTTCCCTCCCCCTGGTATATGTCTGTGCCCTCCCACACTCCCCTCCCCTAGTATATGTGTGTGCCCTCCCACACTTCCCTCCTCCTGGTATATATCTGTGCCCTCCCACACTTCCCTCCCCTAGTATATGTGTGTGCCCTCCCACACTTCCCTTCCCAAGTATATGTAGTGCCCTCCCACACTTCCCTCCCCTGGTATATGTCTGCACCCTGCCATACTTCCCTCCCCTTGGTATATGTCTGTGCCCTCCCACACTTCCCTCCCCTAGTATATGTCTGTGCCCTCCCACACTTCCCTCCCCCTTGGATATGTCTGTGCCCTCCCACACTTCCCTCCCCTGGTATATGTCTGTGCCCTCCCACACTTCCCTCCCCCTGGTACATGTCTGTGCCCTCCCACAGGTATGTGTCTGTGCCCTCCCACAGGTATGTGTCTGTGCCCTCCCACAGGTTATGTGTATTAGTACGTGTCCCTACTAGTGTGTCAAGCTAAGTATAAGCACTCCACATTGTGAGAAGCTGCATGTGCGTGAAAAATATTTTAGGGTTAATGTCTTAAAAAAATAACCCTCATATTATCTTAACCTGGGTAGAAAACTCTAATGGCCCCTATGGAGCACGTCCGAGTGGATTGATTGCCCATAATTACTTTATTAATTCTGGGTATCATGTCCATGGAGGCAGACAGGGACCCCAAAACCCTCACTCCTTTCCTTTAGTCTGGACCTTCTGGTGCACAGAGAGGACTCCGGTTTGAATTCGGAATGCCCTGCTCCGTATCAGCCGTGGCACGTTCTGGCAATCAGTACTGCGCATGACTGCAGCTCCACCAGTGTTGGAACACCTCTAGTGTCTAGCATTCTGAGCGATTAAATAAAGGGGAATTTTTAGTTGTCTCCTGGGGCTGCCCTTTTGTTTTCTTGTGAATATTTCCCTTAATTCCCTGTTATAGGACATGATCCAGGTGCCTGTCCCAGACCAGCAGCTCAGACTTGGCCTCACATAGAGACGTGCGGGGACTGAGCCTACACAGAGAGACGTGAGGGAACTGAGCCTAGACAGAGACATGCGGAGACTGAGCCTACACAGAGACGTGTGGGGACTGAGCCTACACAGAGACATGCGGAGACTGAGCCTACACAGAGACGTGTGGGGACTGAGCCTACACAGAGACGTGCAGGAACTGAGCCTACATAGAGACGTGTGGGGACTGAGCCTACACAGAGACGTGCGGGGACTGAGCCTACATAGAGACGTGCGGAGACTGAGCCTACACAGAGACGTGCGGAGACTGAGCCTACACAGAGACGTGCGGGGACTGAGCCTACATAGAGACGTGCGGAGACTGAGCCTACACAGAGACGTGTGGAGACTGAGCCTACACAGAGACGTGTGGGGACTGAGCCTACACAGAGACGTCTGGGGACTGAGCCTACACAGAGACGTGCGGGAACTGAGCCTACACAGAGACGTGCGGGAACTGAGCCTACACAGAGACATGCGGGGACTGAGCCTACACAGAGACATGTGGGGACTGAGCCTACACAGAGACGTGCGGGGACTGAGCCTACACAGAGACGTGCGGGGACTGACCCTACACAGAGACCAGCGGGGACTGAGCCTACACAGAGACATGTGGGGACTGAGCCTCAGAAGAAGTTTCCTAAATCTGTTACAGTTCAGTGTTGTCAGTCTTCAGGCTTAACCCATCACAATGCATGGTACACCTCTGTGGGCCTCAAAGGATTCCTGTATGGGAAGGTTCCTGCAACCCTCCTCCAGCCAGTCTGGGTGAATCTTCCCTCATCCACTTCCAGACAATCTGCATGGACTTACTGTTAGGGGTATGACTGCTGTAGTAATACCCCCACACTCTGATGGACTTACTGTTAGGGGTATGACTGCTGCAGTAATACCACCGCACTCTCATGGACTTACTGTTAGGGGTATGACTGCTGTAGTAATACCACCACACTCACATGGACTTACTGTTAGGGTATGACTGCTGCAGTAATACCCCCACACTCTCATGGACTTACTGTTAGGAGTATGACTGCTGTAGTAATACCACCACACTCACATGGACTTACTGTTAGGGGTATGACTGCTGTAGTAATACTACCACACTCTCATGGACTTACTGTTAGTGGTATGACTGCTGTAGTAATACCACCACACTCTCATGGACTTACTGTTAGGGGTATGACTGCTGCAGTAATACCACCGCACTCTCATGGACTTACTGTTAGGGGTATGACTGCTGTAGTAATACCACCACACTCACATGGACTTACTGTTAGGGGTATGACTGCTGCAGTAATACCACCACACTCTCATGGACTTACTGTTAGGGGTATGACTGCTGTAGTAATACCATCACACTCTCATGGACTTACTATCAGTGCGGTGAATGTATGAAACATCCAGTGCCAGTGGCTGCACTATAGGGTATGCGCTAGTGGGTATGACCTCTGCAGTAAATACCACCACACACTTCATGGACTTACCACCAGGGAGATGAATGTATGAATCCTTCAGCGCCAGCAGCTGACCTTCAGGGCATACACTAGAGGGCATAACTGCTGTAGTGAATGGATTACTGGCACTATCATATGCCACAAACTGGCCACAAGACTCTGGGATTCAGGCACTCAGCCAGTAGCCAATAATTCCCCTGCTGGTCAGTGTCTAACAGGTTACTGGACTGGGGATCACAAATCATCTTTTATATTGAGCCATTCATTAGGTCGATGACTGTATGTGGGTCATATGTATTAAGTGGTTTAATTAATGTTACTACTCCACATGTGACTGAAGGTTTATAGACCGAGTTGAGCTGCTGTTGTGGTGGCTTTTCCATTGATCACAGAGACCTATATGCTGGCAATCTGGTTCTATTCACAAATTAATTTGCATCGTATGATATAGATCTCTGTGTTGTGTGGAAATTAGTGGCAGTGATATGTGTGCAACCTGGAGTCACCATTTATCACTCCTGCCTGTGAGTAGCTTGGATGAATTCAATCATTATGATTTAGGTCGGGTCACCATTGAATGTTCACTCTCTATTTTATCGACTAATTACTTACACTTTATCATGACTATTATTATTCATATATAGAATATTTTTGGTTTTTGCAGTCGAATTAAGTTTTGGTCAGGGTGGCTTGCACTTTTTGCTAGTTATAATGTTTGTGAGTTGATAACTATTCGCATTTTACTACCAACAAAATGTGATCACGGCACCCAGTGGTCAACTATTATGATAAATAGATAATGGTATTAATTGTGGTCGGATCTTCCAGCGTAACAGCATCGATAGAGTAAACAGCTTGTGCCTTAACTCCCCAATACGGCAGGGCGGGGAGAAATGATGAGACTGAAGGTAAACCTGCAATGAGGGGTTACCGTAAAAGATTATGAAGAAAATGAAGTGGAACAAAGAAGGGGAAACCTGAGCAAAGGGAGGGGACTGACCCACCGATGCAGAGACCCGTAGGAGGCGCTGGAGGGCTTAAGTAGACCTCCAGCTCCACCCACAAATATAGGCTCCGCCTTGCACTTGTCACTTCTATCCGTGGACTCCTCAGTGGATTGAGTCCAAAACTAAAAATAAAAAGAACACACACTTAACGGAGAGTGCTATTATTTACTGTATATTTGATACAAATATTTATTACAATAAAATAACAAATAACATATATATTAACACATCATTACAAATATTTTAGCGCTATTTTGATACAAGAAACTGTAAGCTAATTATATGTGCACAAATCTCAAGTCTCAATTGAATCCCAAAAGTTCCTTTGTGGGTGCAATATTAATGCAAATAAGAATAGAGTTCTTAGCGCTTTTGATACTATTCCTTTATTGAGGGCAATGTTCTTAAAGGCAATGTTGTTAAGCCTTTGAATGTTCAGTTACTGTAATACTTAGAGGGCGGATCTTTAATGTGGTATTTATTTAACGGTCTCCTCTCTCCTCTAGGGGTTTTATGGCCCAAATTTTTCCTCTGCTTCTATTAATAAGTGATCTTTTTTAAGTCAGGTCTTTGCCGTTTCTCCGCTGTGTCCTTGTTGCAGTAATCACCACCCTGGCTTGTCTTCACAGGTCTTATCTTATGTACATTGTGTCTTCCAGTCTGTTGCTTTATATACACTTGTTTCTTTGCAGACAGAGGGATCACACCGGTTGGTGACCTTGCAGGTATAGGTACCGCACCACTTCAGATTCACCTTTCCGATATAGATCTCCCATCTTTATAAAGTATCACCGCTTTTTCAGTCTGTCACGGTCTTTGCATTTACTTTCACCGATCAGGAACCACTGTAAAAAATTTAAAAATAGCGAAGTAGAGTAAGAAGGATCTCCAACGCGTTTCGTACCCCTTAGGTATTTTCTCAGGGAACAAAATGGGAACAGATTCGCTACCCTGTTTTTATTTTGCGCAGTAGACACTGCCTGAATGCACAGAATGCTTTGAGGTGCAGCTCTGCGTGGCGCACTTTGGCCCAAGTACACGGGCTTTTACACTAGAAACAAAACAAACCACGTAATGAGACCAGAGGAGGGACATAAGCCTCCCCGCCAGATATGAAAAAGTTCCATCCCGACATAGGGCAAAACAACCCCCCCCCCCTGTTCTCTTGATAGAGACTAGTGTTGAGCGAGCGTGCTCGGCCGATGCTCGGATCGGCTCGAGCATCGCTCTGCTCGGCACATGGCGGTACTCGTCGAGTACCGCCATGTGCTCGCCCGCCATGTTCGGGTGGCGGGGATCTGTGCCGGAAGAGGCACAGATCCGAAGACGCTCCGCTGGACCACCAGGGACTGGAGGTACGGGGGCATTGCGGAGATGAAGGGGGCATTGCGGAGATGAAGGGGGACATTGTGGATGAGGGGCATAGACTCTATGCCCCTCTTCCACAATGTCCCCCTTCATCTCCGCTATGCCCGTCTTCCACAATGTCTCCCTTCATCTCCGCTATGCCCCTCTTCCACAATGTGCCCCTTCATCTCCGCTATGCCCCTCTTCCACAATGTCCCCCTTCATCTCCTCTATGGCATAGAGGAGATGAAGGGGGACATTGTGGAAGAGGGGCATAGCGGAGATGAAGGGGCACATTGTGGAAGAGGGGCATAGCGGAGATGAAGGGGGACATTGTGGAAGACGGGCATAGCGGAGATGAAGGGGGCATAGCGGAGATGAAGGGGGACATTGCGGAGATGAAGGGGGCATTTGGAGATGAAGGGGGCATAGCGGAGATGAAGGGGGGCATTGACCAGGCACCCTCCCCTCATCAGAGCAGGGGGTGCCTGGTGTAATGCTCGTGTCGCCCCATTATATGCAATGGGGCTCGGGTGCTCGGCCGAGCACTCGAGCCTCAGGGGGTGCTCGGTCAGAGCACCCGAGCACCCGAGCATCGGGGTGCTCGCTCAACACTAATAGAGACCAGTTTGGTAAAAGATCAGGAGTCTTATATACTAAAAATAAAATCTTTATTAGTTATTAAAAAATGCCAAACACATATATAACTTAGGAGACACAACATAAACGTATCTCCTTTAACCCCTTCGCATCTGGTGACGTATCCGGACCGTCACTCTGGTCCGGCACTTAAGGACCAGTGACGGTCCTGGTACGTCACATACTTTTACTCACAGCGCTCCTGCAGGAGCGCGGTGAGTAATACCGGGGACTGAAGTTGATTGCTCCAAGACCAGAGCGATCTCTTTCAGTCCCTCGTTTGGCATGCCGGCACACGTGTCAGTCATGTGGAACGGCACGTCAAACTTTCCTATCTGGTCCTTAAAGGACCACACACCCCAGGACCACTGGTCCTTAAGGGGTTAAAAACATGGTGCTGCCTTAATATGCTGTCTATTGTATAAGCAAATAAATAGATACCTGTGGGTGTTTAAATAGACTAGTGTATGAGTCAATACTTCTATAGCGGGTGAGACGCAGCAGGGCATTTGCAGTGTATACAGGGTGTGAAACGAAGGAAGGAGTGAGATTATTATTCAAGATTTGAAAAAGATATCACTGGAAACACGTAACAGACGGCCTGTTTGTTCAGTACAGCAGGGCGCCTGCATTTGATCCCTGTGATCTCTGATCATGGACTGAGGGGATCAATAATTTGCCACATTTATGGTATATATGTAGGGGGGTAGGATACTGGCTATATTTATGGTTATTTAGCGACTGGTGACTTTGTGGAGTTTTGTGAGATTTTCTCAACACAGTTGCGTTAAGTTTTATATGAACTAAAATATGTATGTAAAATATTGCCTGCTCATATAGTAAAAATCAGATATGTGCAAGGACCCCTAAAACGTGTCATTATTATCATCCATGTATATACCGTAATACTAACTGGATAGTAAGGTACCAGCACTATTATGTGGAGTGATTGGTAACTAAAATATATCTGCAGTTTATCAGAGTAGATTGTTGGCAGTTATCCCTTGTTGTTGTTCTACATAAGAAGATTCGCTGTTATAATTACAGGAGTATTATCTTGGTCTAAACATCCGTGTATTTTTATACGGGTGAATTATCATACCGAGGCGTCTCACCCGCTATAGAAGTATTGACTCATACACTAGTCTATTTAAACACCCACAGGTATCTATTTATTTGCTTATACAGTAGACCGGTAGCATATTAAGGCAGCACCATGTTTTTAATGGAGAAACGTTTATGTTGTATCTCCTAAGTTATTTGTGTGTTT
Source organism: Rhinophrynus dorsalis (assembly GCA_037306005.1). Classification (NCBI taxonomy): domain Eukaryota; kingdom Metazoa; phylum Chordata; class Amphibia; order Anura; family Rhinophrynidae; genus Rhinophrynus; species Rhinophrynus dorsalis. The sequence goes on along the minus strand of CM074727.1, from coordinate 182,666,739 downwards.
GGCGTTTAATAACTAACTAATAAAGATTTTATAATTAGTATGTAAGACTCCTGATCTTTTACCGAACTGGTCTCTATCAAGAGAACAAGGGGGATGTTGTTTTGCCCTATGTCGGGACGGAACTATTTAGTATCTGGCGGGAGAAGGCTTATGTCCCTCCACTGGTCTCATTACTTGGTTTGTTTTGTTTCTAGTAGCTGGTTTCAGCTTTAGACCTGCAGTACTATTGACTTGACTTAACTGTAGCCCTGTTTTTTCTTTTCTTTGTTGGGGTTTTACACTAGTAATATATAATATAGTAATTACCTAATATGGTAAAAACTAGTCTCAGCTATAACTGACTGAAAACTAGATCTACCTATTAATATATATATATTATATATATATATATATATATATATATATATATATATATATATATATATATATATATATATAAATAAATATCTTGGTATGTGGCTTGACCCCAACCTCACTTTTGGTCTTCATATTGATACATTAACGTCCAAGCTTTATCCCAAAACAGGTGCTCTGTTTAGAAACAAATTCTGTTTAAAACCCCCAGGTTAGATGACATATTGTACAACAGATGATAATTAGTGATGAGCGAGCGTGCTCGGCCGATGCTCGGATCGGCTCGAGCATCGCTCTGCTCGGCACATGGCGGTACTCGTCGAGTACCGCCATGTGCTCGCCCGACATGTTCGGGTGGCGGGGATCTGTGCCGGAAGAGGCACAGATCCCAAGAAGCTCCGCTGGACCACCAGGGACTGGAGGTACGGGGGCATTGCGGAGATGAAGGGGGCATTGCGGAGATGAAGGGGGACATTGTGGAAGAGGGGCATAGACTCTATGCCCCTCTTCCACAATGTCCCCCTTCATCTCCGCTATGCCCGTCTTCCACAATGTGCCCCTTCATCTCCGCTATGCCCCTCTTCCACAATGTGCCCCTTCATCTCCGCTATGCCCCTCTTCCACAATGTCCCCCTTCATCTCCTCTATGCCATAGAGGAGATGAAGGGGGACATTGTGGAAGAGGGGCATAGCGGAGATGAAGGGGCACATTGTGGAAGAGGGGCATAGCGGAGATGAAGGGGCACATTGTGGAAGACGGGCATAGCGGAGCTGAAGGGGGACATTGCGGAGCTGAAGGGGGCATTCGGAGATGAAGGGGGCATAGCGGAGATGAAGGGGGCATTGACCAGGCACCCTCCCCTCATCAGAGCAGGGGGTGCCTGGTGTTGCCCCATTCATTTCAATGGGGCTCGGGTGCTCGGCCGAGCACTCGAGCCTCAGGGGGTGCTCGGTCAGAGCACCCGAGCACCCGAGCATCGTGGTGCTCGCTCAACACTAATGATAATACCAGTCATGGACTATGGGGACGAAGCATATGATCCCACATCACAAATCCATCTTGTTAAACTTGACACCCTGTATAACTCATTATACACTTTATCCTTCAATGTAATTACACAACCCATCATTATGATATGTATGAAGAACTAAATTGGCTAACACTAAAATTTAGATGTGCTCTTCACCTCTCTTGCATCGTTCATAACCACTTCTCCAGAAGCTACCAGACTACCTGAGGACTATGATCACTCCAGATCTCCATACTAACTATAACCTCCACTACTAACAACTCACTGACTATTCCACACAACCTGAGCAGTATGATCACTCCAGATCTCCATACTAACTATAACCTCCACTACTAACAACTCACTGACTATTCCACACTACCTGAGCAGTATGATCACTCCAGATCTCCATACTAACTATAACCTCCACTGCTAACAACTCACTGACTATTCCACACAACCTGAGCAGTATGATCACTCCAGATCTCCACACTAACTATAACCTCCACTACTAACAACTCACTGACTATTCCACACTACCTGAGCAGTATGATCACTCCAGATCTCCATACTAACTATAACCTCCGCTCCACTACTAACAACTCACTGACTATTCCACACTACCTGAGCAGTATGATCACTCCAGATCTCCATACTAACTATAACCTCTGCTACTAACAACTCACTGACTATTCCACACTACCAGAGCAGTATGATCACTCCAGATCTTCATACTAACAATAACCTCTGCTACTAACAAATCACTGACTATTCCACACTACCCGAGCAGTATGATCACTCCAGATCTCCATACTAACTATAACCTCCACTACTAACAACTCACTGACTATTCCACACTACCTGAGCAGTATCATCACTCCAGATCTCCATACTAACTATAACCTCCACTACTAACTACTCACTGACTATTCCACACTACCCGAGCAGTATGATCACTCCAGATCTCCATACTAACTATAACCTCCGCTCCACTGCTAACAACTCACTGACTATTCCACACTACCTGATCAGTGTGATCACTCCAGATCTCCATGCTAACTATAACCTCTGCTACTAACAACTCACTGACTATTCCACACTACCTGAGCAGTATGATCACTACAGATCTCCATACTAACTATAACCTCCACTGCTAACAACTCACTGACTATTCCACATTACCTGAGCAGTATGATCACTCCAGATCTACATACTAACTATAACCTCCACTACTAACAACTCAGTGACTATTCCACACTACCTGAGCAGTATGATCACTACAGATCTCCATACTAACTATAACCTCCACTACTAACAACTCACTGACTATTCCACACTACCTGAGCAGTATGATCACTCCAGATCTCCATACTAACTATAACCTCCACTACTAACAACTCACTGACTATTCCACACTACCTGAGCAGTATGATCACTACAGATCTCCATACTAACTATAACCTCCACTACTAACAACTCACTGACTATTCTACACTACCTGAGCAGTATGATCACTCCAGATCACCATACTAACTATAACCTCCACTGCTAACAACTCACTGACTATTCCACATTACCTGAGCAGTATGATCACTCCAGATCTCCATACTAATTATAACCTCCACTACTAACAACTCACTGACTATTCCACACTACCTGAGCAGTGTGATCACTCCAGATCTCCATACTAACTATAACCTCCACTGCTAACAACTCACTGACTACTCCACACTACCTGAGCAGTATGATCACTCCAGATCTCCATACTAACTATAACCTCCACTGCTAACAACTCACTGACTATTGCACACTACCTGATCAGTATGATCACTCCAGATCTCCATACTAACTATAACCTCCACTACTAACAACTCACTGACTATTCCCCACTACCTGAGCAGTATGATCACTCCAGATCTCCATACTAACTATAACCTCCACTGCTAACTACTCACTGACTATTCCACACTACCCGAGCAGTATGATCACTCCAGATCTCCATACTAACTATAACCTCCGCTCCACTGCTAACAACTCACTGACTATTCCACACTACCTGATCAGTGTGATCACTCCAGATCTCCATACTAACTATAACCTCTGCTACTAACAACTCACTGACTATTCCACACTACCTGAGCAGTATGATCACTCCAGATCTCCATACTAACTATAACCTCCACTGCTAACAACTCACTGACTATTCCACACTACCTGAGAAGTATGATCACTCCAGATCTCCATACTAACTATAACCTCCACTCCACTACTAACAACTCACTGACTATTCCACACTACCTGAGCAGTATGATCACTCCAGATCTCCATACTAACTATAATCTCCGCTCCACTACTAACAACTCACTGACTATTCCACACTACCTGAGCAGTATGATCACTCCAGATCTCCATACTAACTATAACCTCCACTCCACTACTAACAACTCACTGACTATTCCACACTACCTGAGCAGTATGATCACTCCAGATCTCCATACTAACTATAACCTCCACTCCACTACTAACAACTCACTGACTATTCCACACTACCTGAGCAGTATGATCACTCCAGATCTCCATACTAACTATAACCTCCACTACTAACAACTCACTGACTATCCCACACTACCTGAGCAGTATGATCACTCCAGATCTCCATAGTAACTATAACCTCCGCTCCACTACTAACAACTCACTGACTATTCCACATTACCTGAGCAGTATGATCACTCCAGATCTCCATAGTAACTATAACCTCCGCTCCACTACTAACAACTCACTGACTATTCCACACTACCTGAGCAGTATGATCACTCCAGATCTCCATACTAACTATAAACTCCACTACTAACAACTCACTGACTATCCCACACTACCTGAGCAGTATGATCACTCCAGATCTCCATAGTAACTATAACCTCCGCTCCACTACTAACAACTCACTGACTATTCCACATTACCTGAGCAGTATGATCACTCCAGATCTCCATACTAACTATAACCTCCACTTCACTGCTAACAACTCACTGACTATTCCACACTGCCTGAGCAGTATGATCACTCCAGCTCTCCATACTAACTATAACCTCCACTCCACTACTAACAACTCACTGACTATTCCACACTACCTGAGCAGTATGATCACTCCAGATCTCCATACTAACTATAACCTCCACTACTAACAACTCACTGAGTTTTCCACACTACCTGAGCAGTATGATCACTCCAGATCTCCATACTAATTATAACCTCCACTGCTAACAACTCACTAACTATTCCACACTGCCTGAGCAGTATGATTACTACAGATCTCTATACTAACTATAACTTCCACTCCACTACTAACAACTCACTGTCTATTCCACACTACCTGAGCAGTATGATCACTCCGGCTCTCCATACTAACTATAACCTCCACTACTAACAACTCACTGACTATTCCACACTACCTGAGCAGTATGATCACTCCAGATCTACATACTAACTATAACCTCCACTACTAACAACTCACTGACTATTCCACACTACCTGAGCATTATGATCACTCCAGATCTCTATACTAACTATAACCTCCACTACTAACAACTCACTGACTATTCCACACTACCTGAGCAGTATGATCCCTGCGCCAGGGTTTTTAGATCTCTTTTCAGGCTATTATTTAACCGCTCGGATGCTAGAGAGATCTCCATCACATTGAGAAGCAATGTATTGGAAATCTCTCTAGCAACCAAGGGGTTAAAGCTATAGTTTATTTGTTCTTGCTGTAGGCCAAGTGTATTTTCTGTGTCAGGAAATAGTGGATGCTACTGGAGGGTGGAGTCATGTGACTAAAGGGGGTGTGGTCATGGGTGGTGCTACAAGCACCTAGAGTGTATTGCTTAGAGGAGCCTGGCATGTAAGTCCAGCTCAGGTTCTCCTTCAACGTGTCGTATAGATAGATATTTGGAGCTTACACCACACTGGCACGCAGAGGGTTAATATTCCCATGGAGATATTTATGCCGTTGCCATCACCTTTGTCGTACAGAGATATGAGCCAGTGAACTGAGCACAGTGGTAATGCCCTGACCTTGTACACTGTGTAGTACCCACAGGCACTTTCTCCTGCCTCCTCTGTCACTGTGCCCACATGATGCCTTGAGCTAATCACTTCATTTTGTTCTTTCTTGGTGTGTGTTCGTCACATTCTGTTGTTTTCGTAGTGTCCCTAAGTGGAAGGGCATCCCAGGTATGGGCCCTTGTTTCCATGTGCTTAGAGGGAATCAGCTGCACCCCACTGACGAGGCTCACATAGAGCGAAACGTACGTCTGGGTTGTGCGGTTTCTCTGGTGCAGCGAGGGTTTGCCTGACATTTCGGAGTTGGACTGTCTGTGGGCGGGGCCAGACTGATATGAATATGGAAATTTCCTCTCTGCAATGGCACATGGGAGAGAAAAATGTGACTTGAGCAGCACCTGAGAGGCCACCATGCCTTGTGCAAACCACTCTATTTTGTTCTTTCTCAGAGTGCAAGCTCTTGGAATCAGTGACTTTCTTCCACTTTTTTTGAATTTTTTAACTCCTTGTAAGCTACAGAGGTCCTCAACCTACTGCCAGTCAAAGCGTGGAGACCTCTATAGCATTTAAGGAGTTAACATGACTATTTAAATGAAATGAGGTTTCTGAGAATGCTTATTTGCCCAGAATTGCTCCCTTTGAACTTAGTGCATATTTGCCCACTGAGTACAAGAGGAGGTGGGCAGTTCATCTCAGATCACTCACGGGGTTAAAATACCTCCTGTGTTTGTGTGATACCCCTCCCCAGAGGGGTGAATAGTGATTGCTCTGCAATGTTCACCGGCTCGGACACTCAGAGGGTTAAATGAATTGTAACCATTTTTATTATGGAAATATCTACGTTACAGAGCAGGTGGGGAGAGTATACCTTCAAAAGTTGTTAAACCTCAAATATTTTTTATTAAACTGCAATTTATTTTTCTAGTCAAAAGGTGGCACTGTTCCTAAACACAGTCAGTGACTCCCACTGTCCCACAGAGAACATTATAAATAAAAATATATGCATTGTGGGCACCATCTGGAGCAGTTCCAGTTTGATAAAAACAAGTGTTTGGGGTGTAATAAGAAATAAATTAATAAATCTCCCAGCAGAGGCAGGGCCCATGTGTTGTGTGGGGAAGTAAATGTGATGCGCACAGTGTATCAGCCTGCTGCCAAGCAGTGGTCCCCCCCCCCACCTCATTCCAGTGTTCCCTTCTCTCTGCTCAGTGCTTCCCCCTCTTCCCTTCCTGCACTCCCCACTCTCCTCCTCCTCACATTCTCCCCCATTCTCATGTCTGTCTCCCATAGCTGTGCCCCCCTCTCTCCAGTCTGAGCCCCCTCCCTTCCGTGTGCTCCCCTTGTCGTGCTTCTTTCTCACCCTGCCCTGTGATTTCCCCCTCCCCTCTTTGTGTTCCCCCTCCTGTACGTGCCGCGCTCTTCCTGTTACACAAGTGCCGCTTTCCTTAATAAATGGACGTTTCCTTGTGACTGCAGAACCCTGATACAAACAGCACAGCAAGGGAGACTCAGAACCTGTGCTTGTGTGTGTTGTCATATGTAATAGGGGAAAGAGGTGCAAGTCACCAAATGGGGAAAAGGAGCTCTCTAATGGTGTGAATAGGTCTTTTAACCTCATTGAAAGGGTTAATAGCCCTTGTGTCAGGTTCCCAGCCCAGAGTCCCTGAAGGAAAGTGCCTAGAAATAGTCTGATGGTTTTGGGACCAAACACAGGCAGTAATTCCTTGGCTTTGGACACTAAACTATGAAGAAACTACAGGGAATGAGTGTGACTCGGATTATCTTATATTTATGAACTTACCTTCCTTGTGTATGGGGAGAATCAACTACAGGGAACGTGTGTGACCCGGGTTATCTTGTACATGTGAACTTATCTTCCTTGTGTATGGGGAGAGTCAACTACAGGGAACGGGTGTGACCAGGGTTATCTTATACATGTGAACTTACCTCACTTGTGTATGGGGAGAATCAACTACAGCGAACGTGTGTGACCCGGGTTATCTTATACATGTGAACTTACCTCACTTGTGTATGGGGAGAGTCAACTACAGGGAACGTGTGTGACCCGGGTTATCTTGTACATGTGAACTTACCTCACTTGTGTATGGGAAGAATCAACTACAGCGAACGTGTGTGACCCGGGTTATCTTGTACATGTGAACTTACCTTCCTTGTGTATGGGGAGAATCAACTACAGGGAACGTGTGTGACCCGGGTTATCTTATACATGTGAACTTACCTCACTTGTGTATGGGGAGAATCAACTACAGGGAACGTGTGTGACCCGGGTTATCTTGTACATGTGAACTTACCTCACTTGTGTATGGGGAGAATCAACTACAGGGAACGTGTGTGACCCGGGTTATCTTGTACATGTGAACTTACCTCACTTGTGTATGGGGAGAATCAACTACAGGGAACGTTTGTGACCCGGGTTATCTTGTACTTGTGAACTTACCTCACTTGTGTATGGGGAGAATCAACTACAGGGAACGTGTGTGACCCGGGTTATCTTATACATGTGAACTTACCTTCCTTGTGTATGGGGAGAATCAACTACAGGGAACGTTTGTGACCAGGGTTATCTTGTACTTGTGAACTTACCTCACTTGTGTATGGGGAGAGTCAACTACAGGGAACGTGTGTGACCCGGGTTATCTTGTACATGTGAACTTACCTTCCTTGTGTATGGGGAGAGTCAACTACAGGGAACGTGTGTGACCCGGGTTATCTTGTACATGTGAACTTACCTTACTTGTGTATGGGGAGAGTCAACTACAGGGAACGTGTGTGACCCGGGTTATCTTATAAATGTGAACTTACCTTACTTGTGTATGGGAAGAGTCAACTACAGGGAACGTGTGTGACCCGGGTTATCTTGTACATGTGAACTTACCTCACTTGTGTATGGGGAGAATCAACTACAGGGAACGTGTGTGACCCGGGTTATCTTGTACATGTGAACTTACCTTACTTGTGTATGGGGAGAATCAACTACAGGGAATGTGTGTGACCCGGGTTATCTTGTACATGTGAACTTACCTTCCTTGTGTATGGGGAGAATCAACTACAGGGAACGTGTGTGACCAGGGTTATCTTGTACATGTGAACTTACCTCACTTGTGTATGGGGAGAATCAACTACAGCGAACGTGTGTGACCCGGGTTATCTTGTACTTGTGAACTTACCTTACTTGTGTATGGGGAGAATCAACTACAGGGAACGTGTGTGACCCGGGTTATCTTGTACATGTGAACTTACCTCACTTGTGTATGGGAAGAGTCAACTACAGGGAACGTGTGTGACCCGGGTTATCTTGTACATGTGAACTTACCTTCCTTGTGTATGGGGAGAATCAACTACAGGGAACGTGTGTGACCCGGGTTATCTTGTACATGTGAACTTACCTCACTTGTGTATGGGAAGAGTCAACTACAGGGAACGTGTGTGACCAGGGTTATCTTATACATGTGAACTTACCTTCCTTGTGTATGGGGAGAATCAACTACAGGGAACGTGTGTGACCCGGGTTATCTTGTACATGTGAACTTACCTTCCTTGTGTATGGGGAGAATCAACTACAGGGAACGTGTGTGACCCGGGTTATCTTGTACATGTGAACTTACCTTCCTTGTGTATGGGGAGAATCAACTACAGGGAACGTGTGTGACCCGGGTTATCTTGTACATGTGAACTTACCTCACTTGTGTATGGGGAGAGTCAACTACAGGGAACGTGTGTGACCCGGGTTATCTTGTACATGTGAACTTACCTCACTTGTGTATGGGGAGAATCAACTACAGGGAATGTGTGTGACCCGGGTTATCTTGTACATGTGAACTTACCTCACTTGTGTATGAGGAGAATCAACTACAGGGAACGTGTGTGACCCGGGTTATCTTGTACATGTGAACTTACCTTACTTGTGTATGGGAAGAGTCAACTACAGGGAACGTGTGTGACCCGGGTTATCTTGTACATGTGAACTTACCTTACTTGTGTATAGGGAGAGTCAACTACAGGGAACGTGTGTGACCCGGGTTATCTTGTACATGTGAACTTACCTTACTTGTGTATAGGGAGAGTCAACTACAGGGAACGTGTGTGACCCGGGTTATCTTGTACATGTGAACTTACCTTCCTTGTGTATGGGGAGAATCAACTACAGGGAACGTGTGTGACCCGGGTTATCTTGTACATGTGAACTTACCTTCCTTGTGTATGGGGAGAATCAACTACAGGGAACGTGTGTGACCCGGGTTATCTTGTACATGTGAACTTACCTTCCTTGTGTATGGGGAGAATCAACTACAGGGAACGTGTGTGACCCGGGTTATCTTGTACATGTGAACTTACCTTCCTTGTGTATGGGGAGAATCAACTACAGGGAACGTGTGTGACCCGGGTTATCTTGTACATGTGAACTTACCTCACTTGTGTATGGGGAGAATCAACTACAGGGAACGTGTGTGACCCGGGTTATCTTGTACATGTGAACTTACCTCACTTGTGTATGGGGAGAATCAACTACAGGGAACGTGTGTGACCCGGGTTATCTTGTACATGTGAACTTACCTCACTTGTGTATAGGGAGAGTCAACTACAGGGAACGTGTGTGACCCGGGTTATCTTGTACATGTGAACTTACCTTACTTGTGTATGGGGAGAATCAACTACAGGGAACGTGTGTGACCCGGGTTATCTTGTACATGTGAACTTACCTTACTTGTGTATAGGGAGAATCAACTACAGGGAACGTGTGTGACCCGGGTTATCTTATACATGTGAACTTACCTCACTTGTGTACAGGGAAGAGTCAACTACAGGGAACGTGTGTGACCAGGGTTATCTTGTACATGTGAACTTACCTCACTTGTGTATGGGGAGAATCAACTACAGGGAACGTGTGTGACCCGGGTTATCTTGTACATGTGAACTTACCTCACTTGTGTATGGGGAGAATCAACTACAGGGAACGTGTGTGACCCGGGTTATCTTGTACATGTGAACTTACCTCACTTGTGTATGGGGAGAATCAACTACAGGGAATGTGTGTGACCCGGGTTATCTTGTACATGTGAACTTACCTCACTTGTGTATGGGGAGAATCAACTACAGGGAACGTGTGTGACCCGGGTTATCTTATACATGTGAACTTACCTCACTTGTGTATGGGGAGAATCAACTACAGGGAACGTGTGTGACCCGGGTTATCTTGTACATGTGTACTTACCTCACTTGTGTATGGGGAGAATCAACTACAGGGAATGTGTGTGACCCGGGTTATCTTATACATGTGAACTTACCTCACTTATGTATGGGGAGAATCAACTACAGCGAACGTGTGTGACCCGGGTTATCTTGTACATGTGAACTTACCTTCCTTGTGTATGGGGAGAATCAACTACAGGGAACGTGTGTGACCCGGGTTATCTTGTACTTGTGAACTTACCTCACTTGTGTATGGGGAGAATCAACTACAGGGAACGTGTGTGACCCGGGTTATCTTGTACATGTGAACTTACCTCACTTGTGTATGGGGAGAATCAACTACAGGGAATGTGTGTGACCCGGGTTATCTTGTACATGTGAACTTACCTCACTTGTGTATGGGGAGAATCAACTACAGGGAATGTGTGTGACCCGGGTTATCTTGTACATGTGAACTTACCTCACTTGTGTATGGGGAGAATCAACTACAGGGAACGTGTGTGACCCGGGTTATCTTGTACATGTGTACTTACCTCACTTGTGTATGGGGAGAATCAACTACAGGGAATGTGTGTGACCCGGGTTATCTTATACATGTGAACTTACCTTCCTTGTGTATGGGGAGAATCAACTAGAGGGAACGTGTGTGACCCGGGTTATCTTGTACATGTGAACTTACCTCACTTGTGTATAGGGAGAGTCAACTACAGGGAACGTGTGTGACCCGGGTTATCTTGTACATGTGTACTTACCTTACTTGTGTATGGGGAGAATCAACTACAGGGAACGTGTGTGACCCGGGTTATCTTGTACATGTGAACTTACCTCACTTGTGTATGGGGAGAATCAACTACAGGGAACGTGTGTGACCCGGGTTATCTTGTACATGTGAACTTACCTCACTTGTGTATGGGGAGAATCAACTACAGGGAACGTGTGTGACCAGGGTTATCTTATACATGTGAACTTACCTCACTTGTGTATGGGGAGAATCAACTACAGGGAACGTGTGTGACCCGGGTTATCTTGTACATGTGAACTTACCTCACTTGTGTATGGGGAGAATCAACTACAGGGAACGTGTGTGACCAGGGTTATCTTGTACATGTGAACTTACCTCACTTGTGTATGGGGACAATCAACTACAGGGAACGTGTGTGACCCGGGTTATCTTATACATGTGAACTTACCTCACTTGTGTATGGGGAGAATCAACTACAGGGAACGTGTGTGACCAGGGTTATCTTGTACATGTGAACTTACCTCACTTGTGTATGGGGAGAATCAACTACAGGGAACGTGTGTGACCCGGGTTATCTTGTACATGTGAACTTACCTTCCTTGTGTATGGGGAGAATCAACTACAGGGAACGTGTGTGACCCGGGTTATCTTGTACATGTGAACTTACCTCACTTGTGTATGGGAAGAGTCAACTACAGGGAACGTGTGTGACCAGGGTTATCTTGTACATGTGAACTTACCTTACTTGTGTATGGGGAGAATCAACTACAGGGAACGTGTGTGACCCGGGTTATCTTGTACATGTGAACTTACCTCACTTGTGTATGGGAAGAGTCAACTACAGGGAACGTGTGTGACCCGGGTTATCTTGTACATGTGAACTTACCTTCCTTGTGTATGGGGAGAATCAACTACAGGGAACGTGTGTGACCCGGGTTATCTTGTACATGTGAACTTACCTCACTTGTGTATGGGAAGAGTCAACTACAGGGAACGTGTGTGACCAGGGTTATCTTGTACATGTGAACTTACCTTCCTTGTGTATGGGGAGAATCAACTACAGGGAACGTGTGTGACCCGGGTTATCTTGTACATGTGAACTTACCTTCCTTGTGTATGGGGAGAATCAACTACAGGGAACGTGTGTGACCCGGGTTATCTTGTACATGTGAACTTACCTCACTTGTGTATGGGGAGAGTCAACTACAGGGAACGTGTGTGACCCGGGTTATCTTGTACATGTGAACTTACCTCACTTGTGTATGGGGAGAATCAACTACAGGGAATGTGTGTGACCCGGGTTATCTTGTACATGTGAACTTACCTCACTTGTGTATGAGGAGAATCAACTACAGGGAACGTGTGTGACCCGGGTTATCTTGTACATGTGAACTTACCTTACTTGTGTATGGGAAGAGTCAACTACAGGGAACGTGTGTGACCCGGGTTATCTTGTACATGTGAACTTACCTTACTTGTGTATAGGGAGAGTCAACTACAGGGAACGTGTGTGACCCGGGTTATCTTGTACATGTGAACTTACCTTACTTGTGTATAGGGAGAGTCAACTACAGGGAACGTGTGTGACCCGGGTTATCTTGTACATGTGAACTTACCTTCCTTGTGTATGGGGAGAATCAACTACAGGGAACGTGTGTGACCCGGGTTATCTTGTACATGTGAACTTACCTTCCTTGTGTATGGGGAGAATCAACTACAGGGAACGTGTGTGACCCGGGTTATCTTGTACATGTGAACTTACCTTCCTTGTGTATGGGGAGAATCAACTACAGGGAACGTGTGTGACCCGGGTTATCTTGTACATGTGAACTTACCTTCCTTGTGTATGGGGAGAATCAACTACAGGGAACGTGTGTGACCCGGGTTATCTTGTACATGTGAACTTACCTCACTTGTGTATGGGGAGAATCAACTACAGGGAACGTGTGTGACCCGGGTTATCTTGTACATGTGAACTTACCTCACTTGTGTATGGGGAGAATCAACTACAGGGAACGTGTGTGACCCGGGTTATCTTGTACATGTGAACTTACCTCACTTGTGTATAGGGAGAGTCAACTACAGGGAACGTGTGTGACCCGGGTTATCTTGTACATGTGAACTTACCTTACTTGTGTATGGGGAGAATCAACTACAGGGAACGTGTGTGACCCGGGTTATCTTGTACATGTGAACTTACCTTACTTGTGTATAGGGAGAATCAACTACAGGGAACGTGTGTGACCCGGGTTATCTTATACATGTGAACTTACCTCACTTGTGTACAGGGAAGAGTCAACTACAGGGAACGTGTGTGACCAGGGTTATCTTGTACATGTGAACTTACCTCACTTGTGTATGGGGAGAATCAACTACAGGGAACGTGTGTGACCCGGGTTATCTTGTACATGTGAACTTACCTCACTTGTGTATGGGGAGAATCAACTACAGGGAACGTGTGTGACCCGGGTTATCTTGTACATGTGAACTTACCTCACTTGTGTATGGGGAGAATCAACTACAGGGAATGTGTGTGACCCGGGTTATCTTGTACATGTGAACTTACCTCACTTGTGTATGGGGAGAATCAACTACAGGGAACGTGTGTGACCCGGGTTATCTTATACATGTGAACTTACCTCACTTGTGTATGGGGAGAATCAACTACAGGGAACGTGTGTGACCCGGGTTATCTTGTACATGTGTACTTACCTCACTTGTGTATGGGGAGAATCAACTACAGGGAATGTGTGTGACCCGGGTTATCTTATACATGTGAACTTACCTCACTTATGTATGGGGAGAATCAACTACAGCGAACGTGTGTGACCCGGGTTATCTTGTACATGTGAACTTACCTTCCTTGTGTATGGGGAGAATCAACTACAGGGAACGTGTGTGACCCGGGTTATCTTGTACTTGTGAACTTACCTCACTTGTGTATGGGGAGAATCAACTACAGGGAACGTGTGTGACCCGGGTTATCTTGTACATGTGAACTTACCTCACTTGTGTATGGGGAGAATCAACTACAGGGAATGTGTGTGACCCGGGTTATCTTGTACATGTGAACTTACCTCACTTGTGTATGGGGAGAATCAACTACAGGGAATGTGTGTGACCCGGGTTATCTTGTACATGTGAACTTACCTCACTTGTGTATGGGGAGAATCAACTACAGGGAACGTGTGTGACCCGGGTTATCTTGTACATGTGAACTTACCTCACTTGTGTATGGGGAGAATCAACTACAGGGAATGTGTGTGACCCGGGTTATCTTATACATGTGAACTTACCTCACTTGTGTATGGGGACAATCAACTACAGGGAACGTGTGTGACCCGGGTTATCTTATACATGTGAACTTACCTCACTTGTGTATAGGGAGAATCAACTACAGGGAATGTGTGTGACCCGGGTTATCTTGTACATGTGAACTTACCTCACTTGTGTATGGGGAGAATCAACTACAGGGAACGTGTGTGACCCGGGTTATCTTGTACATGTGAACTTACCTCACTTGTGTATGGGGAGAATCAACTACAGGGAACGTGTGTGACCCGGGTTATCTTGTACATGTGAACTTACCTTCCTTGTGTATGGGGAGAATCAACTACAGGGAACGTGTGTGACCCGGGTTATCTTGTACATGTGAACTTACCTCACTTGTGTATGGGGAGAATCAACTACAGGGAATGTGTGTGACCCGGGTTATCTTGTACATGTGAACTTACCTTCCTTGTGTATGGGGAGAATCAACTACAGGGAACGTGTGTGACCCGGGTTATCTTGTACATGTGAACTTACCTCACTTGTGTATGGGAAGAGTCAACTACAGGGAATGTGTGTGACTCGGGTTATCTTGTACATGTGAACTTACCTCACTTGTGTATGGGGAGAATCAACTACAGGGAACGTGTGTGACCCGGGTTATCTTATACATGTGAACTTACCTTCCTTGTGTATGGGGAGAATCAACTACAGGGAACGTGTGTGACCCGGGTTATCTTGTACATGTGAACTTACCTTCCTTGTGTATGGGGAGAGTCAACTACAGGGAACGTGTGTGACCCGGGTTATCTTGTACATGTGAACTTACCTTCCTTGTGTATGGGGAGAATCATCTACAGGGAACGTGTGTGACCCGGGTTATCTTGTACATGTGAACTTACCTCACTTGTGTATGGGGAGAGTCAACTACAGGGAACGTGTGTGACCCGGGTTATCTTGTACATGTGAACTTACCTCACTTGTGTATGGGGAGAATCAACTACAGGGAACGTGTGTGACCCGGGTTATCTTGTACATGTGAACTTACCTTACTTGTGTATGGGGAGAATCAACTACAGGGAACGTGTGTGACCCGGGTTATCTTGTACATGTGAACTTACCTCACTTGTGTATGGGGAGAATCAACTACAGGGAACGTGTGTGACCCGGGTTATCTTGTACATGTGAACTTACCTTCCTTGTGTATGGGGAGAATCAACTACAGGGAACGTGTGTGACCCGGGTTATCTTATACATGTGAACTTACCTCACTTGTGTATGGGGAGAATCAACTACAGGGAACGTGTGTGACCCGGGTTATCTTGTACATGTGAACTTACCTTCCTTGTGTATGGGGAGAGTCAACTACAGGGAACGTGTGTGACCCGGGTTATCTTGTATATGTGAACTTACCTCACTTGTGTATGGGGAGAATCAACTACAGGGAACGTGTGTGACCCGGGTTATCTTGTACATGTGAACTTACCTCACTTGTGTATGGGGAGAATCAACTACAGGGAACGTGTGTGACCCGGGTTATCTTGTACATGTGAACTTACCTCACTTGTGTATGGGAAGAGTCAACTACAGGGAACGTGTGTGACCCGGGTTATCTTGTACATGTGAACTTACCTCACTTGTGTATGGGGAGAATCAACTACAGGGAACGTGTGTGACCCGGGTTATCTTGTACATGTGAACTTACCTCACTTGTGTATGGGGAGAATCAACTACAAGGAACGTGTGTGACCCGGGTTATCTTGTACATGTGAACTTACCTCACTTGTGTATGGGAAGAATCAACTACAGGGAACGTGTGTGACCCGGGTTATCTTATACATGTGAACTTACCTTACTTGTGTATGGGGAGAGTCAACTACAGGGAACGTGTGTGACCCGGGTTATCTTGTACATGTGAACTTACCTCACTTGTGTATGGGAAGAGTCAACTACAGGGAACGTGTGTGACCCGGGTTATCTTGTACATGTGAACTTACCTCACTTGTGTATGGGGACAATCAACTACAGGGAACGTGTGTGACCCGGGTTATCTTGTACATGTGAACTTACCTCACTTGTGTATGGGGAGAATCAACTACAGGGAACGTGTGTGACCAGGGTTATCTTATACATGTGAACTTACCTTACTTGTGTATGGGAAGAGTCAACTACAGGGAACGTGTGTGACCCGGGTTATCTTGTACATGTGAACTTACCTCACTTGTGTATGGGGAGAGTCAACTACAGGGAACGTGTGTGACCCGGGTTATCTTGTACATGTGAACTTACCTCACTTGTGTATGGGGAGAATCAACTACAAGGAACGTGTGTGACCCGGGTTATCTTGTACATGTGAACTTACCTCACTTGTGTATGGGGAGAATCAACTACAGGGAACGTGTGTGACCCGGGTTATCTTGTACTTGTGAACTTACCTCACTTGTGTATGGGGAGAATCAACTACAAGGAACGTGTGTGACCCGGGTTATCTTGTACTTGTGAACTTACCTCACTTGTGTATGGGGAGAATCAACTACAGGGAACGTGTGTGACCCAGGTTATCTTGTACATGTGAACTTACCTCACTTGTGTATGGGGAGAATCAACTACAGGGAACGTGTGTGACCCGGGTTATCTTGTACATGTGAACTTACCTCACTTGTGTATGGGGAGAATCAACTACAAGGAACGTGTATGACCCGGGTTATCTTGTACTTGTGAACTTACCTCACTTGTGTATGGGGAGAATCAACTACAGGGAACGTGTGTGACCCGGGTTATCTTGTACATGTGAACTTACCTTCCTTGTGTATGGGGACAATCAACTACAGGGAACGTGTGTGACCCGGGTTATCTTGTACATGTGAACTTACCTTCCTTGTGTATGGGGAGAGTCAACTACAGGGAACGTGTGTGACCCGGGTTATCTTATACATGTGAACTTACCTCACTTGTGTATGGGGAGAGTCAACTACAGGGAACGTGTGTGACCCGGGTTATCTTGTACATGTGAACTTACCTCACTTGTGTATGGGGAGAATCAACTACAGGGAACGTGTGTGACCCGGGTTATCTTGTACATGTGAACTTACCTCACTTGTGTATGGGGAGAGTCAACTACAGGGAACGTGTGTGACCCGGGTTATCTTGTACATGTGAACTTACCTCACTTGTGTATGGGAAGAGTCAACTACAGGGAACGTGTGTGACCCGGGTTATCTTATACATGTGAACTTACCTCACTTGTGTATGGGAAGAATCAACTACAGGGAACGTGTGTGACCCGGGTTATCTTGTACATGTGAACTTACCTCACTTGTGTATGGGGAGAGTCAACTACAGGGAACGTGTGTGACCCGGGTTATCTTGTACATGTGAACTTACCTCACTTGTGTATGGGAAGAGTCAACTACAGGGAACGTGTGTGACCCGGGTTATCTTGTACATGTGAACTTACCTTCCTTGTGTATGGGGAGAATCAACTACAGGGAACGTGTGTGACCCGGGTTATCTTGTACATGTGAACTTACCTTCCTTGTGTATGGGGAGAATCAACTACAGGGAACGTGTGTGACCCGGGTTATCTTGTACATGTGAACTTACTTCACTTGTGTATGGGGAGAATCAACTACAGGGAACGTGTGTGACCCGGGTTATCTTGTACATGTGAACTTACCTCACTTGTGTATGGGGAGAATCAACTACAGGGAACGTGTGTGACCCGGGTTATCTTGTACATGTGAACTTACCTCACTTGTGTATGGGGAGAGTCAACTACAGGGAATGTGTGTGACCCGGGTTATCTTGTACATGTGAACTTACCTTCCTTGTGTATGGGAAGAGTCAACTACAGGGAACGTGTGTGACCCGGGTTATCTTGTACATGTGAACTTACCTTACTTATGTATGGGGAGAATCAACTACAGGGAACGTGTGTGACCCGGGTTATCTTGTACATGTCAACTTACCTCACTTGTGTATGGGAAGAGTCAACTACAGGGAACGTGTGTGACCCGGGTTATCTTATACATGTGAACTTACCTTACTTGTGTATGGGGAGAATCAACTACAGGGAACGTGTGTGACCCGGGTTATCTTATACATGTGAACTTACCTTACTTGTGTATGGGGAGAATCAACTACAAGGAACGTGTGTGACCCGGGTTATCTTGTACATGTGAACTTACCTTCCTTGTGTATGGGGAGAGTCAACTACAGGGAACGTGTGTGACCCGGGTTATCTTATACATGTGAACTTACCTCACTTGTGTATGGGGAGAATCAACTACAGGGAACGTGTGTGACCCGGGTTATCTTATACATGTGAACTTACCTTACTTGTGTATGGGGAGAATCAACTACAAGGAACGTGTGTGACCCGGGTTATCTTGTACATGTGAACTTACCTCACTTGTGTATGGGGAGAGTCAACTACAGGGAACGTGTGTGACCCGGGTTATCTTATAAATGTGAACTTACTTACTTGTGTATGGGGAGAATCAACTACAGGGAACGTGTGTGACCCGGGTTATCTTATACATGTGAACTTACCTTACTTGTGTATGGGGAGAATCAACTACAAGGAACGTGTGTGACCCGGGTTATCTTGTACATGTGAACTTACCTCACTTGTGTATGGGGAGAGTCAACTACAGGGAACGTGTGTGACCCGGGTTATCTTATAAATGTGAACTTACCTTACTTGTGTATGGGGAGAATCAACTACAGGGAACGTGTGTGACCCGGGTTATCTTGTACTTGTGAACTTACCTCACTTGTGTATGGGAAGAGTCAACTACAGGGAACGTGTGTGACCCGGGTTATCTTATACATGTGAACTTACCTCACTTGTGTATGGGGAGAGTCAACTACAGGGAACGTGTGTGACCCGGGTTATCTTATACATGTGAACTTACCTTCCTTGTGTATGGGGAGAATCAACTACAGGGAACGTGTGTGACCCGTGTTATCTTGTACATGTGAACTTACCTTCCTTGTGTATGGGGAGAATCAACTACAGGGAACGTGTGTGACCCGGGTTATCTTGTACATGTGAACTTACCTTCCTTGTGTATGGGGAGAATCAACTACAGGGAACGTGTGTGACCCGTGTCATCTTGTACATGTGAACTTACCTTCCTTGTGTATGGGGAGAGTCAACTACAGGGAACGTGTGTGACCCGGGTTATCTTGTACATGTGAACTTACCTCACTTGTGTATGGGGAGAATCAACTACAGGGAACGTGTGTGACCCAGGTTATCTTGTACATGTGAAATTACCTCACTTGTGTATGGGGAAAATCAACTACAGGGAACGGGTGTGACCAGGGTTATCTTATACATGTGAACTTACCTTACTTGTGTATGGGGAGAATCAACTACAGGGAACGGGTGTGACCCGGGTTATCTTGTACATGTGAACTTACCTCACTTGTGTATGGGGAGAATCAACTACAGGGAACGTGTGTGACCCGGGTTATCTTGTACATGTGAACTTACCTCACTTGTGTATGGGAAGAGTCAACTACAGGGAACGTGTGTGACCCGGGTTATCTTATACATGTGAACTTACCTCACTTGTGTATGGGGAGAATCAACTACAGGGAACGTGTGTGACCCGGGTTATCTTGTACTTGTGAACTTACCTCACTTGTGTATGGGGAGAATCAACTACAGGGAACGTGTGTGACCCGGGTTATCTTATACATGTGAACTTACCTCACTTGTGTATGGGGAGAATCAACTACAGGGAACGTGTGTGACCCGGGTTATCTTGTACATGTGAACTTACCTCACTTGTGTATGGGGAGAATCAACTACAGGGAACGTGTGTGACCCGGGTTATCTTGTACATGTGAACTTACCTCACTTGTGTATGGGGAGAATCAACTACAGGGAACGTGTGTGACCCGGGTTATCTTGTACATGTGAACTTACCTCACTTGTGTATGGGGAGAATCAACTACAGGGAACGTGTGTGACCCGGGTTATCTTGTACATGTGAACTTACCTCACTTGTGTATGGGGAGAATCAAGTACAGGGAACGTGTGTGACCCGGGTTATCTTGTACATGTGAACTTACCTTCCTTGTGTATGGGGAGAATCAACTACAGGGAACGTGTGTGACCCGGGTTATCTTGTACATGTGAACTTACCTCACTTGTGTATGGGAAGAATCAACTACAGGGAACGTGTGTGACCCGGGTTATCTTGTACATGTGAACTTACCTCACTTGTGTATGGGGAGAATCAACTACAGGGAACGTGTGTGACCCGGGTTATCTTGTACATGTGAACTTACCTCACTTGTGTATGGGGAGAATCAACTACAGGGAACGTGTGTGACCCGGGTTATCTTGTACATGTGAACTTACCTTCCTTGTGTATGGGGAGAATCAACTACAGGGAACGTGTGTGACCCGGGTTATCTTGTACATGTGAACTTACCTCACTTGTGTATGGGAAGAATCAACTACAGGGAACGTGTGTGACCCGGGTTATCTTGTACATGTGAACTTACCTTCCTTGTGTATGGGGAGAATCAACTACAGGGAACGTGTGTGACCCGGGTTATCTTGTACATGTGAACTTACCTCACTTGTGTATGGGGAGAATCAACTACAGGGAACGTGTGTGACCCGGGTTATCTTGTACATGTGAACTTACCTCTCTTGTGTATGGGAAGAATCAACTACAGGGAACGTGTGTGACCCGGGTTATCTTGTACATGTGAACTTACCTTCCTTGTGTATGGGGAGAATCAACTACAGGGAACGTGTGTGACCCGGGTTATCTTATACATGTGAACTTACCTCACTTGTGTATGGGGAGAATCAACTACAGGGAACGTGTGTGACCCGGGTTATCTTGTACATGTGAACTTACCTTACTTGTGTATGGGGAGAATCAACTACAGGGAACGTGTGTGACCCGGGTTATCTTGTAAATGAACTTACCTTACTTGTGTATGGGGAGAATCAACTACAGGGAACGTGTGTGACCCGGGTTATCTTATAAATGTGAACTTACCTTACTTGTGTATGGGGAGAATCAACTACAGGGAACGTGTGTGACCCGGGTTATCTTGTACATGTGAACTTACCTTACTTGTGTATAGGGAGAGTCAACTACAGGGAACGTGTGTGACCCGGGTTATCTTGTACATGTGAACTTACCTTACTTGTGTATGGGGAGAATCAACTACAGGGAACGTGTGTGACCCGGGTTATCTTGTACATGTGAACTTACCTCACTTGTGTATGGGGAGAATCAACTACAGGGAACGTGTGTGACCCGGGTTATCTTGTACATGTGAACTTACCTCACTTGTGTATGGGGAGAATCAACTACAGGGAATGTGTGTGACCCGGGTTATCTTGTACATGTGAACTTACCTTCCTTGTGTATGGGGAGAATCAACTACAGGGAACGTGTGTGACCCGGGTTATCTTGTACATGTGAACTTACCTTACTTGTGTATGGGGAGAATCAACTACAGGGAACGTGTGTGACCCGGGTTATCTTGTACATGTGAACTTACCTCACTTGTGTATGGGGAGAGTCAACTACAGGGAACGTGTGTGACCCGGGTTATCTTGTACATGTGAACTTACCTTCCTTGTGTATGGGGAGAATCAGCTACAGGGAACGTGTGTGACCCGGGTTATCTTATACATGTGAACTTACCTTCCTTGTGTATAGGGAGAATCAACTACAGGGAACGTGTGTGACCCGGGTTATCTTGTACATGTGAACTTACCTCACTTGTGTATGGGGAGAATCAACTACAGGGAATGTGTGTGACCCGGGTTATCTTGTACATGTGAACTTACCTTCCTTGTGTATGGGGAGAATCATCTACAGGGAACGTGTGTGACCCGGGTTATCTTGTACATGTGAACTTACCTTACTTGTGTATGGGGAGAATCAACTACAGCGAACGTGTGTGACCCGGGTTATCTTGTACATGTGAACTTACCTCACTTGTGTATGGGGAGAATCAACTACAGGGAACGTGTGTGACCCGGGTTATCTTGTACATGTGAACTTACCTCACTTGTGTATGGGGAGAATCAACTACAGGGAACGTGTGTGACCCGGGTTATCTTGTACATGTGAACTTACCTCACTTGTGTATGGGGAGAATCAACTACAGGGAACGTGTGTGACCCGGGTTATCTTGTACATGTGAACTTACCTCACTTGTGTATGGGGAGAATCAACTACAGGGAACGTGTGTGACCCGGGTTATCTTGTACATGTGAACTTACCTCACTTGTGTATGGGGAGAATCAACTACAGGGAACGTGTGTGACCCGGGTTATCTTGTACATGTGAACTTACCTCACTTGTGTATGGGGAGAATCAACTACAGGGAACGTGTGTGACCCGGGTTATCTTGTACATGTGAACTTACCTTCCTTGTGTATGGGAAGAATCAACTACAAGGAACGTGTGTGACCCGGGTTATCTTGTACATGTGAACTTACCTCACTTGTGTATGGGGAGAATCAACTACAGGGAACGTGTGTGACCCGGGTTATCTTGTACATGTGAACTTACCTCACTTGTGTATGGGGAGAATCAACTACAGGGAACGTGTGTGACCCAGGTTATCTTGTACATGTGAAATTACCTCACTTGTGTATAGGGAGAATCAACTACAGGGAACGTGTGTGACCCGGGTTATCTTGTACATGTGAACTTACCTCACTTGTGTATGGGGAGAATCAACTACAGGGAACGTGTGTGACCCGGGTTATCTTGTACATGTGAACTTACCTTCCTTGTGTATGGGGAGAATCAACTACAGGGAACGTGTGTGACCCGGGTTATCTTGTACATGTGAACTTACCTTACTTGTGTATGGGGAGAATCAACTACAGGGAACGTTTGTGACCCGGGTTATATTATACATGTGAACTTACCTTCCTTGTGTATGGGGAGAATCAACTACAGGGAACGTGTGTGACCCGGATTATCTTGTACATGTGAACTTACCTTTCTTGTGTATGGGGAGAATCTACTACAGGGAACGTGTGTGACCCGGGTTATCTTGTACATGTGAACTTACCTTCCCTGTACACAAGTGAGGTAAGTTCACATGTATAAGATAACCCGGGTCACACACGTTCCCTGTAGTTGATTCTCCCCATACACAAGTAAGGTAAGTTCACATGTATAAGATAACCCGTTATCAGCAATGGAGTATGCAGTCTGTACTGTGCCTGACGGCTTCTGACAAACACACACACACATTATTATATAGGATGTTATAACATGATGATGCGCTCTTCAGCAGACCGCACACCCACGCGAGAGCCTAACCTCCAAACCCTTTGTTCATCAACCTCCACAGCATTGATGACCACTTTAGCACTCAAGAGGTTAATGATCGAATTAAACCAATGGGGTGCAGTTAGCTTGTTCCAGAATTGCCCTTCTTAAAAACTGTATTTACTTGATTTAAAATAAAAAAGTTTAAGTATAGGTTTAGTTCTGTAACCGTTTCAGGGCCAGAGGAGAGTATAACACATTGCTTCTGCTCCTGAAAGGCTTTAAGGTGTAATGCATTGTTAAAGAGCGTGTTATTAATCCAATTTTAATATACTAATATAATAAAATAATAATACAATTCTCCCAGTATCCTAACCCATTGGATGCTAGAAAGGTCCCCAATAGTGATGATCGAGCACCCCGATGCTCGGGTGTTCAGGTGCTCTGGCCGAGCGCCCCCGGAGGCTCGAGTGCTCGGCCGAGCACCCGAGCCCCATTGAAGTCAATGGGAGGACTCGAGCATTACACCAGGCACCCCCTGCTCTGATGAGGGGAGGGTGCCTGGTTCATAGGAAAAGGTCAGAAAATGATGGAAACACCACAGAAATGGTTCAGGGACAGCATAGGGAGGATGTCTGGATGCATCTTGGACTCCAACGTCGCTACTGGGAACGATGTTTCGCCCGTAGTACGCCATTTTTACAGACTGACCGTAAAACACACAAAAAGGAAGATAAAAACGATTTTAGGCGAAAAATTGTTACCAAACAGTATTTGCTGTATATTTACTTGTATATCATCTGCAAATTCTGCAAAAAATTTCATCGATTTTTCGGAACTGGGGCCATGATTAAGAGGGAAACATGCGCAGCGTAAAGCAGGTGTTCAACGTGGTTATGGCCCGGGTAAGGTACAGCATTCAGGAACGGAGGCCGCAGCTACCACAGGTTTTACAACATGTCCGTTTGCCCTTGTTAAGTCCAAAATTTATAGTCGGAACAGTGGGGTCTGATCCATTGAGTAAAAGTGACGAAGTGACTTAGTGGATGAAGCCAAGAACTACCTTCTGCTCTGTCGAACACCCCAGCCCTATTTAATTCAATGGGAGGACCTGAGGCACTCCGATACAACCTGTATATCACAAAATGGAGGGCCTCATTCACATTGTGGTACAATAGTTCAGGTAGTGGTCCAACACTCATAAAGCCTATGCACTAAGTGAAAGGGCTGCCAAAAATTAGACAGAAATGTCACTCCAATACACCCTTTATTACACATAAAGGAGGGCATCATACACACCCTTGAAAAATTAGGATTAATGGCCTGCTGGTGACCCTCTAAAACATTAGGGGCGAGGGCATGCCGCTAAGCTGACCATCTAAAACATTAGGAATGAGGGTCTGCTGCTGAGCCGACCATCTAAAACATTATTGGTGAGGGTCTGCTGCGGAGCTGACCATCCTAAACATTATATGCGAAGGCCCGCTAGTGAGCTGACGCTATAAAACATTATATGAGAGGGCCCGCTAGAGAGCTGACCCAATAAAACATTATATGCGAAGGCCCGCTAGTGAGCTGACGCTATAAAACATTATATGGGAGGGCCCGCTAGAGAGCTGACCCAATAAAACATTATATGAGAAGGCCCGCTGGTGAGCTGACGCTATAAAACATTATATGGGAGGGCCCGCTAGAGAGCTGACCCAATAAAACATTATATGAGAAGGCCCGCTGGTGAGCTGACCTATACAAAAATTGTCAAACAGGGCCCGCTGGTGAGCTGGCCCTATATAAAAATTATATCACAGGGCCTGCTGGTGAGCTGGCCCTATATAAAAATTATATCACAGGGCATATGGAAGAGGAGGAGGAGGATGAGAAGATTAAGAGTCAACCATATACCCGTTTTTTGGGTGGAAGGGGTGAATGGGAATACAGAGTATTCCCATCATTGTAAATAACATATCTAAAGTGACTTTATGTTCACCCGGGGCTTTCCTCCAGTGGAGTGGAGAAGTCAGGGGAAATCCAGGCCTTGTTCATTTTTATAAGTGTCAACCTATCAGCATTTTCGGTGGAAAGGCGGATACGCTTATCTGTTATGATGCCACCAGCAGCACTAAATACCCGCTCAGACAGAACGCTGGCGGCAGGGCAGGCCAGCACCTCCAAGGCGTAGAGTGCCAGTTCATACCACGTGTCCAGCTTGGACACCCAGTAGTTGTAAGGCACAGAGGGATCATTGAGGACGCTGACACGGTCTGCTACGTACTCCTTCATCATCTTCCAAAACTTTTCCCTCCTTGTGACACTAGGCTGCGCATCAGGGTGAGGGTGCTGGCGGGGTGTCATGAAGGTGTCCCACGCCTTGGAGAGTGTTGCCCTGCCTTTGTCGGAACTGCTGTGTGCTCCCCTTTTCTCCCCTTCTCGGTTGGCCAAGGTAGCACGTACTCTGCCGCCAGCGTTGTCAGATGGAAAATTTTGGAGCAATTTTTCTACAAGAACCTTCTGGTATTGCACCATTTTGCTTGTCCTCTCCACCGGAGGAATGAGAGATGAGAAATTCTCTTTGTAGCGGGGGTCCAGAAGGGTGAACACCCAGTAATCCGTGTTGTCTAAAATGCGTATAACGCGTGGGTCATGGGAAAGGCAGCCTAACAAAAAGTCAGCCATGTGTGCCAGAGTACCAACAGGCAAGATTTCACTGTCCTCACCAGGAGGATGACTCTCAATCTCCTCATCCTCTTCCTCCTCTTCTGCCCACCCACGCTGAAGAGATGGAAATAAAGTTCCATGGCTACCCTCTGTAGCGGAGGCAACCGTGTCTTCCTCCTCCTCCTCCGCCTCCTCCAATTGTCGCTGAGAAGACTAAGTGAGGGTGCTCTGGCTATTACCTTGTGTAAGCTCTTCCTCCCCCATTTCCACCTCTTCCACATGCAAAGCGTCGGTTTTAATTGTGAGCAGCGAGCGTTTCAGTAGACACAGAAGTGGGATGGTTACACTGATAATAGCTTTATCGCCGCTCACCATCTGTGTCGATTCCTCAAAATTGCGTAAAACCTCACAGAGGTCTGACATCCATTCCCACTCCTCACTTCTGATTACAGGAAGTTGAACGGAGAGGCGACGACCGTGTAACAGCTGGTACTCCACTACTGCCCTCTGCTGCTCACAAAGCCGGGCCAACATGTGGAAGGTGGAGTTCCAGCGCGTGCTCACGTCACACAGCAGCCGGTGAGCTGGCAATTGTAAGCGCTGCTGCAGCGTCAACAGGCCGGCTGAAGCTGTAGATGACTTACGGAAATGTGCACACACGCGGCGCACCTTGGTCAAGAGATCATGCAAATTGGGGTAGGTTTTTAGAAATCGCTGAACCACTAAATTAAATACATGCGCTAGGCATGGTACGTGTGTGAGCTTGCCGAGCTCCAAAGCCGCCACCAAGTTATGCCCATTATCACACACAACCATGCCTGGTTGCAGGTTGAGTGGCGAGAGCCACTGCTCGGTCTGGTGACTAATCCCCTGCAACAGCTCTGAGGCCGTGTGCTGTTTGTCCCCAAGGCAGATCAGCTTCAGCACGGCCTGTTGACGCTTCCCCACTGCAGTGCTACACTGCTTCCAGCTACCGGCTGATGGGTGAGTGGCGCTGCGCGCAGAGAATTCGGAGGTGGAAACGGAGGAGGAGGAGGAGGAGCCAATAACGTAGGTGCTGGTGGAAACCCTGATGGAGGTAGGGCCCGCAATCCTCGGCGTGGGTAGCACCTGTGCCATCCCAGGGTCCGAGTCGCTCCCAGCCTCCACGACATTCACCCAGTGTGCCGTCAGGGAAATGTAGCGTCCCTGGCCACAAGCACTTGTCCATGTGTCAGTCGTTAAGTGGACCTTCCCAGTAACTGCGTTGGTCAGGGCACGGGTGATGTTAAGGGACACATGGTGGTGTAAGGCGGGGACGGCACACCGGGAAAAGTAGTGGCGGCTGGGGACTGCATACCGAGGGACAGCTGCTGCCATCAGGCTACGGAAGGACTCAGTGTCCACAAGCCTAAATGGCAGCATTTCGATGGCCAGTAATTTGGAAAGGTGTGAGGTTAGTGCTATGGCCTGTGGGTTGGTGGCTGGGTATTTTCGCTTGCGCTCAAATGCCTGGGGTAACGACATTTGGACGCTGCGCTGGGACAGGGAAGTGGATGTGGTCACTGATGGTGCTTCAGATGGTACAGGTGCAGGGCGGGAGGTATGCGGGCCTGCGCCTTCGACAGGCGATTGGCCGGCACCGAAAACAGGGGAAGAGGAGGCAGTGGTGTGGCCTGCAGACACAGATTGGCGATCCGGGCTATCCTCCCACTTATTACGGTGCTTGGATGTCATGTGTCGGATCATGCTGGTGGTGGTGAGGTTGCTAGTGTTCATGCCTCGGCTCATTCTGGTGTGGCACAGGTTGCAAACTACAATTCTTTTGTCGTCCGCACTTTCCTTAAAAAAACGCCATACCGCGGAACACCTAGCCCTTGGCAAGGGAGATTTACGCAAGGGGGTGCTCCGTGGAACATTTGCGGGCCGGTTTGGTGCGGTCCGCCTTCTTTCTTTAGCCACACCACTGCCTCTTCCAGCCTGTTGCGGTGCTGCAGATGGCTCACCCTCAGGACTGCTGTCATCGCTCGGCTTTCCACCTTCCCAGGTGGGGTTAGTGACCTCATCGTCCACCAAGTCCTCCTCCACTTCCTCACTCTGATCATCCTCCTCATTTCTTGATCCCACCACATCCTCAGTCATTGACAACTGTGTATCATCCTCCTCATCAAGGTCTTGAGACAGTAATTGTGGTTGATTTGATGGCAACTGTGTCTCATCATCATCATCCACTTCCTTTGACCTTAAATGCCGTTCCCCTCTGTCATCTTCTTGTGATTGGGTACCCTCTAGAGGTTGTGAATCAGGGCACAAGATCTCATGTTCCTCTGTAAGCGTGCTTGGAGAGAGGTTCAAATCAAGGATTGGTGATGAGAAGAGCTCCTCACTATATTCCAGTGTGGGATCACTTCATTGGCCAGACCCTCTATGGTGGGAGGAAGGATGATCAGGGTGAGGATTATATTGACCAGACTCTTGGCTAGTGAGAGTGGACTTGGTGGAAGACAGGGTGGTGCTTAACCGACTGGAAGCAGTATCAGCTAAAATCCAACCGACCACCTGTTCGCAGTGGTCTGACCTCGAGAGTGATGTCCTGCGACGCCCTGTAAACTGAGACATGAAGCTAGGTATGGTGGATGTCTTTCTTTCTTGTGCTCTGGCACCAGGCACAGTTTCTACGCGTCCTGACCCGCGCCCTGAACTATCAGGATCACGTCCACTTCCCCGTCCCTTTTTACCCGCCTTCTTCATATTAAACGGAATATATGCCGGTAATCTGCGGCTAGGCACACGAAACAGAATGTGACGCTAATCTGCGGCTAGGCACACTAAACAATATGTGACGCTAATCTGCGGCTAGGCACACTAAACAATATGTGACGTTAATCTGCGGCTAGGCACACTAAACAATATGTGACGCTAATCTGCGGCTAGGCACACGAAACAGAATGTGACGCTAATCTGCGGCTAGGCACACGAAACAGAATGTGACGCTAATCTGCGGCTAGGCACAGTGAACGGAATATGTGACGTTAATTTGTGAATTTGCACACTAAACCGAATGTGACAATAATCTATGGCTAGGCACACGTTTAAAATGGCCCTTTTTGTCGCTGCGTTGTAAAATCATTGGCCCTGTGCACCTAACAGAATATGTCAGCTTGTCACTGCACTGTGAAATATTTGTCCCTGTGCACCTAGTACAATGTCACCTTAGAACATGTCCCCCCCCCCACAAAAAAATGAAATTCTGCCACCCCCAAAAAAAATTAAATGCTGCCCCCACACACAACAGTCCTAAAAAGGACTTTTGGGTCTTGAAAGAGTTTCAACAATTTTATTCTCCCTACACTGACTTCCTGTGCATCTAGTATTATATGTCACCTTACAAATATCCCCCCCACAAAAAAAAGGAAATTGTGCCCCCCCAAACAAAATATAAATGCTGCCCCCACACACAACAGTCCTAAAAAGGACTTTTGGGTCTTGAAAGAGTTTCAACAATTTTATTCTCCCTACACTGACTTTCCCTGCCTAAGCGCATCTCTCCCTGGCTAAGAATGAGCCGAACTCGCGTGTCGGGTGCTATACAGCACCCGATCACGGGTTCTGGCCAGCCAATCAGTGTAATGCCAGCAGCCAACATGGCTGCTGGCATTACACTGATGTCAGAGCCTCCCCGCACGTTTATTGGCTGCGCAGCAGCTGCGAAACGTGCGGGGAGGAGACCCGAACATGGCGGGCGAGCACATGCGGTACTCGTACGAGTACCGCCATGTGCCGAGCAGAGCGATGCTCGAGCTGAACCGAGCTTCGGCCGAGCATGCTCGCTCATCACTAGTCCCCAACACATGCTTTCCAATGTGTTAGCGACCTCTGTAACACCCAAGGGGCTACCCAGCTGAGCCTTTCCTCTGCCATTTTGCCCTCTAAGTGCCGGAAAGGTATACAATGCATTGTGATGCAATGTATTAGATAGCCCTCTGGCAGTCATAGGGAATATAAGATGTTATTGCATTTACATGGTGCTAACATGCTATTGAGTTAACAAAATAAAAGTCTCTTGAAGGTATGTTTTTAGGGTCTGTTCATCTGGGTGACTTTAGAGTAGAGCTATTGATACATGAGCTAAGTTTGCTAAAATAAAACATGTTGTCCTTTATGGTCCTGCTCACATTATTCGTTTTTATTATTAAAAAAAAACATCCCTTTCCTTCTGTTGGGACTTGGGATGGGGACTGAATGGCACTGGCAGCAAGAAGCAGACAGCTCTGGTCTGGAGGAGGTGGCGTGGTACTAAAAAAACTGCAGCCTCCGAATGGAGTAACACCGGAATGTAGTCACAGGTATGTAATGCAAATGTAGCTGGTATCTGAACATTTTAAGCAGCCCACGCCTGCTGCTCAACTCTACTGGACCCGGCCATGTCCATCCTCCTTCCAGACTCGGACTCACACAGGAAAGGGGGAAAGGTCAGACTCTGAAGAGGTGGTAACAGGAGTGACTGACAGGATCGCTGTGCATTAGTGAGAAGCGAAGCCGTGCAGTACACTGACTGGCGCTTCTCACTTGGGGACCTCTTTTAAGTTCTGTTGGGGACACCATGACTGGTGGGGCCTCCAATTCATTTATGGAGGTTAAACAGTGATGGAAATACCCTGCACCGTGGGGGCTGCAGGTGCCTCCGCTACACCTCTGCTTTGGGCGGCAAATTGCTAACCCTGTGAAAGTGCTGCCATGGATCCACCGGAAACACATGTAAGGGCCGTCTCTGCATACCAGGGAACACAAGCCTCATACCCATACCAGGGAACACAAGCCTCGTACCCATACCAGGGAACACAAGCCTCATACCCACACCAGGGAACACAAGCCTCATACCCATACCAGGGAACACAAGCCTAGTACCCACACCAGGGAACACAAGCCTAGTACCCACACCAGGGAACACAAGCCTCATACCCACACCAGGGAACACAAGCCTCATACCCATACCAGGGAACACAAGCCTCGTACCCATACCAGGGAACACAAGCCTCATACCCACACCAGGGAACACAAGCCTCATACCCATACCAGGGAACACAAGCCTAGTACCCACACCAGGGAACACAAGCCTAGTACCCACACCAGGGAACACAAGCCTCATACCCACACCAGGGAACACAAGCCTCATACCCATACCAGGGAACACAAGCCTCGTACCCATACCAGGGAACACAAGCCTCATACCCACACCAGGGAACACAAGCCTCATACCCATACCAGGGAACACAAGCCTAGTACCCACACCAGGGAACACAAGCCTAGTACCCACACCAGGGAACACAAGCCTCATACCCACACCAGGGAACACAAGCCTTTTACCCATACCAGGGAACACAAACCTTGTACCCACACCAGGGAACACAAGCCTTGTACCCACACCAGGGAACACAAGCCTTGTACCCACACCAGGGAACACAAGCCTTGTACCCGTTCCAGGGAACACAAGCCTTGTACCCGTTCCAGGGAACACAAACCTAGTACCCACACCAGGGAACACAAGCCTTGTACCCACACCAGGGAAAACAAGCCTTGTACCCGTTCCAGGGAACACAAACCTAGTACCCACACCAGGGAACACAAACCTTGTACCCGTTCCAGGGAACACAAACCTAGTACCCACACCAGGGAACACAAGCCTTGTACCCACATCAGGGAACACAAGCCTTGTACCCGTTCCAGGGAACACAAGCCTTGTACCCACACCAGGGAACACAAGCCTTGTACCCACACCAGGGAACACAAGTCTTGTACCCACACCAGGGAACACAAGCCTTGTACCCACACCAGGGAACACAAGCCTTGTACCCATACCAGGGAACACAAGCCTTGTACCCACACCAGGGATCACAAGCCTAGTACCCACACCAGGGAACACAAGCCTTGTACCCACACCAGTGAACACAAACCTTGTACCCACATCAGGGAACACAAGCCTCGTACCCGTTCCAGGGAACACAAGCCTTGTACCCACACCAGGGAACACAAGCCTTGTACCCGTTCCAGGGAACACAAGCCTTGTACCCACACCAGGGAACACAAGCCTTGTACCCACACCAGGGAACACAAGCCTTGTACCCGTTCCAGGGAACACAAGCCTTGTACCCACACCAGGGAACACAAGCCTTGTACCCACACCAGGGAACACAAGCCTTGTACCCGTTCCAGGGAACACAAGCCTAGTACCCACACCAGGGAACACAAGCCTTGTACCCACACCAGGGAACACAAGCCTTGTACCCACACCAGGGAACACAAGCCTCGTACCCATACCAGGGAACACAAGCCTCGTACCCA
Source organism: Rhinophrynus dorsalis (assembly GCA_037306005.1). Taxonomy (NCBI): domain Eukaryota; kingdom Metazoa; phylum Chordata; class Amphibia; order Anura; family Rhinophrynidae; genus Rhinophrynus; species Rhinophrynus dorsalis. Next base: position 182,633,839 of record CM074727.1, on the reverse strand, counting down.
CACCAGGGAACACAAGCCTGGTACCCACACCAGGGAACACAAGCCTCGTACCCACACCAGGGAACACAAGCCTCGTACCCACACCAGGGAACACAAGCCTCGTACCCACACCAGGGAACACAAGCCTTGTACCCACACCAGGGAACACAAGCCTTGTACCCACACCAGGGAACACAAGCCTTGTACCCATACCAGGGAACACAAGCCTCGTACCCACACCAGGGAACACAAGCCTCGTACCCACACCAGGGAACACAAGCCTTGTACCCACACCAGGGAACACAAGCCTTGTACCCACACCAGGGAACACAAGCCTTGTACCCACACCAGGGAACACAAGCCTTGTACCCACACCAGGGAACACAAGCCTAGTATCCACACCAGGGAACACAAGCCTTGTACCCACACCAGGGAACACAAGCCTTGTACCCACACCAGGGAACACAAGCCTTGTACCCATACTAGGGAACACAAGCCTTGTACCCACACCAGGGAACACAAGCCTTGTACCCACACCAGGGAACACAAGCCTTGTACCCATACCAGGGAACATAAGCCTAGTACCCTCACCAGGGAACACAAGCATCGTACCCACACCAGGGAACACAAGCCTTGTACCCACACCAGGGAACACAAGCCTAGTACCCACACCAGGGAACACAAGCATCGTACCCACACCAGGGAACACAAGCCTTGTACCCACACCAGGGAACACAAGCCTCGTACCCACACCAGGGAACACAAGCCTTGTACCCACACCAGGGAACACAAGCCTCGTACCCATACCAGGGAACACAAGCCTAGTACCCACACCAGGGAACACAAGCCTTGTACCCACACCAGGGAACACAAGCCTCGTACCCACACCAGGGAACACAAGCCTTGTACCCACACCAGGGAACACAAGCCTAGTACCCACACCAGGGAACACAAGCCTTGTACCCGTTCCAGGGAACACAAGCCTTGTACCCACACCAGGGAACACAAGCCTTGTACCCACACCAGGGAACACAAGCCTTGTACCCGTTCCAGGGAACACAAACCTTTTACCCGTTCCAGGGAACACAAGCCTTGTACCCACACCAGGGAACACAAGCCTTGTACCCGTTCCAGGGAACACAAGCCTTGTACTCACACCAGGGAACGCAAGCCTAGTACCCACACCAGGGAACACAAGCCTTGTACCCACACCAGGGAACACAAGCCTAGTACCCACACCAGGGAACACAAACCTTGTACCCGTTCCAGGGTTATAGTGTATAAGAAGTGATATCACAGAACTGTAGAATGTTATAGTGTATAAGAAGTGATATCACAGAACTGTAGAATGTTATAGTGTATAAGAAGTGATATCACAGAACTGTAGAATGTTATAGTGTATAAGAAGTGATATATCAGAACTGTAGAATGTTATAGTGTATAAGAAGTGATATCAGAACTGTACAATGTTATAGTGTATAAGAAGTGATATCACAGAACTGTATCATGTTATAATGTATAAGAAGTGATATCAGAACTGTATAATGTTATAGTGTATAAGAAGTGATATCACAGAACTGTATCATGTTATAGTGTATAAGAAGTGATATCAGAACTGTAGAATGTTATAGTGTATAAGAAGTGATATCACAGAACTGTAGAATGTTATAGTGTATAAGAAGTGATATATCAGAACTGTAGAATGTTATAGTGTATAAGAAGTGATAGCACAGAACTGTAGAATGTTATAGTGTATAAGAAGTGATATCAGAACTGTAGAATGTTATAATGTATAAGAAGTGATATATCAGATCTGTAGAATGTTATAGTGTATAAGTAGTGATATCACAGAACTGTAGAATGTTATAGTGCATAAGAAGTGATATCACAGAACTGTAGAATGTTATAGTGTATAAGAAGTGATATATCAGAACTGTAGAATGTTATAGTGTATAAGAAGTGATATCAGAACTGTAGAATGTTATAGTGTATAAGAAGTGATATCACAGAACTGTAGAATGTTATAGTGTATAAGAAGTGATATCACAGAACTGTAGAATGTTATAATGTATAAGAAGTGATATCACAGAACTGTAGAATGTTATAGTGTATAAGAAGTGATATCACAGAACTGTATCATGTTATAATGTATAAGAAGTGATATCAGAACTGTATAATTTTATAGTGTATAAGAAGTGATATCACAGAACTGTATCATGTTATAGTGTATAAGAAGTGATATCACAGAACTGTATCATGTTATAGTGTATAAGAAGTGATATCACAGAACTGTATCATGTTATAGTGTATAAGAAGTGATATCAGAACTGTAGAATGTTATAGTGTATAAGAAGTGATATCACAGAACTGTAGAATGTTATAGTGTATAAGAAGTGATATATCAGAACTGTAGAATGTTATAATGTATAAGAAGTGATATCAGAACTGTATAATGTTATAGTGTATAAGAAGTGATATCAGAACTGTAGAATGTTATAGTGTATAAGAAGTGATATCACAGAACTGTAGAATGTTATAGTGTATAAGAAGTGATATCAGAACTGTAGAATGTTATAATGTATAAGAAGTGATATATCAGATCTGTAGAATGTTATAGTGTATAAGTAGTGATATCACAGAACTGTAGAATGTTATAGTGTATAAGAAGTGATATCACAGAACTGTAGAATGTTATAGTGTATAAGAAGTGATATATCAGAACTGTAGAATGTTATAGTGTATAAGAAGTGATATCAGAACTGTAGAATGTTATAGTGTATAAGAAGTGATATATCAGAACTGTATCATGTTATAGTGTATAAGAAGTGATATATCAGATCTGTATCATGTTATAATGTATAAGAAGTGATATCACAGAACTGTAGAATGTTATATTGTATAAAAGTGATATCACAGAACTGTATCATGTTATAGTGTATAAGAAGTGATATCATAGAACTGTAGCATGTTATAGTGTATAAGAAGTGATATATCAGAACTGTATCATGTTATAGTGTATAAGAAGTGATATATCAGAACTGTAGAATGTTATAGTGTATAAGAAGTGATATCAGAACTGTATCATGTTATAGTGTATAAGAAGTGATATCAGAACTGTAGAATGTTATAGTGTATAAGAAGTTATATCACAGAACTGTAGAATGTTATAGTGTATAAGAAGTGATAATATAGAACTGTAGCATGTTATAGTGTATAAGAAGTGATATATCAGATCTGTATCATGTTATAATGTATAAGAATTGATATCACAAAACTGTACAATGTTATATTGTATAAAAGTGATATCACAGAACTGTATCATGTTATAGTGTATAAGAAGTGATATCACAGAACTGTACCATGTTATAGTGTATAAGAAGTGATATATCAGATCTGTAGAATGTTATATTGTATAAGAAGTGATATCACAGAACTGTAGAATGTTATATTGTATAAGAAGTGATATCACAGAACTGTAGAATGTTATAGTGTATAAAAGTGATATCACAGAACTGTATCATGTTATAGTGTATAAGAAGTGATATCAGAACTGTAGAATGTTATAGTGTATAAGAAGTGATATCACAGAACTGTAGAATGTTATAGTGTATAAGAAGTGATATATCAGAACTGTAGAATGTTATAATGTATAAGAAGTGATATCAGAACTGTTTAATGTTATAGTGTATAAGAAGTGATATCAGAACTGTAGAATGTTATAGTGTATAAGAAGTGATATCACAGAACTGTAGAATGTTATAGTGTATAAGAAGTGATATCAGAACTGTAGAATGTTATAATGTATAAGAAGTGATATATCAGATCTGTAGAATGTTATAGTGTATAAGTAGTGATATCACAGAACTGTAGAATATTATAGTGTATAAGAAGTGATATCACAGAACTGTAGAATGTTATAGTGTATAAGAAGTGATATATCAGAACTGTAGAATGTTATAGTGTATAAGAAGTGATATCAGAACTGTAGAATGTTATAGTGTATAAGAAGTGATATATCAGAACTGTATCATGTTATAGTGTATAAGAAGTGATATATCAGATCTGTATCATGTTATAATGTATAAGAAGTGATATCACAGAACTGTAGAATGTTATATTGTATAAAAGTGATATCACAGAACTGTATCATGTTATAGTGTATAAGAAGTGATATCATAGAACTGTAGCATGTTATAGTGTATAAGAAGTGATATATCAGAACTGTATCATGTTATAGTGTATAAGAAGTGATATATCAGAACTGTAGAATGTTATAGTGTATAAGAAGTGATATCAGAACTGTATCATGTTATAGTGTATAAGAAGTGATATCAGAACTGTAGAATGTTATAGTGTATAAGAAGTTATATCACAGAACTGTAGAATGTTATAGTGTATAAGAAGTGATAATATAGAACTGTAGCATGTTATAGTGTATAAGAAGTGATATATCAGATCTGTATCATGTTATAATGTATAAGAATTGATATCACAAAACTGTACAATGTTATATTGTATAAAAGTGATATCACAGAACTGTATCATGTTATAGTGTATAAGAAGTGATATCACAGAACTGTACCATGTTATAGTGTATAAGAAGTGATATATCAGATCTGTAGAATGTTATATTGTATAAGAAGTGATATCACAGAACTGTAGAATGTTATATTGTATAAGAAGTGATATCACAGAACTGTAGAATGTTATAGTGTATAAAAGTGATATCACAGAACTGTATCATGTTATAGTGTATAAGAAGTGATATATCAGAACTGTATCATGTTATAGTGTATAAGAAGTGATATATCAGATCTGTATCATGTTATAATGTATAAGAAGTGATATCACAGAACTGTAGAATGTTATATTGTATAAAAGTGATATCACAGAACTGTATCATGTTATAGTGTATAAGAAGTGATATCATAGAACTGTAGCATGTTATAGTGTATAAGAAGTGATATATCAGAACTGTATCATGTTATAGTGTATAAGAAGTGATATATCAGAACTGTAGAATTTTATAGTGTATAAGAAGTGATATCAGAACTGTAGAATGTTATAGTGTATAAGAAGTGATATCACAGAACTGTATCATGTTATAGTGTATAAGAAGTGATATCAGAACTGTAGAATGTTATAGTGTATAAGAAGTGATATCACAGAACTGTATCATGTTATAGTGTATAAGAAGTGATATCAGAACTGTAGAATGTTATAGTGTATAAGAAGTGATATATCAGATCTGTAGAATGTTATAGTGTATAAGTAGTGATATCACAGAACTGTAGATTGTTATCGTATTCTTATACCTGGGAACCTTCTTTTTCATGGACCCCAGAAAAACACACAGGGCTGGGGATAGTAGTGTTGAAAGCACTCTACCTGCATCATAATGTGGGAGGGGCTTACTCTGGATAACAGAGTTGGAGGGCTGAGAGGCGGGATATGCATGTAAATAGACAGGGAAGTGGGAGGGGCTTACTCTGGATAACAGAGTTGGAGGGCTGTGAGGCGGGATATGCATGTAAATAGACAGGGAAGTGGGAGGGGCTTACTCTGGATAACAGAGTTGGAGGGCTGAGAGGCGGGAGATGCATGTAAATAGACAGGGAAGTGGGAGGGGCTTACTCTGGATAACAGAGCTGGAGGGCTGAGAGGCGGGATATGCATGTAAATAGACAGGGAAGTGGGAGGGGCTTACTCTGGATAACAGAGTTGGAGGGCTGAGAGGCGGGATATGCATGTAAATAGACAGGGAAGTGGGAGGGGCTTACTCTGGATAACAGAGTTGGAGGGCTGAGAGGCGGGATGTGCATGTAAATAGACAGGGAAGTGGGAGGGGCTTACTCTGGATAACAGAGTTGGAGGGCTGAGAGGCGGGATATGCATGTAAATAGACAGGGAAGTGGGAGGGGCTTACTCTGGATAACAGAGTTGGAGGGCTGAGAGGCGGGATATGCATGTAAATAGACAGGGAAGTGGGAGGGGCTTACTCTGGATAACAGAGTTGGAGGGCTGAGAGGCGGGATATGCATGTAAATAGACAGGGAAGTGGGGGGGGCTTACTCTGGATAACAGAGTTTGAGGGCTGAGAGGCGGGATGTGCATGTAAATAGACAGGGAAGTGGGAGGGGCTTACTCTGGATAACAGAGTTGGAGGGCTGAGAGGCGGGATTTGCATGTAAATAGACAGGGAAGTGGGAGGGGCTTACTCTGGATAACAGAGTTGGAGGGCTGAGAGGCGGGATGTGCATGTAAATAGACAGGGAAGTGGGAGGGGCTTACTCTGAATAACAGAGTTGGAGGGCTGAGAGGCGGGATATGCATGTAAATAGACAGGGAAGTGGGAGGGGCTTACTCTGGATAACAGAGTTTGAGGGCTGAGAGGCGGGATTTGCATGTAAATAGACAGGGAAGTGGGAGGGGCTTACTCTGGATAACAGAGTTGGAGGGCTGAGAGGCGGGATGTGCATGTAAATAGACAAGGAAGTGGGAGGGGCTTACTCTGGATAACAGAGTTGGAGTGCTGAGAGGCGGGATATGCATGTAAATAGACAGGGAAGTGGGAGGGGCTTACTCTGGATAACAGAGTTGGAGGGCTGAGAGGCGGGAGATGCATGTAAATAGACAGGGAAGTGGGAGGGGCTTACTCTGGATAACAGAGTTGGAGGGCTGAGAGGCGGGAGATGCATGTAAATAGACAGGGAAGTGGGGGGGGCTTACTCTGGATAACAGAGTTTGAGGGCTGAGAGGCGGGATGTGCATGTAAATAGACAGGGAAGTGGGAGGGGCTTACTCTGGATAACAGAGTTGGAGGGCTGAGAGGCGGGATTTGCATGTAAATAGACAGGGAAGTGGGAGGGGCTTACTCTGGATAACAGAGTTGGAGGGCTGAGAGGCGGGATGTGCATGTAAATAGACAGGGAAGTGGGAGGGGCTTACTCTGAATAACAGAGTTGGAGGGCTGAGAGGCGGGATATGCATGTAAATAGACAGGGAAGTGGGAGGGGCTTACTCTGGATAACAGAGTTTGAGGGCTGAGAGGCGGGATTTGCATGTAAATAGACAGGGAAGTGGGAGGGGCTTACTCTGGATAACAGAGTTGGAGGGCTGAGAGGCGGGATGTGCATGTAAATAGACAAGGAAGTGGGAGGGGCTTACTCTGGATAACAGAGTTGGAGTGCTGAGAGGCGGGATATGCATGTAAATAGACAGGGAAGTGGGAGGAACAGGTGGCAGTGGGCCGAATGGGTGGAAAAGTGAACAGAGAAGGTGGAAAGTGGGGTTACCACAGAGCTCATAAAGTCAGAGAATAGGACTCGGCCCCTAGAGACCAGGTAATTCAGTCTGAAAACCTCAGATAACTGGGTAAATCCAGAGATCTTTATCATCCTTCTCCTGCGGACTCTGTACAATGTCATAATTGCTAATTAGATTGTAAGTTCTTTGAGGCAGGGTCCTAATGTGTGATTCAATTGGTTGCACTGATCCCCCACTAATAATACAGTGATCACATTTATCCTGAAGCCCTTCCCCCCTCTATTTTTGTGTATTGTATTATTACTGTTTCTGTGAAGAGCTGTGTACACGTATGGCACTAAATATACATACATACGCACAGATAGAAATTCTCTCGCATGCCCATTAATTTAATCCCCTTGGAGTTCCAGAGAGTTTTTTCGCAATGTGCTGGAGACCTTTCTGGCAATCAAGGGGTTAAATCGCTTTGCGTCTAAAACAAAGCCAAAAAAAGCGACAGAACAGCCCTATTATTTTCCCGACTTCCTGTGCGTCTGCAGTGAGCCTGACACGGCTCTCGCCCGCTCCCCGCTCACGTCTAATTGTTTTGTGTCATTACATGCAGGAGAACGAACTGTTTACAATCCTCTGGCATCTATTTTTAAGATAGGAATCCATCGGATGTGACACAATTTTCTTCTCCCCCTGTTAGTTACTATTCATTGCGTCCCCATCATTGCGGCTTCCCGCGCCTTCCTTGTCCTGGGGGTGTTTGTACAGTGTGAGATGGCTACGTGGTATTTATACAGAAGAGGCTCATTCAGAACCACTGCTGCCTGTTCTTATTAACATAAAACATAGGGTGGTGGATGCGAACCAGTCTCACTTCTCTGTTTAAAATGGATTGCTAATATTCACAAGTGGAATAGTGACGGGTTCATAGTTATAAAGCAGGAAAGCAGAAAATACACTGAGATCTTTCTTTTTCTGCATCCACAGTTTATCAGTAAAACCTCTGAGTGCCAGGGAGAAATCCAACACAAGGGGAGAGATTCACTAAGCGGTGATAAAGTGGTGATAATGTGGAGATAACTTCTCCAGTGATATCACTTCTCCAGTTCCCATGTTATTCTATAGAGCAATGCACTAAGATCTCCAAAGTTGAAGAACTATTAGTGAATAGGCTCCATAGAATTACATAGGAACTGGAGAAGTGATAAACTAGAGAGGTCACCTTCACTTTATCACCTCTTTATCACCACTTAGTGAATCTCCCCCATAGTGTCGTAATGTGTTATCTACCTCATTGGCACTCAATGGGTTAAAGTACTATACACCTCTGCTAGGAACAGGCTGTACCAAACAGCCATTATGTTTTGTTGCAATTAGCAGAATTATTTAGACCTGTTAATTCTTATTTGGGTAATTTCTGTTTCTGTGCAC
>CM074727.1:182577672-182620172 GCA_037306005.1 Rhinophrynus dorsalis | reverse complement strand
CACAGGACTATCCAGCCTGCCCACCACGATCCAACTGAGGAAAAAATCAAAATTGCTGCCACTTGCTCCTACACCACAGACACACACAGCACCAAACACACACACACACAACACCACACACACACACAACACCACACACACACAGAGCACCAAACACACACACAAAGCCAGAAAGAAATATAGCTGACACACACACACAGTCACTCACTCTGACTCCTAGTGGCCTCAGCAGGACCTGTAGTGCAGCACCAGAGGAACAAAATGGCACTCAAATGGTTAAGGTAGGTCCTTATTGCTGAATTATTTCTTGACTGTCATCATTTGCCATGCAAGACATAGGACAGGCAACCATCAGCTTAACAATTAACCCACTGACTGCCACAGGGTTGTGTTTCAAGTTTTACCCCTCAGGGAGTGTCTTCAAACCCCTCACACTGTAAACTTGCATTTCCCTCCCACTTCTCCTCCTTCTACAGCCTATTACTAACACTTTTTTCACATTTATGGTAAGCCCCGCCACTACTCACGATTAAGCCCCGCTCGCTTTTAATCTACATTTCCCCATTTGTCTCTCCACATCATCACCACATCAGTCCCCTCTAGGGACTCCACAAGTCAAAGTTCCCTGGTATGAATACACTTCCCACTGCTATTTAACTCTCACATGCATCTCTATACCTTAACCCTTTCAGTGCCAGAGGGGTGCACAACGCATTGCAATGCCCTCTGACATTCAAAGGGTTAACATGCTGGTATAACGCTCCTTTTATTTTCTGTTTCCATTTGCACAACCTAAACACAAAGGCACAATACTGCTATTCTGGGCCAAAGTAAAGGAGAAATAAAATACAACATTGCATACCTCCCAAGTGTCTGTTCCGTGTGTGTGTGTATGTCTGTTGCATGTCTGTGTATGTCTGTTGTGTGTCTGTGTATATCTGTTGTGTGTCTGTATATGTCTGTTGCATGTCTGTGTGTGTGTGCGTATGTTAGTTGCATGTGTGTGTGTGTCTGCTGTGTGTGTCTGTAGCGTGTGTGTGTGTGTCTGTAGCGTGTGTGCGTGTATCTGTAGCGCGTCTGTAGTGTGTGTGTTTCTGTAGCATGTGTGTGTGTGTCTGTAGCATGTGCGTGTGTGTCTTTAGTGTGTGCTTGTATGTCTGTTGCATGTGTGTGTGTGCACTTATCTCTGTTGCATATGTGTGTGTGTGTGTGTATATCTGTTGCATGTGTGTGCATATCTGTTACCTGATTGTGAACATGTCTGTTGTGCGCATGTGTGTCTGCGCATGTATGTTGCGTGTGTGTTTGTGTTTACATCTCTGTTACATATGTGTGCCCATGTGTGCATCTCCGGTGTGTCTGTGTGTGTGCGCATGTATTTTTTATGTCTCTGCTGCTCACTGTGTGTATGTGTCTGTATGTGTGTTGCATAGGTGTGTGTTTATCAGGGTGTCTACATTTCACACATGTACGCCCAACAGTCATGACGAGCAACGCAGTCCCATATTGCTAGTATATATGTATGTATATATATATATATATATCTATATATATAAAAGAAGACTTTGTGCCTGCCAAAACACACCCAGGGGAGGCATAAAGCAGGAGTTACTACTCCTATTGGGTGATTCAATCATGCAGGGAGTTGGCCCACCCCCACTATGCAGCCCGCCCACCACTATCAAAGTCAGAAAAAAACAATATGGCCGCCACTTGCTTCTACAGCACAGACAAACACACATGCCCCACTCACACACACAGACCACCACACACACATGCCCCACTCACACAGCACCACACACGCCCCACTTACACAGCACCAAACAGACATGCCCCCACTCACACACACAGCACCACATACACACACAAAGCCAGAAATACATATGGCTGATACACACACACGCACAGTCACTCACCCTGACTCCCAGAGGCCTCAGCAGGACCTGTACTGCAGCACCAGAGGAACAAAATTGCACTCAAAGGGTTAAGGTAGGTCCTCATTACTCAATTATTTCTTCACTGTCATCATTTGCCATGCAAGACACAGGACAGACAGCCATCAGATTCAGACTTAACCCACTGACTGCCACAGGGTTGTGTATCAAGTCTTACCCCTCAGGGAGTGTGTTCAAACCCCTCACACTGTAAACTTGCATTTCCCTCCCACTTCTCCTCCTTCCCCAGCCTATTACTAACACTTTTCCATATTTATGTTAAGCCCCGCCCCTACTCGCGATTAAGCCCCGCCCCCTTTTAACCCAGATTGCCCCATTGCTCTCTCCACATCAGCACCACATGAGGGACTCCACAAGTAAAAGTTCACAGGTATTACACACTCATGCCCCACTCACACACCACCACACACACACACAAAGCCAGAAAGAAAGATGGCTGACACACAGTCACTCACCTTGACTCCCAGTGGCCTCAGCAGGACCTGTAGTAAAGCCACTGAACGGTGCTGCATCACCAGGGGAACAAAATGGCACTCAAAGGGTTAAGGTAGGCCCTCATTGCTGAATTACTTCTTCACTGTCACCATTTGCCATGCAAGACACAGGACAGACAGCCATCAGATTCACACTTAACCCACTGACTGCCACAGGGTTCTGTATCAAGTTTTACCCCTCATGGAGTGTGTTAAAACCCCTCACACTGTAAACTTGCATTCTCCTCCCACTTCTCCTCCTTCCCCAGCCTATTACTAACACTTTTTCACATTTATGTTAAGCCCCGCCCCCTACTCGCGATTAAGCCCCACCCACTTTTAACCCAGATTGCCCCATTTGTCTTTCCACATCAGCACCACATCAGTCCCCTCTAGGGACTTCACAAGTCAGTGTTCCCAGGTATGAACACACTTCCCACTGCTATTTAACTCTGACATGCCTCTCTGTACCTTAACCATTTGAGTGCCAGAGGGGTACACAACTCATGAGCACATGTGTTTCTGCTCATATATGTTGCGTGTCTGTGTGTGTACATCTCTGTTACATATGTGTGTCCATGTGTGCATCTCCAGTGTGTCTGTGTGTACATGTGTTTTGCATGTCTCTGCCGCTCACTGTGTGTCTGTGCATACCTCCCAACATTTCACATGGCCAAAGAGGGACACATTAGTTTTAGGTGATATTATTGGGGGTGTGGCTGGTGGGCGGGGCATTAGTAAGAATTTTTAGGTTATTTCATGACCTATTACTGGCTATTTATGTAAGTGAATAAATGATTTAGTTCAAGACCAAAGTATTTTCTTTGCACAGACTAATGTATAAACACATATACTGAAGTTTATTGCTTTATTGCTGTAGAGCTAAGTCATACACACCACACAGTCAGGGCTGGTGCAAGGATTTTTGCCACCCTAGGCAAAACCTAATTTTGCCGCCCATTTCGCTCTGCCCCTTGTGCCCCACCCCTTTATACCCCGCCTACTTATACCCCACCTCTTTTCATGATTGTCCTCTCTCTGCCCCCTGAGCCACTCTGCCCCTGTTCTGGAGATGCCTGTAAGAGATGCCCCCCACCAGCTCCAACTTGCCCCTTATCAGCTTCACTTTGCCCCACCAGTTCCACTTTGCCCCTATCAACTCCAACTTGCCCCCATCAGCTCCAACGTGCCCCCACCAGCTCCATTTTGCCCCCTCAGCTTCACTTTGCCCCCTCAGCTCCACTTTGCCCCCTCAGCTCCAACTTACCCCCATCAGCTCCACTTTGCCCCCCATCCTCTCCAACTTACCCCCATCAGCTCCACTTTGCCCCCCATCTGCTCCAACTTGCCCCCACCAGCTCCACTATGCCCTCTCAGCTCCAACTTTCCACTATCAGCTCCACTATGCCCCCAGCAGCTCCAACTTGCCCCCATTCGCTCCAACTTGCCCCGCCATCCGCTCCAACTTGCCCCACCAGCTCCACTTTGCCCCCCCTCAGCTCCAGCTTGCCCCCCCTCAGCTCCACTTTGACCCTCATCAGCTCCACTTTGACCCTCATCAGCTCCACTTTGACCCTCATCAGCTCCAACTTGCCCCCATCATCTCCAACTTGCCCCCACCAGCTCCACTATGCCCTCTCAGCTCCAGCTTTCCCCTAACAGCTCCAACTTGCCCCCATCATCTCCACTTTGCCCCACATCTGCTCCAACTTGCCCCCTCAGCTCCACTATGCCCCCTCAGCTCCAACTTGCCCCCCATCACATACCTGTATCTCCCGCGTAGTCTTCTCTTCAGTAATGGAGAGCGCGGCGGGAGATCATGACTCCCAGCGCGCTCTGCATTACTAAAGATCCGACCAGATGAGGGAGCGCTGTAGCAACACAGACCTGACTGTGTTGTGGTTCCTGGCATGGTGTGTGTGGGCGCACCTCTTCTCCGCTGCATGCCCGCGCCCCCACTACGTGTGCGCCCTAGGCCGGCGCCTACCTCGCCTATAGGTGGAGCCGGCCCTGCACACAGTCTGACCTCCTAAAAAGAGGGACAACAGGGTGGGAAAGAGGGACAGAGGGATTTGGCCCTCAAAGAGGGTCTGTCCCTCCTAAAGAGGGACACTTGGGATGTATGGTATGTGTCTGCCTGTGTGTTGCATATGTCTGTGTTTATCAGTGTGTCTGCATTTCAAACACGTGCGCCCAATGGTCATAACATGACGGGCAACGCCGTCCCATGTTGCTAGTATATATATATATATATATCTTGAAAAGAAGACTTATGTGTGCCTGGTACACGCACCCAGGGGCAGCAGTAAGGAGGGGTCATTCATACCTCCTCCCTACTGTCAGTCCTGGAGATGCAGGGGCAGCGTGATTTTGACAGGAGTGGGCAGGGGCCTCTGCAAGGAGTTTCCCCTCCCTCAGCTTCCACCTAAATATGAAAAGGAGGCTTGGATTTCAAGAAACTTACTAAGCAGATGCAGAACATGAAAACAAGGCTGCTACACGCAGACACAAACACACACAGCCAATTCACTTTGCTGCATGTAAAAAATACATATGCCCTGATCACTTTCTCCACTCCATGACTTACCACCAAACTCCTCTTGCATGCAGTCCTACAGAAAACCAACACTGAACGAGGACAGCACCACCTGCTGCCGGTAGGAAACCTATGGCTCAGGCCATTGCCCAAGTTATCAAGCACAGCAGCGGAATAAGCTACTGCACTGTCTGACACTCATAGTACAGAGGAGCCACCTCCGCTCCGCTATGACTGTCACACACTGTGGCTGCTTCCTCCTCTGCTGCCTCACCACTTAGTATCCACACTTCCACTGTCTGGTCACTTTTCCGCAGTATCATAATCCGCCCAGCCTCACTCCCACTTCCTAGTGGGACAACATGCAGATAAACCCTTGGGGTGCCAGAGGGATTGCAACGCATAACCTTCTTCTGTCACACACTGCGCCCACATCCTCTGCGGCTGTCTTACCAGTCATTACCCACACCCCCACTCTCTACATCACTTTTCTGCTCTATAGTAACCCGCCTCCCTTTCTCACAGCTGCCTGGCACTCAAAGGGTTCGCCTTCTCTCACACAGTGCGCCTGCTTGGTCCTCTGATGCCCGCATTACTTTTACAATTACTTTTACAATTACTTTTGCTAGGCGCTTACTGGGAGAGTATCCTTTCTCCCTGATTCTCTATTTCTTATCCCTTTTATTGCCCCAGTGGTCTGCAGTGCATTGCTTTGTAATGCGTTGGTTACCCATCTAGCACTCAAAGGGTTAACAGCATAGGTGGGAACTCTCCGGCAAGTGGCTGAGTCTCTGGATGGGGGGACTTTCTAGTGAAACTCTTCCCACTTCTGCTCCTTCCCTGTCTATTCCTCCACTCCTGCCCGATTCTTTTCCTTCCACAGACTATTTTTACTACTTTTTACATGCCTGTTAAGCCCCTCCCCCTTTTGATGTGAATTGTGTCATTTTCCTCCAAGCAGCTGCACAACAGGACTCCCCTCAGGGAATACTAAATATCAGACTCCCCAGGTATGGTTAACAGTTATGATAACAACACCACTATCCTAGCTACCACATACTGAAATACTGCCCACACGCCATGTACTCATCTAACAATTACACACTGAGCCTAAAAGAGAGGTGTAACGGGTAGGGACCCGTTACTGGAAATGTACCCAAGGAACTGCCCGGGAAACCGGTTCATGGAGGAGTGGAATTCACGGGGGCACGGGACAGACACTGGGTAATGGGACTCTATGCGGCCGGCCAACGTCCCATTGAGGAATATGGAGTTAAAGGGACGCCATAGGATTAACATGGCGAATGGTCGGCCGCCCTCTGATTGGTGGACTGGGGTTTAAAGGGACGCCATAGACTTAACATGGCGAATGGTCAGCCCCGTTTTCATTGGCTCGTGAACATCGAGCCCAAAAGAGGATTTTCCCATTGACTTAGAACGGGGCCGTCGCTAGCTCCCTGATTGGCCGTCGACATCCGGACTGAGTTAAAGGGACTCCATAGACTTAACATGGGAAAATGTCGGCGGCCCAGGGATTGGCTGTAAGGACTCCGCGGCACGACCTCTGATTGGCTAAAAACCTAAAAGCGGAGTTCGAACTCTGGCGTCCCCAAGTCTACTGCCCATTGTCTCAGTCCATCACCCAGACCCATTGTATGTTCCCAGGAACCATTGTGTCCCCAAAGTGACCACAACCTTCTTTTGTGTGTATGTTAATAAGTTTACCTGTGTGCTATTGTTAGTGAATTCAGCCTTTTGTCACTGTGATATGATTGAATTAACATAACTTAGTTAACTGAGCATAAAAGCAGGGCCGGATTTACCATTAGGCAGAGTAGGCACCTGCCTACAGGCGCACACCACAGAGGGGCGCCTGTCATTCAAATACATTATTTTTTATATTTATTCACAACTTTTTTTTTATTTTATTTTTAATATTCACAGCTCTGCGCACAGTTACCCACTGCCCCGGCCCGCCCGTCGCATGGTAATGGTAACACAAACCTTTAGTTGCTGTTGCTCCCCCTCGTCAGCTCTAATGCAGAGCGCTGGGGGACGACATCATCTCTCAGCGCTCTGCATTCCTAAATAGAAGACCGAGCGGGGTGCAACAGAAGCTACAGGTCTGTGCAGAAGCACAGACATCTCCTGCCGCTGGACCACCAGAGAGGTATGAAACGGATAGGGGGGCAAAGTGAAGATGTTGATGGCAATGTGAGGGCAAGTTGGAGCTGATGGGGGCAATGTGGAGATTATGGGGGGCAATGTTAGGGCAAGTTGGAGCTGATGGGGGCAATGTGTGGGAAAATTGGAGCTGATGGGGGCAATGTGGAGATTATGTGGGGCAATGTTAGGGCAAATTGGAGGTGATGGGGCAAGTTGGAGCTGATGGAGGCAATGTGTGGGCAAATTGGAGCTGATGGGGGCAATGTGGAGATTATGAGGGGCAATGTTAGGGCAAATTGGAGGTGATGAGGCAAGTTGGAGCTGATGGGGCAATGTGAGGGCAAATTGGAGCTGATGGGGCAAGTTGGAGATTATGGGGGGCAATGTGAGGGCAAATTGGAGGTGATGGGGCAAGTTGGAGCTGATGGGGCAATGTGAGGTCAAATTGGAGATGATGGGGGCAATGTGGAGATTAAGGGGGCAATGTTAGGGCAAGTTGGAGCTGATGGGGCAATGTGCAGCTGATGGCAATGTGATGGCAAGTTGGAGCTGATGGAGGCAATGGGAGGGCAAATTGGAGCTGGTGGGGGCAACGTGGAGATTATGGGGGGCAATGTTAGGGCAAGTTGGAGCTGATGGGAGCAATGTGAGGGCAATATGGAGTTGATGGGGGCAATGTGCAGCTGATGGCAATGTGAGGGCAAGTTGGAGCTGATGAGGGCAATGTGAGGGCAAGTTGGAGCTGATAGGGAAAGTTGGAGCTGATGGGGTCAATATGGAGCTGATGGGGGGCAATGTGAGGGCAATATGGATATGGGGGTTAATGTGGAGATTTGAAGCATTGTGGGGATGGCCAATTGGGGGGGGGCGCTTCAGATTTCTGTGCCTACAGGCTCCTGAGATATAAATCCGGCCCTGCATAAAAGTGCTGATTTCATGTGAATAAAGTGTTCTTTTCTGGTTGGCCAAGAAGCGTGTCTTGTGTCTTCATTGAGAGGTGGTATCAAGGGTCTTCTTGCGACCCCCACCTCTGGCGGAGAAGCGATACGGGAGACCGAGGGTTCTGTACATCTCTAGCGGCTGCAGGAGCTCACCAGCCCGGTACACGGTACGAGATCATCCCGGGGAGGTACGAACCCCGTTACAAGAGGAGACCAAATTGCGGATATCCTTTTTTTTCTCCTACAATATCCATCAGCCTCAGTGCCTACCACTTTTAGGAGCTGTAGTCCAAGAACCACCACAAGGCTGTACATTGCACACTGTGTTCTATAGGCACAAATGACTTGCATATAGTCTTTCTATGAGTATGTATACTATTGAGCAAAGACACCTGTTAACCTTACACCTAAGGGACAGAAATATCGCTAAAAGCACATCACGCACACCAGGAAGGACACTTCAAGACATCACACACCAGGAAGGACACTGCAAGACATCACATAACACAATGAGAAAGACACTACAAGAGATCACACACAGCAAGGCACTCACTGCAAAACATCACACAAACGGGGACAGACTTCAAGACATCACACAAAGGGCGACAAGACACTGCAAGAGAACACACACAGAAGGGCAGACACTGTAGGACCTAACACACAGAAGGGCAGACACTGCAGGACATCACATGCAGGAGGACACACACTGCAGAAGGACAAAATGCAGGAGATCACACGCAGGAGAACACAGACTGCAGGAGATCACAAACACTCACACACAAAACACAGGAGGACAGACACTGCAGGACACCATGCAAAGACACACACAGGAGAACACACACTGCAGGACATCATACACACACACGTAAGAGGACAGACACTGATACAAAGACGCACAAGCAAGAGAGCAGACAATTCAGGGCATCATACACAGACACATGCAGGAGGACACACACTGTAGGAGATCATACACAGACACATGCAGGAGGACACACACTGTAGGAGATCATACACTGACACACACAGGAGATCACACACTGTAGGAGATCATACACAGACACACACAGGAGGACACACACTGTAGGAGATCATACACCCACAGGAGGACAGACGCTGCAGGAGATCATACACCTGCAGGAGGACAGACACTGCAGGAGATCATACACAGACAAACCTAGGAGGACACACTGCAGAAGACCACACACCTCCAAGTGCAGATTTTCCACTTTTTTGTTTTTTTCGTCTAGCTTATTCCATTGAAATGAATGGGAACATTGAAGTTACGCACAACATAAAATAAATATTATTTAATTTCCCAAAGGCATAGTATAAAAGGGGCAGGAGTGTGCCTGTGCTGGTGGAGTGCGGGGAAAGAATCAGTCGAACAGGGGCTGATTTTTTGGGGGGGTTGTTTACTGGGATTGGGGGCACTTAATAAAAAAGAAATCCTAAATATAATAAAATATATCATACACCTGCAGGAGGACAGACACTGCAGGAGATCACACACACCCACAGGAGATCACACACACATGCAGCAGGACACAGACTGCACCCTTTCAGTGCTATGGTGCACAATGTACAGTGCATTGCAAAGTGTTACCTATCTCTCTGCCACTGAAAGGGTTAAGCATTGCTTATAATAAAAAGATGGGTAACGCAGTCCCACACTGCTAGTATGTGTATATAATAAACACTGTCATGTTAAAATATAATATTGTGTAGAAGGTTCCTTTTCCTTGGTGATGTCATGGGGTGGGGCTTGGTGATGTCACAGAGCTTTGTGATGTCATGGGACAGAACTTGGAGGTCACAGGGCAGGGGTTGTTTATCTCACACAGCAGATTTTCTTTCCTGCAAACTGTTGCTATAGATTTTTTTTTTTTTGGAAATGTTGGCAACTAGGCCTTTTATACATGAAAGTATCTATTGACCCCTAGGTCTGTCAGATCTGTTTGGCGCTAAAAGTGTTAAAGGAACAGTAACATCCAAAATGATCTGGGATTATACACATTTACATACCAGATACTTCATGCAGACTAAAATTCTCTGTTTATTTTCGGAGGCCTAAAGTCTAGTCTTATATGATGTGCTCTGTGGGGGCTCCCATTCACTCCTTCCCCAGGGCTCCAGAGATACCCTTTACATTAGCAAACCTAACAAGTCTCAGACTCGATAGTGTTTCATTGACTGTTAATGGGTCTGAGAAAAGGTAAAAGCAGTTCTGGATAGAAGAGCAATGGTCACTAATCTAAAGACACTAACAGCATTAACTGAGCACAAACAAGTAACCATACTGTGTGTATATGGGTCAGTCTACATATGCATTAAAATAGAGTTCAGGATTAGATGTTAGGGACCTAACATAAATTAACTAAATGTTACAGTTGCCAGATGGAATCATGAGATATAAAATGATATAACCCAATCACATTTATTGGTGTTAGTGTCCCTCACGGAATATATCTATAAAATGCAGTTTGTTGCTACCCTAGTGAATGATTTTAATGCTGGTCTTAGTGCCTTCGTTTTCATGAATACAAGTGTCCTCTCACTGTGCACTACACATGCCAGGAATGTAATCACTGATGGCCTAGGCAACAAGTGGTCCTCCAGTCCCAGCATTCCACGCCAGTGACTGGAGCTGTATTCCAGCAGCAGCTAGAGGTCCTCTTGTTGCTCAACCCTGAGTTAGATGGTCTGTTACAGGACATTTCATCAGTCATCACAATAGGACTCTGGACTATGTGTGCGGGTTATAGATCATGTCTGTAATCAGCTTAGTGCATCACGCAGTCTGGCAGGAACATCAGTCGGCTTGTTTGGCCTCTGCCTGAAGTCAGCTGTAAATATCTATCCACTGACAGACTGGAACTGTGATACAGGGAGGCTGAGAAGAATAGAATCACGTCCGAGGCAAACCAACTGCACCATAGGGGATACATTCACATTCCCCAAATCCCCCTTGATTGAACCCCTTAGTGATGAAGGATTTTTTACACTACAGGACAAGAGCAATTTTAGCCTTTTTAATATTTCTTTGTTCAACCACATTTTTCATCTAATTCATGTAGTACACCCACACAAATTATATAGCAATCTTAAGCATAAGCAGGACTTTCTTTTGACACCAAATTTATATGTAGAATCCAACATTTATTTTGATAATATGTAAAAAAAATGCAACATTTTTACAGATTTTCCTGTGATCATTTTTCCTCAGAGACTGGATAAAAGGTACGGTCGTTCATTCATACCTTCCAAGTGTACCATTTTAGGGGGGTACTGTCCCTCTGAGGGGAAATCCTTATGCCCCTCATTTCCTCTCTCGTGTCCCTCTTTTTAGGAGATCAGACTACGAGGTGTGTATATAAGTGTATTAATGTTTGTTTAAACTTCAGTAGATGTGATGTAAATTAGTCTGTGTAAATAAAATACATTGCTCTTGCTTTAAATCACTTATTCAATAAAACAAAGAGGTGGCAATAGGTCAGCAAATAACCTAGCTCTAGCCTACCCCCAGCACCACCAGTTTAAATCAAAGTGCCCTGCTCTTTGGCCATATTTCCTGTGGGGATATGTTTTATCTGCTTCTCTGTTCCTCAAGATCACAGTAAGGAGTAGAGAGGCAGAGAACAGTGACAGATGTAATGTATACTATACACTATCACAGTGAGGAGGAGTGAGGCAGAGAACAGTGACAGATATAATGTATACTATACACTATCACAGTGAGGAGAAGAGAGGCAGAGAACAGTGACAGATATAATGTATACTATACACTATCACAGTGAGGAGAGAGGCAGAGAAGTGTGACAGATATAATGTATACTATACACTATCACAGTGAGTAGGAGAGAGGCAGAGAACAGTGACAGATGTAATGTATACTATACACTATCACAGTGAGGAGAGAGGCAGAGAACTGTGACAGATATAATGTATACTATACACTATCACAGTGAGGAGAGAGGCAGAGAAGTGTGACAGATATAATGTATACTATACACTATCACAGTGAGGAGGAGTGAGGCAGAGAACAGTGACAGATATAACGTATACTATACACAATCACAGTGAGGAGGAGAGGCAGAGGACAGTGACAGATGTAATGTATACTGTAACCACAGTGAGGAGGAGAGAGGCAGAGAACAGTGACAGATATAATGTATACTATACACTATCACAGTGAGGAGGAGTGAGGCAGAGAACAGTGACAGATATAATGTATACTATACACGATCACAGTGAGGAGGAGAGAGGCAGAGAACAGTGACAGATATAATGTATACTATACACTATCACAGTGAGGAGGAGTGAGGCAGAGAACAGTGACAGATATAATGTATACTATACACGATCACAGTGAGGAGGAGAGAGGCAGAGAACAGTGACAGATATAATGTATACTATACACGATCACAGTGAGGAGGAGAGAGGCAGAGAAGAGTGACACATATAATGTATACTATACACTATCACAGTGAGGAGGAGAGGGGCAGAGAAAAGGGACAGATGTGATGTATACTATACACTATCACAGTGAGGAGGAGAGAGGCAGAGAACGGGGACAGATGCAATGGATACTATACACTATCACAGTGAGGAGGAGAGGGACAGAAAACAGTGACAGATATAATGTATACTATACATGATCACAATGAGGAGGAGAGAGGCAGAGAACAGTGACAGATATAATGTATACTATACATGATCACAATGAGGAGGAGAGAGGCAGAGAACAGTGACAGATATAATGTATACTATACACTATTACAGTGAGGAGGAGAGAGGCAGAGAACAGTGACAGATATAATGTATACTATACACTATCACAGTGAGGAGGAGAGAGGCAGAGAACAGTGATAGAAATAATGTATACTATACACTATCACAGTGAGGAGGAGAGGGGCAGAGAACAGCGACAGATATAATGTATACTATACACAATCACAGTGAGGAGGTGAGAGGCAGAGAACAGTGACAGATATAATGTATACTATACACTATCACAGTGAGGATGAGAGGCAGAGAGCAGTGACAGGTATAATGTATACTATACACTATCACAGTGAGGATGAGAGAGACAGAGAACAGTGACAGATATAATGTATACTATACACTATCACAGTGAGGAGGAGAGAGGTAGAGAACAGTGACAGATATACATAGTAAATTAGGTTGAAAAAAGACACAAGTCCATCAAGTTCAACCTTCGCTTCATACCTCAGTAACTAAGAATTTTATAGCTTTCCTGCTACCAATTAAATTAGTCTTTATCAGACCTTCCTGATCTGCCTACTGATAAACAGTATAACTCTGTATGTTCCCTTTTGAAAGAAATGTATCTAATCTTCTCTTAAATGTGTCCATTGTATCTGCCATAACTACCTCCCTGGGCAATGAATTCCACAATTTGACAGACCTTACCGTAAAAAAACCCTTCCTCTGCTGAAGTTTAAACCTCCTTTCCTCTAATCTCAAGAGGTGTCCCCTGGTCACCTGAGCAGGCCTTGGAATAAATAGCTCACCGCAGAGATCCTTGTATTGACCTCTCATATACTTATACAATGTGATAAGGTCTCCTCTTAGTCGTCTTTTCTCTAGAGTAAATAAACCAAGTTTGTTTAGTCGTTCCTCATATGTCAAGTCCTCCATTCCCTTAATTAATTTTGTTGCTCTCCGCTGTACCCTCTCTAGTTCTAGTATATCCTTTTTCAGAACCGGTGCCCAAAATTGCACTGCATACTCAAGGTGAGGTCTTACCAATGATTTGTATAATGGCAAAATAATGTTATCCACTCTTGCTTCAATACCTCTTTTTATGCAAGACAGGACTTTGTTTGCCTTTGCTACTGCTGTTTGACACTGGTCACTGTTTCCAAGTTTGTAGTTGACAAGGATACCCAGGTCTTTTTCTAGCAACGAGTCCCCTAAAATTATTCCATTAAGTTTATAAGTAGCCTTGGGATTGTTTCCTCCCAAATGCATGACTTTACACTTCCCCACATTAAACTTCATATTCCACATGTTTGCCCAATCTGACATTGTATGTAAGTCCCTCTGTAGAGAGAAAATATCCTGTTCTGAATTAATGACTTTGCATAATTTAGTATCATCTGCAAATATTGATATTTTGCTTTCTATATCTATTTCCAGGTCATTTATAAACATGTTAAAAAGCAGCGGACCCAATACTGAACCCTGAGGTACTCCACTCTCCACTTTAACTATACTGGAGAATTTTCCATTTACAACCACACACTGTTCCCTATCCTTCAACCAGTTTTGTATCCAATTGCAAAGGTTATCTCCTAGCCCCAATTTCCTTATTTTATACACCAGCCTTCTGTGTGGTACTGTATCAAATGCCTTTGCAAAGTCTAGATATACTACATCTACTGCCTTGCCATTGTCAAGGTTGCTGCTTACCTCCTCATAGAAGCTGAAAAGATTAGTTTGGCATGACCTATTCTTCATAAAACCATGTTGATTCGTGCTAATGATCTTATTTTTTGTGTTGTAATCCTGAATATAGTCCCTTATTATGCCTTCTAATAGTTTTCCCACTACAGAGGTCAAACTCACTGGTCTATAATTCCCAGGTTCTGTTTTAGTTCCCTTCTTAAATAGAGGCACTATGTTAGCTCTTCGCCAATCCTGTGGCACTGAGTATATAATGTATACTATACACTATCACATTGAGGAGGAGAGAGGCAGAGAACAGTGACAGATATAATGTATACTATACACTATCACAGTGAGGAGGAGAGAGGCAGAGAACAGTGGCAGATATAATGTATATTATACACTATCACAGTGAGGATGAGAGGCAGAGAACAGTGACAGATATAATGTATACTATACACTATCACAGTGAGGATGAGAGGCAGAGAACAGTGACAGATATAATGTATACTATACATGATCACAGTGAGGAGGAGACAGGCAGAGAACAGTGACAGATATAATGTATACTATACACTATCACAGTGAGGATGAGAGGCAGAGAACAGTGACAGATATAATGTATACTATACACTATCACAGTGATGAGGAGAGAGGCAGAGAACAGTGACAGATATAATGTATACTATACACTATCACAGTGAGGAGGAGAGGGGCAGAGAACAGTGACAGATATAATGTATATTATACACTATCACAGTGAGGATGAGAGGCAGAGAGCAGTGACAGGTATAATGTATACTATACACTATCACAGTGAGGAGGAGAGAGGTAGAGAACAGTGACAGATATAATGTATACTATACACTATCACATTGAGGAGGAGAGAGGCAGAGAACAGTGACAGATATAATTTATACTATACACCATCACAGTGAGGAGGAGAGAGGCAGAGAACAGTGACAGATATAATGTACACTAATACATCAGGGCTCAAAATTTCCACTCGCCACTAGCCAATGGTGGCAGTGGCGAGTAACTTTTCAGGTCTGGCTAGTAGCAAAGGACTTAAAATTATAAGCCCTGCTATACATGATCACAGTCAGTAGGAGAGAGGCAGAGAACAGTGACAGATATAGTGAATACTATACACCATCACTGTGAGGAGGAGGTGTAACTACACCGACTGGCATGAAATGCCAGCAATTCATACACTAAGATCTGCAAAGGAAAATATTTGCACATTAACCAAAGGTTCTGCTGATCCAGATCAATAACAGCGTCAGTGATTCAATTACTGAAATTCTATTAGTCCTGTCTCTTCTCTAATGTAAACAAACCCAGTTTGGCTAGTCTCTCTTTATAACTCAGATCCTCCAATCCCTTTATCAGTTTTGTTGCATGTCTCTGCACTTTTTTCAGTTCAATAATGTCTTTTTAAAGACCTGGTGCCAAAAACTGCACATATTCTAGATAAGGTCTAAGGAGAATAATAATATTAACATCCCTTGCTTCTACACCTCTTTTTATACAGGATAGTACCCTATTTGCTGTTGCAGCAGCTGAGTGACTCTGCACACTGCTGTGAAGTATATTGTCTATCAGTTCTCCTAAATCTCTCTCTAATGAGGATTCCCCAAGTTGTTTCCCATTTAGAGTATATGTAGCAAGTTTGTTTCTACAGCCCAGATGCATAACCTTACATTTATCTACATTAAATGCAATCTGCCACTTTTCTGCCCATTCACTCAGTTTATCTAAATCCTTCTGTAGGGAAAAAACATCCAGCTCTGTATGTATTTCCTTACAAAGCTTAGTGTCATCAGCAATGATTGAGATGCTACTTTCAATTCCTACTTCTAGATCATTAAAAAAAATTAAAAGCATTGGGTCCAAGACTGAACTCTGCGGAACCCCACTTATAACTTTAGACCAAATTGAAAAGGTCCCTTTTATAATAACTCTCTGCCATCTATAATTTAACCAGTTCTCAGTCCATGTACAGCTATCACCTTCCAAAATGAAGCCTTTTAATTTATGCAGTAACCTGTTGTGAGGCACTGTATCAAAGGCTTTTGCAAAATCCAAGTATACTACATCAACAGCAATTCTTTTGTCCAAATTACTACATGCCCTTTTGTAAAATGTAAGTAAATTAATCTGACATGATCTATTCTTCATAAAACCATGCTGACCCCTAATAATTTTGTTTGTTTTCAAATAGTTCTGAACACTATCAGTTAGTAACCCTTCTAGTATCTTACCTACTATGGAAGTCACATAGTTCTGAATACTGTCAGTTAGTAACCCTTCTAATATCTTACCCACTATGGAAGTCACATAATTCTGAATTGGTGTTACAGACCTAAGTTCATTAGGTACTCTTGGGTGTATACCATCAGGTCCAGGTGATTTATTCACATAAAAGTTTCCATCCACTTTTGGACTTTGTCTATTTGTACATGATGGAGGGAATTCTGTGGTATTGTCTATTTGCCCATAGCCTGCTGTTTTCTTTGTAGATACAGTAGCAAATAATGTATTTAGGGTTTTAGCCATAGCCTTATTCTCTCTAATCAATTCACCTGTCCGCCTTAAAAAGGACCAATATAAACCTTGAAGGGATAGTAATGTTTCACAATAAAGCAGCTCCAATTAATCTCGTTCAATTACTCTTGAACTATAACTCTGGTAGTACTGAAATAACACTCTCCATGGCCCAAATACTATGAAAATTAATTGGAACTGCTTTTATTTTGAAACTTTACTAGGTCCATCCACGAACTTAGGTATCTGTTACACTGGTGGCAGCAGTGGGATCTTTTCTCTCATTCCACTGAGGGGATCCAAACCACCACCTGGGATCCAGCCAGTAAGATGACCGATGCTTACAGGCATCGATCAGTTGCAGAGCTCCAGCACATGGTGGAGAAACGTGGACGAGATGCTCGGGGCTTGAAAAAACAAGAGTTGGTGAACCTTCTTCATGATATGAACGAAGAAATTGTGGAGAGAGCCAGAGTCACAGATTTGCCTCCAGAGGATAATTACAGCACCCGTTCCAATGCCTCTGTTTCCCCGATGGCTCCACTGCCTGCTGCATCCCTCTCAGACATGGTAAGCCAAAGGGTGGCATCTCGCTTGGCATTAGCAGGACCTGAAACCTCTCCGGAATTCTGAATTCGGACTATTCTCACTGTGGAGGAGGAGTATCTAGAGAAGTTGTCTCAGGGCTGCCCCAGTCCCCCTAGCCACACTAGTGACGCCCGGTCAGAAACTATGGAACATAACCAACAACTCATGCATCAGCTCTTCAAAATATTTGATGACAAGGTGGGGGACATTGCGGGACTTTGAATGCCAATGTCAAGTGGTTCAGGTGGATCAGCAAGACTGGTTGACCATCTTGGTTGGCGAGCTAACAGGGATAGCCGCGGATGCATACAGGGTCATCCCGGACGCCTGGATTACTGACTACCCAGAGATAAAACAACAGTTGTTTCAACGGTACGCCATCACCCCAGACACTTACCAGAGACTGTTCAGGGAAGGATGCCGGCAACCTAAAGAAACCCACATGGAATGGGTCTACAAGATAGAATGTGCCTGCTGAAATTGGCTGCAGGGACGTGGAGCACAGACTTTAGAGGACTGTTGCCAGCAGATGCTCCTGGAACAGTTTTTTCACCAAGTTACCCCAGAAGTGAGGGACTGGGTCTATGATCATGGCCTCTGCACTGTTACTGTGGCTGTGGAATTAGCCGCCAAATTTAAGGAATCCCAGCGGCTGGGACAGCGGGCAGCCACCATTCATGGGCCCCCCGGGACAAGTGGAACTCTCTCTGTGGGCGCTTCTGCCCCGGCCTCCTGGCCTGTACCCCCTGGACCTCACCAGGGGCCTCCTCAGGGCCAGCCCCGGTCCAGCCCTGGTCCAGAATGTTACCAATGCCATCAGCGGGGCCACATGTGGCCTAATTGCCCAAAGAATCGGACTAATCCTGTGCCCCAGTCTGGTCCCTCACCTTGGGACCCCTGTGCTAGCCCTCCACTCGGTACGTCATAATAAGCTCCAGACAGCTTGGGAAGGGCCCTACCAGGTTGTGGAGAGAAACTACATATCTGAGAGCCAGGGGTCCCCAGTTGAGGGACCGGAGGGTCTGTCACATTAATGCTCTCAAACCCTACAATGAGCTCCCTGAGGACATTTTTGCTATATGTACCCTGGCCAGTTAGGAGACAGAAGATAGGGAACTCCCCGACCTCCAGGCAGATACCCACCCTGACTCCTCACCTAGCCTGGTCCCCTTAGGGCCTCATCTCACCCCAGAGCAGCAGGGTCAGCTCAGCGATATCCTAACATGGTGGCCAACCCTTTTCTCCCTGTTGCCCAGCCATACAGCCCTAACAGACCATAAGGTGGAGACGTTAGACCAAGCCCCCTTCAACAACCTGCTTACTGGGTGCCAGAAGCAGTTAAGTCCCACATCCAGTGAGAGATCAGGGAAATGCAGGAGTTGGGGTTGATTGAGGGGTCTGACAGCCCGTGGACCTCCCTGGTAGTCCTCCTCCCCAAGAAAGACGGGACCACTCGATTTTGTGTGAATTACCGGCGGCTCAATGAGAAGACAGTGACTGATGCTTACCCAATGCCCCAGGTAGACGACCTCCTTGAAAGACTTGCTGGGGCCAGCTTTGTCACCACCCTGGACCTAAGTAGAGGGTACTGGCAGATTCCCTTGGCCCCTGAGGCAATGGCCAAATCCACCTTCATCACCCCGTTCAGCTTGTACCAATTTACAGTCATGCCGTTCGGGATGAAGAATGCCCCTGCCACCTTTCAGATCGCCTATTCACTAGGGCTCAGGAATTTGCTTGTGCCTACTTAGATGACATAGTGGTCTACAGTGAATCCTGGGAGGAACATCTACTGCATGTGGAGGACATTCTAGGGAAAGTCCATAAGGCAGGGCTGACTATTTGCCCCGAAAAATGTCAACTAGGTATGGGGGTGGTCCAATACCTAGACCACAGGGAGGGCAGTGGGTGCCATCGTCCGGAACCAGCCAAAACAGAGGCCATTGTCAACTGGACCCAACCCTAAACCAAGAAACAGGTCCTAGCTTTCCTGGGGATGGCTGGCTACTACCGGAGATTCTCCCCCAGTACAGCGTTCTGCCCTATCTTCCTTACTAATAATAGAATCCCCTACCACCACCGTCTGTCAATGTGTGCCTGAGTCTCGAATCCCATCAGTGCTGTTTTCCCAGACCCGTGAATCTGTATTGCTGCATGGATGACTGGAACACTGGATCCTTGAATGGGGATCAAAGGGGACCCTTCAGACCATTCCAGAATAAAACAACAGGATGCACTTCTAGTCCACAATGACCTACTCCTTTATTAGGAGAACAGGGGACATATTATAGCAAAACTAGATACAATACAAAAATGGTAGCATAAACATAGCATAGAATGGGACAATACATGGTGACAATGGTGTGTAACATACAACAACAGGGAAGTATACAGTGTGGGAACTTTACATAAGTCAGTCTTGCCACTCCGATCCCCAACCAATAGGAATCGCAGTGACATGAGCCAGACGACCAAACCGGACACGAGTCCAAGAATGTCCTACAACCGCTTCCTTCTGCTCAGTCAGCAGACCCCTCTCAAGACTGGCCGTCTCCCTCAGTGTTGCAACTTGCCTCTCCAGATCTCTAATTTGAGCTTTCAGAGAGGCTATTTACTCAAATCTGCCACAGTGATATGCACCCAGAGAAGTTGTTCCAGATGTGCAAACATATAACAGCTTGTGCAGTGAGATAAACGGACAGTCATGCTACCACACACACTATGTCAGTTACCACACGTTAAAAATTATGCAGAAAAAAATACCTGCACAACAAAGTTAATAAATATGTGTTCCCCTGGTCAATCCCCTGTTTAAATTCCCAACACTTACCACACTTCTGCACTTGCTTGAATCCTTTGTTTAAATTCCCAGCACTTACCACACTTCAGCACTTACACACTGATGCAAGATTGACACGTTCAAGTATTCACTGTTCCTCTCCTTTATATAGCAGAAAGCACTAATTACAACCCAGCAAACACCACAAGCACTCCCACCACTCACAGACTGCAATCACTTATACAGCTGCAAAGGGAGGGAATAAAAAGGTTTTTTTTTTTTTTGACACCGCTTTGTGCAATTGAATAAATTATTTAGAACAAGACCAAAGTATTTTTTTTACACAGACTAATTTATAAACACACCAAAAAATGATGTGAGAGGCTCTGAGTAGGAACAAAAGCACAATGGCCTGTTCTCTGGCTAGTCACCGCTCAAGAGCATCTCATTTTAGCTCTCTAGTGCCATTACAGAGGAGAAATTTCCACATACACATTATACTAATCCCACCCATAAGGGCAGTACAGTACCAAAATGATGGGCAAGTCCCCTCTGCACAGAAAAACCAGCTAACCCCCAACATACATTTCGGCCTCATCAGTGAAGTGCAGTTGGCTTCCCTAGGCACTGAGAGCAAGGGGTCCACGTCTGGATTACCCTTTACACTTAGGGAGAGACAGAGACCCTAAGTGTTTCACAGAAACAGCCAAAAAACGATGTGAGAGGCTCTGAGCACGAACAAAAGCACAATGGCCTGTTCTCCAGCTAGTCACCACTCAATAGCATCATATTTTAGCTCTCTAGTGCCATTACAGAGGAGAAGTTTCCACGTACACATTAGACTAATCACGCCCATAAGGGCGGTCTAGTGCCATTACAGAGGAGAAATTTCCACATACATTATTAACTAATCCCGCCCATAAGGGCGGTCCAGTACCAAAATGATGGGCAAGTCCCCTCTGCACAGAAAAAACAGCTAACCCCAGACGTACGTTTCAGCCTTATTTGGGCCTCGTCAGTGAGGTGCAGCTGGCTTCCCTAGGCACTGAGAACAAGGGGTCCACGTCTGGAGAGACCCTAAGTGTTTCACAGAAACAAGCCAAAAAATTATGTGAGAGGTTCTGAGCACGAACAAAAGCACAATGGCCTGTTCTCTGGCTAGACACCGCTCAAGAGCATCACATTTTAGCTCTCTAGTGCCATTACAGAGGAAAAATTTCCACATACAACTCCCCTCTGCACGGAAAAACCAGCTAACCCCCGACGTACATTTCGGCCTTATTTGGACCTCGTCAGTGAGGTGCAGCTGGCTTCCCTAGGCACTGAGAGCAGGGGGTCCACATCTGGATTACCCTTTACACTTATGGAGAGACCATAAGTGTTTCACAGAAACAAGCCAAAAAATTATGTGAGAGGTTCTGAGCACGAACAAAAGCACAATGGCCTGTTCTACAGCTAGACACCGCTCAACAGCATCACATTTTAGCTCTCTAGTGCCATTACAGAGGAGAAATTTCAACATACACATTAGACTAATCCCACCCATAAAGGCAGTCTAGTACCAAAATGATGGGCAAGTCCTCTCTGCACAGAAAAAACAGCTAACCGCTGATGTACATTTCGGCCATATTCGGGCCTTGTCAGTGAAGTGCAGCTGGCTTCCCTAGGCACTGAGAGCAGGGGGTCCACATCTGGATTACCCTTTACACTTACGGAGAGACCCTAAGTGTTTCACAGAAACAAGCCAAAAAATTATGTGAGAGGCTCTGAGCATGAACAAAAGCACAATGGCCTGTTCTCCGGCTAGTCACCGCTCAAGAGCATCACATTTTAGCTCTCTAGTGCCATTACAGAGGAGAAATTTCCACATACACATTAGACTAATCGCGCCCATAAGGGCAGTCCAGTAACAAAATGATGGGCAAGTCCCCTGTGCACGGAAAAACCAGCTAATCTCAGACGTATGTTTCTGCCTTATTTGGGCCTCGTCAGTGAGGTGCAGCTGGCTTCCCTAAGCACTGAGAGCAAGGGGTCCACGTCTGGATTACCCTTTACACTTAGGGAGAAACCCTAAGTGTTTCGCAGAAACAAGCCAAAAATTGATGTGAGAGGCTCTGAGCAGGAACAAAAGCACAATGGCCTGTTCTCCGGCTAGACACCGCTCAAGAGCATCACATTTTAGCTCTCTAGTGCCATTACAGAGAAGAAATTTCCACATATACATTAGACTAATCCCACCCATAAGGACGGTCTAGTACCAAAATGATGGGCAAGTCCCCTCTGCACGGAAAAAAACAGCTAACCCCAGACATACATTTCTACCTTATTTGGGCCTAGTCAGTGAGGTGCAGCTGCCTTCCCTAGGCACTGAGAGCAAGGGGTCCACGTCGGTATTACCCTTTACACTTAGGGAGAGACCCTAAGTGTTTCACAGAAACAAGCCAAAAAATGATGTGAGAGGCTCTGAGCACGAACAAAAGTACAATGGCCTGTTCTCCGGCTAGTCACCGCTCAAGAGTATCACATTTTAGCTCTCTAGTGCTATTACAGAGGAGAAATTTCCACATACACATTAGACTAATCCCGCCCATAAGGCCTGTCTAGTACCAAAATGATGGGCAAGTACCCTCTGCATGGAAAAACCAGCTAACCTCAGATGTACACGTTTCTGCCTTATTTGGGCCTCATCAGTGAGGTGCAGCTGGCTTCCCTAGGCACTGAGAGCAAGGGGTCCACGTCTGGATTACCCTTTATACTTAGGGAGAAACCCTAAGTGTTTCGCAGAAACAAGCCAAAAAATGATGTGAGAGGCTCTGAGCACGAACAAAAGCACAATGGCCTGTTCTCCGGCTAGTCACCGCTCAAGAGTATCACATTTTAGCTCTCTAGTGCTATTACAGAGGAGAAATTTCCACATACACATTAGACTAATCCCGCCCATAAGGGCAGTCTAGTACCAAAATGATGGGCAAGTCCCCTCTGCACAGAAAAAAACCAGCTAACCCCAGACATACATTTCTACCTTATTTGGGCCTAGTCAGTGAGGTGCAGCTGGCTTCCCTAGGCACTGAGAGCAAGGGGCCCACGTCTGGATTACCCTTTACACTTAGGGAGAGACCTAGGGAAGCCAGCTGCACCTCACTGACTAGGCCCAAATAAGGCCAAAACGTACGTCTGGGTTAACTAGTTTTTCCATGCAGAGTGGATTTGCCCATCATTTTGGTACTGGACCGCCCATATGGGCGGGATTAGTTAATAATGTATGTGGAAATTTCTCCTCTGTAATGGCACTAGAGAGCTAAAATGTGATGCTCTTGAGTGGTGACTAGCCAGAGAACAGGCCATTGTGCTTTTGTTCGTGCTCAGAGCCTCTCACATAATTTATTGGCTAATTTATAAACACATACAAAGTTTAAATAAAATGAGTGTGTTTTATTGCTGTGAAGCAATGTGATACACTTATATATACACACTAAACAGTCTGATTGCTTAGAAAGAGGGACACTAAAGTGGGAAAGGGGACAGAGGGATTTGGCCCCCAAGAAAGGAACTGTCCCATCTGAAGAGCATACCAGGGAACTTCTTCTCCTTGAGCACCCGGAAAGGACTCGTGCTGTCGGACAGGGGGAGTCAATGACACAGCCAGCACTGGGCCTTCATCATATGTACGTTGCAGTACATTGGAGGCCTCTGGCCCCATTTGCCATAGAAGTTCTCCTCAGTCCTTTTGTGCAAAATTTTCAAGTGTTCCTCTTCCAGAAATGTTAGGAGTCCATACTTCCCAAGTGTCCCTCTTTTGGAGATATTAGTGCTCCATACCTCCCAAGTGTCTCTTTTTCTGAGATATTAGGGTTCCATACCTCCAAATGTTCCTCTTTTGGAGGAACAGTATATCTTTGAGGTCCAAATCCCTCTGGTCCTCATAACCACCCTGGTGTCCCTGTGTTTAGGAGATCAGACTGTGTGGTGTGTATATAAATGTATCACCCTGGTGTTCCTGTGTTTAGGAGATCAGACTGTGTGGTGTGTATATAAGTGTATCACCCTGGTGTCCCTGTGTTTAAGAGATCAGACTGTGTGGTGTGTATAGAAGTCTATCACCCTGGTGTCCCTGTGTTTAGGACATCAGACTGTGTGGTGTGTATAGAAGTGTATCACCCTGGTGTCCCTGTGTTTAGGAGATCAGACTGTGTGGTGTGTATATAGGTGTATCACCCTGGTGTCCCTGTGTTTAGGAGATCAGACTGTGTGGTGTGTATATAAGTGTATCACTCTGGTGTCCCTGTGTTTAGGAGATCAGACTGTGTTGTGTGTATATAAGTGTATCACCCTGGTGTCCCTGTGTTTAGGAGATCAGACTGTGTGGTGTGTATATAAGTGTATCACCCTGGTGTCCCTGTGTTTAGGAGATCAGACTGTGTGGTGTGTATATAAATGTATCACCCTGGTGTCCCTGTGTTTAGGAGATCAGACTGTGTGGTGTGTATATAAGTGTATCACCCTGGTGTCCCTGTGTTTAGGAGATCAGACTGTGTGGTGTGTATATAAATGTATCACCCTGGTGTCCCTGTGTTTAGGAGATCAGACTGTGTGGTGTGTATATCAGTGTATCACCCTGATGTCCCTGTGTTTAGGAGATCAGACTGTGTGGTGTGTATAGAAGTGTATCACCCTGGTGTCCCTGTGTTTAGGAGATCAGACTGTGTGGTGTGTATATCAGTGAATCACCCTGGTGTCCCTGTGTTTAGGAGATCAGACTGTGTGGTGTGTATATAAGTGTATCACCCTGGTGTCCCTGTGTTTAGGAGATCAGACGGTGTGGTGTGTATATAAGTGTATCACCCTGGTGTCCCTGTGTTTAGGAGAGCAGACTGTGTGGTGTGTATATAAGTGTATCACCCTGGTGTCCCTATGTTTAGGAGATCAGACTGTGTGGTGTGTATAGAAGTGTATCACCCTGGTGTCCCTGTGTTTAGGAGATCAGACTGTGTGGTGTGTATATAAGTGTATCACCCTGGTGTATCTGTGTTTAGGAGATCAGACTGTGTGGTGTGTATATAAGTGTATCACCCTGGTGTCCCTGTGTTTAGGAGATCAGACTGTGTGGTGTGTATAGAAGTGTATCACCCTGGTGTCCCTGTGTTTAGGAGATCAGACTGTGTGGTGTGTATAGAAGTGTATCACCCTGGTGTCCCTGTGTTTAGGAGATCAGACTGTGTGGTGTGTATATAAATGTATCACCCCGGTGTCCCTGTGTTTAGGACATCAGACTGTGTGGTGTGTATATAAGTGTATCACCTTGGAGTCCCTGTGTTTAGGAGATCAGACTGTGTGATGTGTATAGAAGTGTATCACCCTGGTGTCCCTGTGTTTAGGAGATCAGACTGTGTGGTGTGTATATAAGTGTATCACCCTGGTGTCCCTGTGTTTAGGAGATCAAACTGTGTGGTGTGTATATAAGTGTATCACTCTGGTGTCCCTGTGTTTAGGAGATCAGACTGTGTGGTGTGTATAGAAGTGTATCACCCTGGTGTCCCTGTGTTTAGGAGATCAGACTGTGTGGTGTGTATAGAAGTGTATCACCCTGGTGTCCCTGTGTTTAGGAGATCAGACTGTGTGGTGTGTATATAAGTGTATCACCCTGGTGTCCCTGTGTTTAGGAGATCAGACTGTGTGGTGTGTATATAAGTGTATCACTCTGGTGTCCCTGTGTTTAGGAGATCAGACTGTGTTGTGTGTATATAAGTGTATCACCCTGGTGTCCCTGTGTTTAGGAGATCAGACTGTGTGTTGTGTATATATAAGTGTATCACCCTATTGTCCCTGTGTTTAGGAGATCAGACTGTGTGGTGTGTATATAAGTGTATCACCCTGGTGTCCCTGTGTTTAGGAGATCAGACTGTGTGGTATGTATATAACTGTATCACCCTGGTGTCCCTCTGTTTAGGAGATCAGACTGTGTGGTCTGTATAGAAGTGTATCACCCTGGTGTCCTTGTGTTTAGGAGATCAGACTGTGTGGTGTGTATATAAGTGTATCACCCTGGTGTCCCTGTGTTTAGGAGAGCAGACTGTGTGGTGTGTATATAAGTGTATCACCCTGGTGTCCCTATGTTTAGGAGATCAGACTGTGTGGTGTGTATAGAAGTGTATCACCCTGGTGTCCCTGTGTTTAGGAGATCAGACTGTGTGGTGTGTATATAAGTGTATCACCCTGGTGTATCTGTGTTTAGGAGATCAGACTGTGTGGTGTGTATATAAGTGTATCACCCTGGTGTCCCTGTGTTTAGGAGATCAGACTGTGTGGTGTGTATAGAAGTGTATCACCCAGGTGTCCCTGTGTTTAGGAGATCAGACTGTGTGGTGTGTATAGAAGTGTATCACCCTGGTGTCCCTGTGTTTAGGAGATCAGACTGTGTGGTGTGTATATAAATGTATCACCCCGGTGTCCCTGTGTTTAGGACATCAGACTGTGTGGTGTGTATATAAGTGTATCACCTTGGAGTCCCTGTGTTTAGGAGATCAGACTGTGTGATGTGTATAGAAGTGTATCACCCTGGTGTCCCTGTGTTTAGGAGATCAGACTGTGTGGTGTGTATATAAGTGTATCACCCTGGTGTCCCTGTGTTTAGGAGATCAAACTGTGTGGTGTGTATATAAGTGTATCACTCTGGTGTCCCTGTGTTTAGGAGATCAGACTGTGTGGTGTGTATAGAAGTGTATCACCCTGGTGTCCCTGTGTTTAGGAGATCAGACTGTGTGGTGTGTATAGAAGTGTATCACCCTGGTGTCCCTGTGTTTAGGAGATCAGACTGTGTGGTGTGTATATAAGTGTATCACCCTGGTGTCCCTGTGTTTAGGAGATCAGACTGTGTGGTGTGTATATAAGTGTATCACTCTGGTGTCCCTGTGTTTAGGAGATCAGACTGTGTGGTGTGTATAGAAGTGTATCACCCTGGTGTCCCTGTGTTTAGGAGATCAGACTGTGTGGTGTGTATGTAAGTGTATCACCCTGGTGTCCCTGTGTTTAGGAGATCAGACTGTGTTGTGTGTATATAAGTGTATCACCCCGGTGTCCCTGTGTTTAGAAGATCAGATTGTGTGGTGTGTATATAAGTGTATCACCCTGATGTCCCTGTGTTTAGGAGATCAGACTTTGCGGTGTGTATATAAATGTATAACCCTGGTGTCCCTGTGTTTAGGAGATCAGACTGTGTGGTGTGTATATAAGTGTATCACCCTGGTGTCCCTGTGTTTAGGAGATCAGACTGTGTGGTGTGTATAGAAGTGTATCACCCTGGTGTCCCTGTGTTTAGGAGATCAGACTGTGTGGTGTGTATGTAAGTGTATCACCCTGGTGTCCCTGTGTTTAGGAGATCAGACTGTGTTGTGTGTATATAAGTGTATCACCCCGGTGTCCCTGTGTTTAGAAGATCAGATTGTGTGGTGTGTATATAAGTGTATCACCCTGATGTCCCTGTGTTTAGGAGATCAGACTGTGTGGTGTGTATATAAGTGTATCACCCTGGTGTCCCTGTGTTTAGGAGATCAGACTGTGTGGTGTGTATATAAGTGTATCACCCTGGTGTCCCTGTGTTTAGGAGATCAGACTGTGTGGTGTGTATAGAAGTGTATCACCCTGGTGTCCCTGTGTGTAGGAGATCAGACTGTGTGGTGTGTATAGAAGTGTATCACCCTGGTGTCCCTGTGTGTAGGAGATCAGACTGCGTGGTGTGTATATAAGTGTATCACCCTGGTGTCCCTGTGTTTAGGAGATCAGACTGTGTGGTGTGTATAGAAGTGTATCACCTGGTGTCCCTGTGTTTAGGAGATCAGACTGTGTGATGTGTATATAAGTGTATCACCCCGGTGTCCCTGTGTGTAGGAGATCAGACTGCGTGGTGTGTATATAAGTGTATCACCCTGGTGTCCCTGTGTTTAGGAGATCAGACTGTGTGGTGTGTATAGAAGTGTATCACCCTGGTGTCCTTGTGTTTAGGAGATCAGACTGTGTGGTGTGTATAGAAGTGTATCACCTGGTGTCCCTGTGTTTAGGAGATCAGACTGTGTGGTGTGTATAGAAGTGTATCACCCTGGTGTCCCTGTGTTTAGGAGATCAGACTGTGTGGTGTGTGTATATAAGTGTATCACCCTGGTGTCCCTGTGTTTAGGAGATCAGACTGTGTGGTGTGTATATAAGTGTATCACCCTGGTGTCCCTGTGTTTAGGAGATCAGACTGTGTGGTGTGTATATAAGTGTATCACCCCGGTGCCCCTGTGTTTAGGAGATCAGACAGTGTGGTGTGTATATAAGTGTATCACCCTGGTGTCCCTGTGTTTAGGAGATCAGACAGTGTGGTGTGTATATAAGTGTATCACCCTGGTGTCCCTGTGTTTAGGAGATCAGACTGTGTGGTGTGTATAGAAGTGTATCACCTGGTGTCCCTGTGTTTAGGAGATCAGACTGTGTGGTGTGTATAGAAGTGTATCACCCTGGTGTCCCTGTGTTTAGGAGATCAGACTGTGTGGTGTGTGTATATAAGTGTATCACCCTGGTGTCCCTGTGTTTAGGAGATCAGACTGTGTGGTGTGTATATAAGTGTATCACCCTGGTGTCCCTGTGTTTAGGAGATCAGACTGTGTGGTGTATATATAAGTGTATCACCCTGGTGTCCCTGTGTTTAGGAGATCAGACTGTGTGGTGTGTATAGAAGTGTATCACCCTGGTGTCCCTGTGTTTAGGAGATCAGACTGTGTGGTGTGTATATAAGTGTATCACCCTGGTGTCTCTGTGTTTAGGAGATCAGACTGTGTGGTGTGTATATAAGTGTATCACCCTGGTGCCCCTGTGTTTAGGAGATCAGACAGTGTGGTGTGTATATAAGTGTATCACCCTGGTGTCCCTGTGTTTAGGAGATCAGACTGTGTGATGTGTATATAAGTGTATCACCCTGGTGTCCCTGTGTTTAGGAGATCAGACTGTGTGGTGTGTATATAAGTGTATCACCCTGATGTCCCTGTGTGTAGGAGATCAGACTGTGTGGTGTGTATATAAGTGTATCACCCTGATGTCCCTGTGTTTAGGAGATCAGACAGTGGGGTGTGTATATAAGTGTATCACCCTGGTGTCCCTGTGTTTAGGAGATCAGACTGTGTGGTGTGTATATAGGTGTATCACCCTGGTGTCCCTGTGTTTAGGAGATCAGACAGTGGGGTGTGTATATAAGTGTATCACCCTGGTGTCCCTGTGTTTAGGAGATCAGACTGTGTGGTGTGTATATAAGTGTATCACCCTGGTGTCCCTGTGTTTAGGAGATCAGACAGTGGGGTGTGTATATAAGTGTATCACCCTGGTGTCCCTGTGTTTAGGAGATCAGACTGTGTGGTGTGTATATAAGTGTATCACCCTGGTGCCCCTGTGTTTAGGAGATCAGACAGTGTGGTGTGTATATAAGTGTATCACCCTGGTGTCCCTGTGTTTAGGAGATCAGACTGTGTGATGTGTATATAAGTGTATCACCCTGGTGTCCCTGTGTTTAGGAGATCAGACTGTGTGGTGTGTATATAAGTGTATCACCCTGGTGTCCCTGTGTTTAGGAGATCAGACTGTGTGGTGTGTATATATAAGTATCACCCTGGTGTCCCTGTGTTTAGGAGATCAGACTGTGTGGTGTGTATATAAGTGTATCACCCTGGTGTCCCTGTGTTTAGGAGATCAGACTGTGTGGTGTGTATATAAGTGTATCACCCTGGTGTCCCTGTGTTTAGGAGATCAGACTGTGTCGTGTGTATATAAGTGTATCACCCTGATGTCCCTGTGTTTAGGAGATCACACTGTGTGGTGTGTATAGAAGTGTATCACCCTGGTGTCCCTGTGTTTAGGAGATCAGACTGTGGTGTGTGTATAGAAGTGTATCACCCTGGTGTCCCTGTGTTTAGGAGATCAGACTGTGTGGTGTGTATATAAGTGTATCACCCTGATGTCCCTGTGTTTAGGAGATCACACTGTGTGGTGTGTATAGAAGTGTATCACCCTGGTGTCCCTGTGTTTAGGAGATCAGACTGTGGTGTGTGTATAGAAGTGTATCACCTTGGTGTCCTGTGTTTAGGAGATCAGACTGTGTGGTGTGTATATAAGTGTATCACCCTGATGTCCCTGTGTTTAGGAGATCACACTGTGTGGTGTGTATAGAAGTGTATCACCCTGGTGTCCCTGTGTTTAGGAGATCAGACTGTGTGGTGTATATCAGTGTATCACCCTGGTGTCCCTGTGTTTAGGAGATCAGACTGTGTGGTGTGTGTATATAAGTGTATCACCCTGGTGTCTCTGTGTTTAGGAGATCAGACTGTGTGGTGTGTATATAAGTGTATCACCCTGGTGTCCCTGTGTTTAGGAGATCAGACTGTGTGGTGTGTATATAAGTGTATCACCCTGGTGTCCCTGTGTTTAGGAGATCAGACTGTGTGGTGTGTATATAAATGTATCACCCTGGTGTCCCTGTGTTTAGGAGATCAGACTGTGTGGTGTGTATATAAGTGTATCACCCTGGTGTCCCTGTGTTTAGGAGATCACACTGTGTGGTGTGTATATAAGTGTATCACCCTGATGTCCCTGTGTTTAGGAGATCAGACTGTGTGGTGTGTATAGAAGTGTATCACCCTGGTGTCCCTGTGTTTAGGAGATCAGACTGTGCGGTGTGTATATAAGTGTATCACCCTGGTGTCCCTGTGTTTAGGAGATCAGACTGTGTGGTGTGTATAGAAGTGTATCACCCTGGTGTCCCTGTGTTTAGGAGATCAGACTGTGTGGTGTGTATATAAGTGTATCACCCTGGTGTCCCTGTGTTTAGGAGATCAGACTATGTGGTGTGTATATAAGTGTATCACCCCGGTGTCCTTGTGTGTAGGAGATCAGACTGTGTGGTGTGTATAGAAGTGTATCACCCTGGTGTCCCTGTGTTTAGGAGATCAGACTGTGTGGTGTGTATAGAAGTGTATCACCCTGGTGTCCCTGTGTTTAGGAGATCAGACTGTGTGGTGTGTATATAAGTGTATCACCCTGGTGTCCCTGTGTTTAGGAGATCAGACTATGTGGTGTGTATATAAGTGTATCACCCTGGTGTCCCTGTGTTTAGGAGATCAGACTGTGTGGTGTGTATATAAGTGTATCACCCTGGTGTCCCTGTGTGTAGGAGATCAGACTGTGTGATGTGTATAGACGTGTATCACCCTGGTGTCCCTGTGTTTAGGAGATCAGACTGTGTGGTGTGTATATAAGTGTATCACCCTGGTGTCCCTGTGTTTAGGAGATCAGACAGTGTGATGTGTATATAAGTGTATCACTCTGGTGTCCCTGTGTTTAGGAGATCAGACTGTGTGGTGTGTACATAAGTGTTTCACATTGCACCAAGTAATAAAACTCACATTAATATTTGTTTAAACTTCAGTATTTGTGTTTATAAATTAGACTGTGTAAATAAAATACTTTGGTCTTGCTCTAAATCATTTATTCAGTTACACAAAGAGGTGTGAATAGGTCATGAAATAAGCTAAAAATTCTCAGTAATGCCCCGTCCACCAGTCATGTCCCCAGCGACACTCTTTAGCCATTTGAAACGTTGGGAGACCTGGGCCCTTGATGCGCATTGTGACATAGAAAAAGGGGTTAATTTCAGATTTCATGGGGAAAATTTTCTTCATCAGTATGTTTAGTTTTCATGAAAGGTCCCGCTGAGATGAGAAAGCTTCATACCAGGAATGTTTATCTTCAGTCTTCAGGCCGGGATTTATCATAATCTTTGGTCAATTGTGAAATGTAGACAAATCTTCATAAACTTGTCACAAAGCCATCGTGCAACCAGACATTTAACTGCTCGAGTACCAGAGGAGTTAGAAACAGATTGCACTGCAGGTGAAGCTAGCACTGGACAGACCATACTCACAAAGAAAAGGGGAGAAATTATTTAGCAACTGATGGGAGAAATGCTCGTAGGCCCTATAAGGCCCTGGCATTCTGCTGCCACTCCGTACACACCAAGTACAACTTGCCCCTTTTTCACTATAATGGCACTTCAGTTATGTTATGGCCTTGCCTCAGTTACACAGTTTTAAGGTATACATTGCCAATGCCTTATCTGAATATGACGATCTTTCTTAACACTTTGAATGCCAGAGGCAATGTAGCAGGCACTCCTCTGGTACTCAAAAGGTTAAAGGGACTATCTATCTAACTAACTAACTAACTAACTAAACTATTTAATCTAATCTAATTAATTAATTAATCTATTAATTAATTAATTAATTAATCTTTCTTTCTTTCTTTCTTTCTTTCTTTCTTTCTATCTATCTATCTATCTATCTATCTATCTATCTATCTATATCTATCTATCTATATCTATCTATATCTATCTATATATTTGATTGAAGCAGAGGCACTCGTTTAATATTGTGGCAACCGCCTGTGTGCTATTGTTAAAGCCAGCATGTAAATGTAAAATGAAACAAAGCACTCTCAGGTCTAGTCCTGACGAAGGCTGCTGTAATGCACCCGAAACGTTGATCCAATAAATTATCCACTTTTGTCACGAATTTATGGAAGACCTGAGAGTGCTTTGTTTCATTTTACATATATATATATATATATATATATATATATATATATATATATATATATATACTAGCAATGTGGGACGGCGCTGCACGTCAGGATATACAGGGAATTAATGCACACACACACGGATGCAAGACACACACACACACAGAGACACACATGCAAATGTACACGCATGCACTGAGATGCATAAAGAATGACACAGTCATACACACACATATATGCAATACACAACATACTGACACATAGAGTGTGATACAGACATGCAACAAACACAGTGAGGAATACACAGGCACACACACAGACACACACACACACACACACACACACACACACAGAAGTGAGTCATAAGGGGGTGACTTATGTGTCATTGTAATGAGTTTGTGGTTGTACTTATGCCTCCACTGTGGCATTCATTCATATAGTTGAAATGCCTGTGGTAATTGCACATATTATGGTGGAAGGTGAATCGCGCTGGCTCCTGGGGTGTGAGTGAGTGTGAGTGAATGTGTGTGAGTGTGAGTGAGTGGCATTCATTCATGTAGTTGAAATGCATGGGGTAATTGCACGTACTATTGTAGAAGGTGGATCGTGCTGGCTCCCGGGGTGTGAGTGAGTGTGAGTGAGACTATGGTGGAAGGTGGATCGTGCTGGCTTCTGGGGTGTGAGTGAGTGCGTTTGAGTGCGAGAGTGAGTGATTGGGTGTGAGTGATTGCATGTGAGTGATTGTGTGAGTGTGTTAGTGAGTGTGTGTGATTCAGTGGGAGTGTGTAAGTGTGAGAGAGTGTGAGTGTGAGAGTGAGTGAGTGAGAGGGTGTATGAGAGTGAGTGAGAGAGTGTGAGTGAAAGAGTGTGTGTGATTGAGTGTGAGTGTGTGTGACTGAGAGTGTGTGTGATAGAGTGAGAGTGTGTGATAGAGTGAGTGTGTGAGAGAGTGTGAGTAAGAGAGTGTGAGTGAGTGAGAGAGTGTGAGTGTATGTGTGAAAGATTGTGTGAGAGTGTGTGATTGAGTGGGAGTGTGTACGTGTGAGAGAGTGTGAGTGAGTGTGAGAGTGTGTGAGTGAGAGGGTGTATGAGAGTGAGTGAGAGAGTGTGAGTGAAAGAGTGTGTGTGATTGAGTGTGATTGTGTGTGATTGAGAGTGTGTGTGATAAAGTGAGAGTGTGTGTGATAGCGTGAGTGCGTGAGAGAGTGTGAATGAGAGCGTGTGAGAGTGTGTGAGTGAGAAAGTGTGAGTATGTGTGAAAGTGTGTGAGTGAGAGTGTGTGAGTGAGAGAGTGTGTGTGTGTGAATTATTGTGAGTGTGTATGATTGAGTGTGTGTGAGTGTGTGTGAGAGTGTGAGTGACAGTGGGAGTGTGTGATTGAGTGTGTGTGAGTGTGTGTGTGTTTTTTGTCTGATGTGTTTGTTTCTGTTTTATAGGAGCAAGTGGCAGCCATTTTGTTTTTTCAGTTGCTTGGATAGCGGTGGGCGGGCTGGATAGTGGGGGCAGGCCAACTCCCTGCATGATTTAAATCACTCCCCCACTGAATCACCCAATGGGAGCAGTAACTCCTCCTTACTTAACCCTTTGAGTGCCAGAGGAGTAGGAAACGCATTGCGTTGCGTACCCAGGAAGGGGAAGGGGAGGTTGAGGCATTGGTGTAATCAGTGACTGCACCAGTGCCACATAGAGAGGCGTTTGGTCTGTTGGATCGGTGCCACATAGAGAGGCGTTTGGTCTGTTGGATCAGTACCACATAGAGAGGCGTTTGGTCTGTTGGATCAGCGCCACATAGAGAGGCATTTGGTCTGTTGGATCAGTACCACATAGAGGGACATTTGGTCTGGGTGGCAGGATGGGACTAGATTGGACATTCTCCAGCATCTAATATCTGTGAAATATGCAATAACCCTGTTCCTGTCATTGGTGGACAGGCGATTTCCTTCTACCTCCAAGCCTTCCCTTTATGGTACAGTAACCATTCTTGTCTCCCCAAACGTACCCTTGACTCACATTGTAATCGTGGGTATCCAGGGTAAATCAGTAGTCTGTATAACTGGTTGTAAATATTATTCTATTAAAGTAATCACATCCAGTCTACACTTGTTACGTGTGTCATACCACTTCAGCAGACATGGGCCCCTTGCTCTCAGTACCTAGGGAAGCCAGCTGCACCTCACTAATGATGCCCACACAAGGCTGAAATGTACGTCCTTCTAGAGGAGACTTACCTGTCATTTTGGAACTGGGCCCTCTTTTTGGGTGGGATTAATCTAATACGTACATGGATATTTCTCCTCTGTAATGGCTCTAGAGAGTTAAATGTGATGCTTTGAGCGATG
The DNA here is from genome assembly GCA_037306005.1 of Rhinophrynus dorsalis. Lineage (NCBI taxonomy): Eukaryota > Metazoa > Chordata > Amphibia > Anura > Rhinophrynidae > Rhinophrynus > Rhinophrynus dorsalis. The sequence goes on along the minus strand of CM074727.1, from coordinate 182,584,846 downwards.
ACTAGACGCAGAACAGGAAACATTGCTTCTGTTTGTCCTCAGAGACTCTCACATCTCTTGGCTTGTTACCACTTTGGCATAAAGTCATTATTGTCCTTTCACTGGTTGAGTTTCAAGCCCATTCTCAGACCTCTAGGTACTTTGATATATTTGAGTTTTTGGTTGCTACAGACACATCTTAGCACCCGTCCTTCTTACTGTTTGCTGAGTAAGGTCAGTGCTCAGCAGATGTGACTGGAGGATCTCAAATAATCTCAGTTTGGCTAAACAGAGTTGTGGTGATGTTGTCTGCAGAAGATGTTTCGCTGAGTGAGGTGTTCATACTCTGTGTGCAGCAGTCTTACAGGGTATCAGATGCAGACAGCAGAGCCGGACACACATTTATGAGGTAACAGAGATATGGCTTATCTTGCACATTAAATCTGATCCAGTGCACAATCATCCACAGCCTCCTGTTGTCTGACACAGCAAAACAAATGGCGAACACACTCTATAGATCTGTATGAAGAATCCCAGCACAAGCTGAGAGTTATTAATAGCTATGCAACATCATGCAATGTTTCTGGGGTCTCAATGCTACCATTTGTCTGACGTAAGTGATATCGCCCACTAGTGGCCTAAAAAAGACCCTGTTACCAGGAAAAAAACCATCAAGCAATATCCACAATAGCATGCTACTCATCCTCCTGCTTGATTAACCTCTTGTGGGGTGCACAGTGCCTTGCAAGAATATGGACATTGTACATCCATTTGGTCTTCAGTTGTGACAAAAGCTGACATGGACTACTGGGTTAAGGTTAAACCCTTTCAGTGCCAAAGGGGTATCCAAACCATTGCAAACTCATATGGTTAAAACCTTAACTTAATCTTTTGTTACAAGTTAACACCTTGAATACCAAATGGGTGTACAATGAGCATTCTGCACCCCTAAACATGTGAATCAAGCATGAGGTTAAAGGGATAGTAATACTTCATTTTATCTTTATTTTATTTTGTAGGCATTAAAAAAACACAAAGAACGATATAAGTCTTATCTCTCAAACCTTTATGGTTTAAGAGATATTCACAAGCAAAGTTCCCCTCCCGCCCCTTTTACCTAGTGTAAGCCATCTCTTCTCAGATGTGGAATCCAGTCCATAGACCAGACAGATAACAGAAGGGGACCATCTTCTTCCTATGAGAACAATGAAAGCCCTGCCCACCTTGACAAGTTTTTCAGGTTTTTCCCTTATCGTAATTGAAGATTGTCGCTCTCTGCAGTCTACCTGGGCACCTCCCTTCTGATCTGGCTGAGCAGTGTTACATCAGTAAAAGGGGACAGGAGTGGGATACTTTGTCATTGAATTACTCTTGAACTACAACTCTGACAGAATTGAAATAACACTCTCCAAGGTCCAAATACTGTGATGATTAATTAGATCTGCTTTTATTATGAAACATTACTATCCCTTTAAATATTATGTTCCTGTTGCTATCGTTCCACTAACAAAGCACACGATTCAGATAAGCTCTTCTTTTGCACTGATAAATGGAATAGATTGGCATGATACGGCTGCAATTAACATATTGAACTCGGCAAAGACTATTCAGGTGACAGCTGATGGGGACGCTGATTAATTTTAATAACAGAGCTAGTGACTGGGGGAACCGTGTTATCCATTCTCTGTAACCGGAAAACCAGGTGATCCCACTCAAGACAACGAAGTGTTTAGCATATTGCATGGAAATACCTCTTACTACAGGACTAATAGAATTTCAGTCATTGAATCACTGACGCTGTTATTGAAATGGATCCTCAGAACCTTTGGTTAATGTGTAAATATTTTCCTTTGCAGATCTTAGTGTATGAATTGCTGGCGTTTCATGCCAGTCGGTGTAGTTACATTATGTCACACAGGAGGGTTCTCAGTCACACTAATCAATATATGATCTTCTTCATTGTTCGCTGGAAAACTACATAGGGTTTAACCATGTGCGTGCCAGAGGGGTTTCCAACATATTGCAAACTCATATGGTTAAAACCTTAAACTAGTAGTCAGTCAGCCATCTTTTGTCATGTTGACAACCCCTTGAAGACCAAATGGATATGCAGCGTGCTTTGCTTGTGCAGACATTGTGCATCTGTGTGATGTAATACAATGTTACACTATCCCTGTAGTACTGAATGCTCTGTGTGATGTAATACAATGTTACACTATCCCTGTAGTACTGAATGTTCTGTGTGCTATAATACAGTGTTACACTATCCCTGCAGCAGTGAATGCTCTGTGTGATGTAATACAATGTTACACTCTCGCTGCAGCACTGAATGCTCTGTGTGATGTAATACAATGTTACAATCTCCCTGCAGCACTGAATGCTCTGTGTGATGTAATACAATGTTACACTATCCCTGTAGTACTGACTGCTCTGTGTGATATAATACAGTGTTACACTATCCCTGCAGCAGTGAATGCTCTGTGTGATGTAATATGTTACAATCTCCCTGCAGCACTGAATACTCTGTGTGATGTAATACAATGTTACACTATCCTTGTAGTACTGAATGCTCTGTGTGATGTAATACAATGTTACACTATCCCTGCAGCACTGAATGCTCTGTGTGATGTAATACAATGTTACACTATCCCTGTAGTACTGAATGCTCTGTGTGATGTAATACAATGTTACACTATCCCTGCAGCACTGAATGCTCTGTGTGATGTAATACAATGTTGCACTGTCCCTGCAGCACTGAATGCTCTGTGTGATGTATTACAATGTTACGCTTTCCCTGCAGCACTGAATGCTCTGTGTGATGTAATACAATGTTACACTATCCCTGCAGTACTGAATGATCTGTGTGATGTAATACAATGTTACACTTTCCCTGCAGTACTGAATGATCTGTGTGATGTAATACAATGTTACACTTTCCCTGCAGCACTGAATGCTCTTTATGATATAATATAATGTTACACTATCCCTGCAGCACAGAATGCTCTACGTGATGTAATACGATGTTACACTAACACTGCACCACTTTATGCTCTGTGTGATGTAATGCAATGTTACACTAACACTGCAGCACAGAATGCTCTGTGTGATGTAATACAATGTTACACTGTCCCTGTAGTACTGAATGCTCTGTGTGATGTAATACAATATTACACTATTCCTGTAGTACTGAATGCTCTGTGTGATGTAATACAATGTTACACTCTCCCTACAGCACTGAATGCTCTGTGTGATGTAATACAATGTTACACTATCCCTGCAGCACAGAATGCTCTGTGTGATGTAATACGATGTTACACTATCCCTGCAGCACTGAATGATCTGTGTGATGTAATACAATGTTACACTATCCCTGCAGCACAGAATGCTCTGTGTGATGTAATACAATGTTACACTATCCCTGCAGCACTGAATGCTCTGTGTGATGTAATACGATGTTACACTAACACTGCACCACTTTATGCTCTGTGTGATGTAATAAAATGTTACACTAACACTGCAGCACTGAATGTTCTGTGTGATATAATACAATGTTACACTATCCCTGCACCACTTTATGCTCTGTGTGATGTAATACAATGTTACACTAACACTGCACCACTTTATGCTCTGTGTGATGTAATACAATGTTACACTAACACCGTTGCAGTGAATGTGCTGTGTGATGTAATACAATGTTACACTAACACTGCAGTACTGAATCCTCTGTGTGATGTAATACAATGTTACACGAACAATGCAGTACTGTCACAGTACCTTGTTTCCAGCGCCGCAGCTTCATCTAAGCTCGGCGTCTTTCTATGCATCATCTGCAGGCAAGAAGCTTCAAGCATGCTGCAGGCCTCTGTTTTATGTGTGTTTGTTTCCTGTAGTCTCCTCCTACCTACTTCCCCCCTCTAGCTGCTCCTCCTACCTACTTCCTGTGGTGGGGTTTAAAGGGCAAATTGAGTCCTGACTCAGTCACCCTTATGTTGTTGTTCTGAGCAGTTCTTTTCTAGTATTCATGATTCCTGTGTATGATCCGGCTTGTCTGTCCATCCATTCTGGTGTTGACCTGTGGCTCCGTCTGACTATTCTCCTTGGCGTTCCGACTTGGCTCAGATATCCTTTCTGGTATAAACCTGTGCTTCTGGTTGATTACCCGCTCTGTGTTTGACCTAGTCTTGTCTGACTACCCACTCTGGTGTTGACCTTGGGCTCTATCCACTGTGCATCCACATACATACGCTCCAGTGGATATCCTATTTGGTGCAAACCTGTGGCTCTGGCTGACTACCCGCTCCGTGTATGACCTAGGCTTGTCTGACTACCCACTCTGGTGTTGACCTGGTGCTCTATCCACTGTGCATCCAGCATTCCATCACTTCAGTGGATATTCTATCTGGTGCAAACTATCCCTGCAGCACTGAATGCGCTGTGTGATGTAATACAATGTTACAATGTCCCTGTAGTACTGAATGTTCTGTGTGATGTAATACAATGTTACAATGTCCCTGTAGTACTGAATGCTCTGTGTGATGTAATACAATGTTACAATGTCCCTGTAGTACTGAATGCTCTGTGTGATGTAATACAATGTTACACTATCCCTGCAGCACTGAATGCTCTGTGTGATGTAATACAATGTTACACTAACACTGTTACAGTGAATGCTCAAGTAAATCAATATGCTGGAGATATTTGTAGATGTGAAGGGGTTAAAAATCCTCCTTGCCCCCCCCCCAAGCAGGTCAGAATAATGTGTCCCAAGTTGGAAGTTATTTAAAGGAACAGTAACCTTTTGTTATGAAAACCTATATGTTATGGCTTTACCTGCTGATTAAAACAAGCCCCCCCCACACACACACATACATACATACACACATACACACACACATGCACTCCACACACATACACACACACACATATATACATACACACACACATATGCACTCCACACATACACACACACATACACAAACATACACACACACATACATACATACACACATACACACACACATGCACTCCACACACATACACACACACATATATACATACACACACACATATGCACTCCACACATTCACAAACATACACACACACACATACACACATATATGTATACACACACACACACATATACACCACACACACACATGTACACACATACACACCGCTGTTAGTTATCTTATTCAAAAGTTATAACAGTCCCTGTGTTTATGAGATCAGACTGTGTGGTGTGTATACAAGTGTATCATCCTGGTGTCCCTGTGTTTAGGAGATCAGACTGTGTGGTGTGTGTATACAAGTGTATCATCCTGGTGTCCCTATGTTTAGGAGATCAGACTGTGTGGTGTGTATACAAGTGTATCACCCTGGTGTCCCTGTGTTTAGGAGATCAGACTGTGTTGTGTGTGTATAAGTGTATCACCCTGGTGTCCCTGTGTTTAGGAGATCAGACTGTGTGGTATGTATACAAGTGTATCACCCTGGTGTCCCTGTGTTTAGGAGATCACACTGTGTGGTGTGTATAGAAGTGTATCACCCTGGTGTCCCTGTGTGTAGGAGATCAGACTGTGTGGTGTGTATAGAAGTGTATCCCCTGGTGTCCCTGTGTTTAGGAGATCAGACAGTGTGGTGTGTATATAAGTGTATCACCCTGGTGTCCCTGTGTTTAGGACATCAGACTGTGTGATGTGTGTATAGAAGTGCATCACCCTGATGTCCCTGTGTTTAGGACATCAGACTGTGTGATGTGTGTATAGAAGTGTATCACCCTGGTGTCCCTGTGTTTAGGACATCAGACTGTGTGATGTGTGTATAGAAGTGCATCACCCTGATGTCCCTGTGTTTAGGATATCAGACTGTGTGGTGTGTATATAAGTGTATCACCCTGGTGTCCCTGTGTTTAGGAGATCAGACTGTGTGGTGTGTATAGAAGTGTATCACCCTGGTGTCCCTGTGTTTAGGAGATCAGACTGTGTGGTGTGTATAGAAGTGTATCACCCTGGTGTCCCTGTGTTTAGGAGATCAGACTGTGTGGTGTGTATATAAGTGTATCACCCTGGTGTCCCTGTGTTTAGGAGATCAGACTGTGTGGTGTGTATATAAGTGTATCACCCTGGTGTCCCTGTGTTTAGGAGATCAGACTGTGTGGTATGTATATAAGTGTATCACCCTGGTGTCCCTGTGTTTAGGAGGTCAGACTGTGTGGTGTGTATAGAAGTGTATCACCCTGGTGTCCCTGTGTTTAGGAGATCAGACTGTGTGGTGTGTATATAAGTGTATCACCCTGGTGTCCCTGTGTTTAGGAGATCAGACTGTGTGGTGTGTATATAAGTGTATCACCCTGGTGTCCCTGTGTTTAGGAGATCAGACTGTGTGGAGTATATATAAGTGCATCACCCTGGTGTCCCTGTGTTTAGGAGATCAGACTGTGTGGTGTGTATATAAGTGTATCACCCTGGTGTCCCTGTGTTTAAGAGATCAGACTGTGTGGTGTGTATATAAGTGTATCACCCTGGTGTCCCTGTGTTTAGGAGATCAGACTGTGTGTTGTGTATATAAGTGTATCACCCTGATGTCCCTGTGTTTAGGAGATCAGACTGTGTGGTGTCTATATAAGTGTATCACATTGCTGTATAAACATCAGTATATGTGTTTATAAATTAATCTGTGTAAATAAAATATTTTGGTCTTGTTTTAAATCATTTATTCGGTTACACAAAGAAGTGGCAATTGGTCATGAAATAAGCTAACAATTCTTGGTAATGCCCTGCCCACCATCCACACACCTAAAACATCAGTGTCCCTCTTTTCTTTGGCCATTTGAAATGTTGCGAGTTGTGTGAAAGTAGGGATAGCACCTGAATGTTACAAGTTGCCTCTACAGGAAACAGATCACTTAGTGCTGCTGGGATCTGATTTCACATTCCCTAACAGAGAGCTTCCTGGAAACAGAAATTCAGGGATCTCACCATCAGAACTATGAAAATGTAAAAACAACATAAAACAAATAGGAGAAGATGAAGAAGCAAAATAACAAACAGGACAGGCAGTTTGACTTTATTATTCACTTGCTGAACATATGAAGTCAGAAAAGAGGTTAACTTAAATCAATGGAAATGTCTCTTTGTCCTCTGTGTTAAAATTGATCCACTTCTGAAAAATTCCCACAGATTTAAATTGTTTTTAA